>VZRU01017843.1:39185-130436 GCA_013398155.1 Pedionomus torquatus | reverse complement strand
GGTGAGGGCTGTTCCCCGGTGTGACAGGCCTCTGAGAAAGACTGTTGTCCGTCCTGTTGCTGTGAGGGAGAGAGGGGAGCCCTGAGGCGCCGCGTTGGGGGTGGCAGCCGCCGCCCCCCCCGTTCCCTCGCTGAGAGAACGGCAGCGTTTGGGCTGGCTGTGGGGAAACCTGCTTTTATATTGTTTATTCAAGCAAAAATAAACGTGTTCTTTCCCCCCTGCCCCCTCCTCTTCTCCAGAAGGAAACACCCTTTTTATATTAGCTCCTGCTAGCTGCAGCTGTTCTCCGCAGTTTTTTCTAAAATGGTCGTTTCTGAGTGATGGTGCGGGTCTTTCGGTGGCTATTTAAGCTGATTCGAGACGATGACACACATCAAGCTGTCGTTTCATACAAAGACTCTCGTGAATTAATTGAGTTCGGGAGAGCAAAACTCTTATCGTCCTTATTAAGTATCTGAAAGGTTGTTTTTTTTCTTAAAATGGGGTCAGCTTCCTAATGTAGAATGAGAGGTTAAAGCTGCATGCGTTAGCATAAAAATAGTATCAAAAGGAGCACATATTTTTCAGAAACTGCTGCCTCATAAGAGACTAGATCATTCTTTTTACCCTTTACTTGATGGCAGGAGCCAAACCAAGACACAGCCCAAACTCAGAGAGCACGTTGTGCTCGTTGCATTTAAACCTTACAGGATCCTTTCAGACTTCTTCCCTGTAAGTCAGTCTGTTAATGTATTTTTCTTCTCTGACCTTATGTCACAGTCCTTTTAATGCTGTCCTTTAAATACTGCTGTATTGTACTCCATTGTGTGTCTGCATCAACCTAGAATTTTTAGGTTGTGTTGTGGCCTCTGTTCAAATGGAGGTGATGCTTGCTAGGAATCCATATAATACTTGTTTTCATCGGCGTCCAATCTCTTAAATAGTTTGAAGTCAATTTTGGGCTTCATGAAGTTGAAAAACATTACAATGCAGTATTTCAGACCTTTCTGGTGTGCACCAAAAAAGAAGGGTAGTATGTGTACAGGCAAGAAACTCAGACCTTTTAGGTTTGGCTCAAGAAGTCCAAGCCAATCCAAAGGAGCAGATATGTTTCATGCTATTGACTGGCAAAAGGTGCTAATGTAGTTATTTTATATCACCATTTTAAAGCAATTAATTATAAATTAACAACATACACTTGTTAATTTTCATGCATGCAAAAATATGTGAAAGCACATGTTTTTAAATAATTAGATCACAGTGAAGCTGTCAATATTTCTAATTTTGTGTCTGTGTATAAATAATTTGTGTTGGGGAAGGCAAAATTTATCTTTTCATTGCCATGAGATGCTTTGTTCTTCTTTTCAGTTGCCACTTCCACATAATGTGAAGCAAACACTGTCGTATATTTATCTCACAGCGTATGTCCTAACAGATGCGTCTTTTAAAAAAAACAGATTTTGGAAAACTTATAAAAGTTGCTTCTCCTCATCCACTGAATTTTGTTATTCAACCTGTTAAACTGGTTTAATGAGTTAATGATGCTTTACCCTACTTACCAGAAACCATTCCTCAGCTAAATAGCAGTAGTGAAGATATTTCTCATGCTGTTCATCTCCAGTTAAGTCAGTTTTTGAGGTGTTAAGTCAGTTATTCTAATGTTAACATTAAATTTGTACTTATTACTTCTTGTAATCAATTTGCATGTTTCTAAATGAAACATGTATTACTGTTATTTTAGTCTTTCTGTGCCTGTATGTGTGCTGCAGGAGCAATGTAGGCTTTAATACATTAATTCAGTAAAGGTAAAGAGGAGAGGATATCCTGCACGTTGCTGCTGAGGCAAGGTCTCTTGGTTTTTCTGGTGCTTTGATCTTTAACTAAGCAGCCTGAATGTTTTTTGTTTGGTATCCTAAACTCTTAGAAGAACTAGTTTGAGGACATTTAATAAGGTGTTTTGGGGGAATGATCAGTAGAAGCCTGTTTTTCTAAAAGGAAGTATAATTTTTTGTCTGCTAGACAGAGGCTTTGGGCTTTTGCTTTCAGTGGAAAGGGTCTAGTTGGTATTTGCTTAGTAATCTCTGTAGTATCTGTACAGCTTTCCTGTGGTTTGTCTTCATCAGCTGGTGTGTGGATGGTACCTCTGAATACATTTTATTCATGCAAAAGAATTGATCTACTAAACCTGTGTTGATTTTCCTTCTTGTCAGGTTTCTGTGGCTCAAGGGACTCTCTAGTTTATCATTAGATAATCATTAGGTTATGTCTGAGACCTCATGTAGGAGACCAACTATAACTTGTTGGAAATTTTTTTTCTATTTCTTGTTAAGTGCAACTCAGCTGCATTGGAACTTGTCTTTATTGGCAGATTTTGGGGTTTTTTTTTGATAAACAAAGCTTAACTGGTGTGTCCTCCTCTACTCTCTGTCCCTTTTCTCTTTCAGTTGCACTGAATTTGCGTAACACTGTAAACATTTTCTTTCATCAGAAATCATTGCAAATATGGGTCCCCGGCGGAAAAATGTGAAACCCTGCTCGGTGAACAGGGAAAGTTCTGAGTCCACCAAAGCAGATGAGCCGAAAGATTACATGAACCAACTTTCTCATGAAGTGCTTTGCCACATCTTTAGGTGAGCAGCTTGACAGAAGTACATTTATTATTGTTATATTGGTTTATATTTCTTTACCCAATCTGCCTGCATTGATATTTGTGTCACATAGTATTCAGAGAGTGTAGATGTACCACAAGTGAACTTGTGGGTAAAAACGGGTGAGAGGTTTTTTGCAGTTCCAGAATTCATTTGGATACTTGAAAAATAAATTTATGTGAATGCCATGGAGGGTAGAAGGAAGAAGAAAAAGAAAGTTGTTTAATTCTGTTGACCAGTGTGTTAGCAAGTGTTCAGATACTGAACATGAGATGCAGGTTTTGAAACTGTTGCATCTCTTTCGTAGTGCACAGAAGGAAACTTGAATGAGTGCAGAATCTTCCCTACGGAACAGTCCTTCTCCAAGATGTTCACTCATACTTATTGCATTCAAAACATAATGTCTTACTGACAAGCTTTATAAAAACAGTAGTTCCCCAAAATGTTTGCAAATTCAGCATGTTAGTATGTACTTGAAAATTAAAGGACCTTTAATTAAACCTTGTAGAAACTATTCTGCCAAATGGGTTGGTCAGCAGTATTTATTGGAGAACTAAAACATCTCTCAGTTTTAATATTGTATTTGTACTTTGAATATCCTATATTCAGTTTCAAAAATTGGTGGGTCATTCTGCTTTGCCAAATTTCATACTTTATATTAGAGTACAGTCTGAAAATTCTGTTTGAATTACTGATACTAGGTGTTAGAAATTTATGAATTCGTGTAGTTGTGCTTGGGATATTCTTTAGTTTGAGAAAAGTCAAAAAGGATCCACCTTTGATAAATCAGAGGGGTGTTTTTTCCTCTCCCAAAGGTACCTTCCCTTGCAGGATATCATGTGCATGGAATGCCTGTCCCGGAAGCTGAAGGAAGCGGTCACTCTTTATCTACGAGTAGTGAAGGTTGTGGATCTTTGTGCAGGCCGATGGTGGGAATACATGCCCACTGGTGAGTAATGCACTCACTTAACATAGGGCATGAACGTAGTGGTGCGCAACACTGTCTGGGCTCTCCTACTATTTATAATGTAGGAGACACATACAGGCTGAATTTTCAAAGCAATAAAAAGAGTTAGATGTTTAATTGACTTGTGAGATTTGGGTGGTTTCCTTGAGCAGGTCGTTTGGAATAATCAGCTGTGTCTGTGTGCCTCTGTGTATATAGTTTGGATGTTACTGTAGCAGAAATGTTGCTTCTTGGTAGCAGTCTGTAAATATGATCTGTGTTTGTCTGATTATTGTAAGGGAGTTAATCCAAGGGTTAATCCAAGAAGAGGCTGTTTGCATGCAGGCAGGAAAAAATACAATGGAATGAGAGAGCAACTCATCTGCCACACTTAACAATGTAAGGATAAATATTTTGATGTCACACATCAAGCCATCTTCAGATCCATAGATAAATTGGGCAACCTAGGGTCAACCCTGTGAGTACTAGGATTTCTGTTAGATTTAAATTGCGCTGCTGGGATTTGCTGGGGGTGAGAGCTAAAATGAGCGAATTCTAAAAATCAGAGGATCTGCAAAGTTAGGTTTCTTAGGGCTGATACCAGATAGATAGTTAGACCTACCCTGAGATAGATGTAAATACAAGTAACTTACTAATTTAAAATCCTTTTAACATGTTGTCTTATGTTAGAATAAAATAATCCTTTGCTTTAAGAAACTGTCTTATTTCGTTGAGTATTGTGAACTGTGGTGAGTAGTGATGAGCTGAAGATAAATAATCCAGCTTGGCATTTTTGAGAGATGTAGCCGATAAATGGAATTCAGGAAAGACACACACAAAGCCTGATGGTTTGCAGAGGTGTTTCATCTGAGAAGGGGGAAGTTAAACCTGTAGCCATGCTACTTCACCGAAGGAAACCTATAGCAAGTCTGCAAAATTTGAGGCAGAAGAGTGTGTAGATCTTGATTTCTAGAACCTGGAAATAGAAGACAAGCTATTGCTTCACTGATGCTTCCCAAATCTTTCAGCGTTGTAGAATTTACACTGCCATATAAAGAGAACAATGCATTTGGCTTTCCCTTTATAGCTAGATGTCTGCTATCACACAAATACCAAATCTGTCGTTGTCATCTTAGGTTTCACTGATTCCAGTTTCCTAACGCTGCTGAGGAAGATGCCAGACATTGAACAACTTTATGGTCTTCATCCCAGGTATCTTGAAAGACGCAGAGTCCGTGGCCATGAAGCTTTCAGCATTCCTGGAGTTCTAGAGGCTTTGCAGGCCTGTCCAAATCTGCTGGTGAGTGATTAGACTCTCGGGAGACCCTTCTCTCTGAGTCTGATGATGCAAACTAACATTCATCACTGAGATGATGCATGTTAACAGAGCAGAAGAAATCTGGCAGGGACTCATTGCTTACAGGACTTTGTGTTCAGACTTCGTCATTTCATTCAGATCTGGCTGTACAGAGTAGCAATTAATTGTGACTGTATCTGCAAATGTGCGACTAATGTACGAATGGGTGCTATTTTTAGTTGCAGCAGTGGGAATCACAGGTGCTCTGAAGTCCAGAAATGAATTAAAACTCTGCTCCACTTTTTAAAAGACAAGCCTTTCTTCACGTTTAAAGTGAAATAATACATAACATTATGTATAGTGTGTCATTGAGAAGTTTACACAGTTAAGAGGATATTGTTGTTTGAGCTGGTGTTAGAGCATTTGTTTTGCTTCCTTTTATTCAGGGTGTTGAGACCTCTCATTTAGAGCTGGTGGAAGCTATTTGGACATACATGCCACAAGTTCATATTTTAGGGAAGTTTCGTAATCGTAATGGTGCTTTTCCAATTCCTCCTGAGAACAAGCTGAAAATTCCTATAGGAGCTAAAATTCAGACTTTGCACTTAGTAGGTAAGTGTTTAATGATGAAGTCATTGCCTTCAACGCAAGCGAATTAAAAGCCTTTGAAACTCTGCAAGATTGTAATTATTTTAAAGAGGGGGAATTTGGCATGTGGCATTTTTGAAATATTAGTTGCTGTATGTCTGATAGCAGCTCCAAAGAGCAAATTCTAAAAATCTGTGTTCACAACCTGAGCTGAAGAACTTGTGTTTAAAATGTTTACAGCTTTTCTCACATGCCACATAGCAAGGAAAAGGCCTCCTTTTTAAAGCCAGAATGTTAATCCAAAGACACTTATTCTAGAGTTAATAGTTTAAAGCTTGTTTAAGATGTTTGTTTTGTTTGTGTATTATTAGGGGTGAATGTCCCTGAGATTCCTTGTATCCCAATGCTGAGGCACCTTTATTTGAAGTGGGTGAGACTCACCAAACCACAGCCTTTTAAAGATTTCCTTTGCATCAGCTTACGCACTTTTGTCATGAGGAACTGTGCTGGTAAGAGGGATTCTTATATGGAGGGGATGTTTTAGCATGTAGGAAATCCACTGATTCTGTTAAAGCTGGATAGACACTGACTGTAAATAGAAATCTTAGAATACAAGATTCTGAGAACAGTAACTGTTTTATCCATGGTGTTGAATAGAACTGTATCCCTCTCCTGTATGTTATTTGGTGCTACGTAATTCTGTTGACTTACAGGTCTAGGTGGATGTACGTGGACATGTTTAAATTCTTTAAGGTGATACATTCAGTGTTGTTTAGTGAACAGCTTTCTTTGTCTTCATTGGTTTGCTCTATGTAGGACCCACAAATTCCTTGAAGTATGTTCCCCTGGTGACGGGTCTGGCTTCTGCTCGAAATTTGGAGCATTTAGAACTGGTTCGTGTTCCATTTCTTGGAGGACTTATCCAGCATGTGGTAGAAGATAGCTGGAGATCAGGTACTGAACTTCTTATCCCTCATACCTAAAACAAATAAACAAATAAATGTTAGCAAATACTGGAAGCACATGAAGCTTAGCATTTTTTGTCTGTAGCATATCCTTTCTTGATTATTACTTTAAAGGCTTAAATTGATTATTACTTTAAAGTCTCATATCTTGGGACTATGGTTATGGTGCTAAATATAACTCTGTATTGAGTATTATTTTGATCTTTGAAGTCCAGCTAACTGTTGAGTGATAGCTAACCTTCCAGTGCATTCATTGGTGAGAAGAACTAGCAGTATTGGAGTGGAGTTGTGTGCAAATATGTTTTATTGTTTTGCTAAAAAAGGAGTGTTTTGTTAAGTCTCTTGTCAAGGTGACAGTGGTGGAAGGGTATAAGGCTTAAGGTTGTGGTTTGTGACTGATGTGAGAACTTTTCTCTTTTATAAATTGTCAGGTGGTTTTAGGAATTTGCACACTATAGTTCTGGGAGCTTGCAAGAATGCACTTGAAGTGGATCTTGGCTACCTCATCATAACTGCTGCACGAAGGTACAGGCCTTTAGATCTTTCCCCCTTCTCATTTTTCAGAATAAGTATCTTAGTAATGAAGTCCAAAAACATAAAGAAGCAGAACAAAAAATTAAGGAATAAACATGTAAACTTTATATAGCAGGACTATTCTGTGATTAAAATAACTGGAATTATGTCTGTGTCTGAATCGCTTCATGTCATAAGCTACCTTCTTACACCTATATCTGAGAAGTGTGGTGCTGTTAGTCTCACATCTCCTGTCCTGCTGTGTAACTGCCAAATACTGCCATAAAGATGCAACAAATATTGTGTCAATACTGTCATTGTTGAAATAATACTTTCATTTTATTACCAGAGGGCATCTACTTGAGTGGTTTATATGACGATTGTGTTTTGGCATACCTTTTAATAGGAACATTTCTTAATTGCATTCAGGTTGCATGAAGTGCGGATCCAGCCTTCCTTGACCAAAGATGGTGTTTTTTCTGCTTTGAAGATGGCTGAACTGGAATTTCCACAGTTTGAAACTCTTCATCTAGGATATGTTGATGAGTTTTTACTGCAGTGTATGACTTTTTTTTTTATATACATAAATTATTTGATTAATATGAGGATTAAATAAGTTGAGGTGTTTTCATTACTTTTCTAAGAGTGATTAAAAAGAATATTAATGTAGCCATATTGAGGCTAGTGATCTCATAGAACCAAATACGTTTTCTTCACTTCCTGAAATTCTTACTGAAATTGGGAAGGTCTCACCTTTATTGAACTAAAACAATAATCTCATCCATTTTTTTCAAATTGGACTAGAATGGGGAGTTAGAAAATCATGCTATAAAGACAAGTTTCTGAAATTTACTGTTGTGTATACTACTATCTTTTTCTTAGGTAAAATGACAAATGGAGACTTGGTGAAGTACGGCTTGGCCGATGTGGTTGAAAATCCAGGGATTATTACAGATATTGGCATGAAAGCTGTAAATGAAGTTTTTTCTTGCATCAAGTATCTCGTCATTTACAACTGCCCACATCTACATAACCCAAGTAATTGGATCACAGGTATTGCACACCTTTGAAATTTTAGAGATATTATATGAGTAGCTGTGGTACTGAACTGGAATTTCTCTGCTCATAGGACTACTTGTTCTATTTCTTAGTAAGTGCAGTAGATGATGCTTGGTTTGAAACCACACTGGTGTTGGTCACACTCAGAATGGAGAGGATGCCTCAGTTCTGGAAAGGGTATGGTGAGAAAAAGTGAGATAGGAATCCTTCAGGAAGTGCATCTCTTCTCTTCTGCAGATCATTCAAGGTGGACCCGACTGGTTGACCTCACCCTGGTGCGATGCCATGCGATAAAGCTAGATTCTTTCAGTCAGTTCATTGAGTTATTGCCAAGTTTAGAATTTATTTCTCTGGACCAGATGTTCCGTGAACCTCCTAAGGTGAGTCTTCCAGGGAATGGTTTTGCCAGGGAAAAAACCCATTGCCTGTTTTTTAGGAAATGAATTGTTGCCAGCTCATTTGAAATATGATAATGTCCAGCTGTTCTGCATTCCTTTAAAAGTTGCAATTAATTAAATTGGTAAATTAATTACTTCAATTTGCAGTTGCTATGATCATGATATGTTGGGGGGTATGTTGTTGCTTCTGCAGCATCAGGAAGTAGTGACAAGGTATGATTTTGTATGAATATGTGACCAGGAGATAAGAACTTCATTGATTCTGTGTTTCTGTTGAGGTCTTTTCTGCAACTTCATTTTGCTGCTGCTTTTTATGTGATTTTTTTTTTCCCCTTAAGGATCTGTTTGCAATGATAAAGGGTTTTAATGATTTTGTAGTGGGTGAAATGGGGGTGAAAATACTGTTTCCCTGTTGGAGTGCTTTCAGAGGTTAGGGCTTTTATTTCTTCATGCTGCTCCCTCTCCCACACTGTAATACACATCTTTGCAACCGCTGTTGTAATGTAATGGAAACTGCTTAAGTAAAAAAACTGCTTTCATTGATCATTAATTCTGTCTTGAGGCTACTGTGTTCTGGGAAGACTGTATAATCTGCTATTTATACTAATGTAATAGTATTTCATTTGCTATGAGATCATATATAACAAAGTGAGATTATATGCTTTGTGGAATTCCCTCTCATTGGGAGTTCAGCAGGAGTGTAAGTTTTCTGGGTTGCCAAACTCAAGATGGACCTCTGCAGTGTGTAGCGTAAGGAACTATCAGGGACAATTTCCCTGTTTTTCATTTTATATATTTATGTATATAAGGTGCTTATCACCATATTGATAAACATTCTTTGGAACCACTCTATTGTTCTGCTGTCCTGGATGCTACTGACAGAATGCTTCTTCCATTAGTGTTAGGACATGTTGAGATAATAAGTCCGTATTTTGAAATCTTAATTGTTACACTTTGTTTTCAGGGTTGTGCTCGTGTGGGCCTCAGTGCAGGCACAGGAATTGGTGTCTCATCTGCCCTAGTCAGCAATCAGAACTCTAACAATGACAATGACAACAACAATAACCACCAGAATAACAATAATCCAAACATCCACCACAACAATCATCAACACCCAAATGACCAGAATGAGGAGAATGAGCTGCGACAAGATGGTCAAGCTGAAGAGCAGCAGATTGCGGCTGAGGGTAATCTCTGATCTTTGAGAGCTTTTGTGATTTTATTTGCATTGCCATTTACGTAGGGTCCTAGACAAGAGATGAATATATATTGAAAGCTTGTTCTCTTTCAGTTCCTTGTATGAGGGCTGTCTGCACACCTCTGGTACCTGTGTGATAAAAGACTGCATTGTGCTGTTACAGGCACATTACAATTCAATGATATGTGTCAGAACAGATGTTAGCAATGTTGAGTTTCAGCGTGATACCTGCGGAAGCGTGAAGTGTTTTCTAGGCTTCTCTGGTCGGAGTTGGGAGTATATCACAGTGTCAGATAGTATATTTTAAAACTACCAGCAAAGGTAGAAGTCATTGAAGGGAACAAATATGTAAATGCTAGTTAGGCTGCTCACTGCAGTGGAACAAGACATTTGAGGAGGAGTGGAAAGTTTGGAGAAGTAAACCCCAAAAGTTAGGCTGGGGCCTTGGCTGAAAGAGATGTAGAACAAATCTGTGGGAGACTGTGCAACCTCGAGATTGTGCAACTGAAGGATTCAAGGCAACTACTTATTTCTTGAGGGTTCTCTGACCTCTGTGGGTGCTAGTTGAATTCCTCCTATGCCTATGGGCTTCATTCTTCTGTTTCTTCTTCTTGACCTCATCTTAATCTTTTCAGCACTGAATGAGATGGAGGAGGTGGCACAGGAAGAAGGAATGGCTGCTGGACAAGGCCAGAATGAGCTCCCGGCTCACAGCCAGGCTGTTGTTCCTATGGAGGTCGATGAAGAGCAAGCAGGTAACACTGGTTTGGGAAATTAATTACCTTTTGGTATCCCCTTCCCTCAGGGATTATATTTTTCAGTGTAAGTCTGGTTTGGGGTGATTTTCTTCAGCTGGTTTGTCTGGTGGATTTGGAATAGTGATGCCAGTGCAGCTTACTGCTGTGAAGAAATTAATTCTGTTTTAAAGTCCCCAGTTTTCTTTGCATGTGGAGTAAAATATCTTGGTCATAAAGTCTTATTTTTGTGCCCAGTGTAATAAAAGACTCAGAAGGCCTGAATAAGCTTTTCATGTTCCGATGTTGGTGTTAATGGCCTTACTTCTTTCACTGCAGCATGTGGATTCTTTTTTGCTCTTTTATTTTCTCCAAACCAGAGCAACTTGTTCCAGTGTTAATGTAATTTCTGTTAGTGACACACATTAGTAACAGTAGGTAGTCTTGATTTCTTTTATAGCCGCTGATGCTGTACAACATAATTTTCTACTAAATATGCCAACAACATGAAGTACCGTATACTGGATCTGCTCGCTTTTTCAAGTTAATTCCTGCAAATGTTACTTAACTTCACGTTCCTTTAATGTGTTATTGGCAAGCCGTTCTGATTGGCTAATGCCTTTGCTAGTAACCAAGAGAGGTAACCAACAAAGCACATTTGTACTGAAGCTTGGTAATTCATGCTTCTCCTTCCCTTTTCTACAGTGGGATTTAGAAGGATAATTGCAGATGTTGTGACCAACATTTTTGTCTTTGTGGTGAAGGTTTCAGGGACTGATTATAATCCACCAGTTGTGCAGTTACTCATACTATTGTGAAAGTACATTTAAGATGTTCCAAGGCAGAGAAACATTACAGAAAGCACTTTGTCTTGCCTTACTATTGCCTTACCGATGCTCTTCCATTTTCAAAACAGAATGCTTTAATGCTGAAATGCATTATTTTGCTCTTCTCGTATTTAGTTTTTAATGAGGGAACCACAGAATGAGTGGCTAAGTTGAACCAAATTCACCTGTTGTCATTTTTTTTCAAGCAGTTCTAGGTGTTCTTGAGCCCTTTAATCCATGCTTTGGTTATTTTTACATGAACTGTTGGTGTTCTTCTACTGTTTCCAGGACCAAGTGGCATTCAGCCTGTTGTAAAAGCAACACCTATTACTGTCCATGATTCAGACAGTGAGGATGAGGAAGAAAACATGGGGACTTCAAGAGCCTGTATCTCTAACAGCATTGCACATAATTACTCAGATGCAGAAGAGAAAAGCAGAGATCCAGTGGAAACTAGAGAACCTTCAGGTGTGCAACGGATTGGTTCCTGGGCATGGTTAAGCAAAATTTGTTCTTAAGCTTCAGTCTTTCCATCTTACTCATTTTTATTTCTAGCTTTGTAACTGGCATGCTTGCTTGTTTGCCCGCTACTCTTTTCTTTGTCTTAGAAGTCTAGAATGGAGGTGTGAAAACACATCTCTCTTGGCTCCATTCACATAATTGCTGTACAGAAACACAGAAGTAGTGGTGCTGTACTGCTTTGCATACAGAAACCTGCAGGTCCTCTTGGATTTCCAAGCGCATGGAATTTATCACGTCTGTGAAGCCAAATTTGCAGCAGTGCTCTCTATGTGATTCATATGTCAAAACCTTGCTGCTGAAACAAAATGTGACTACTGGGACAAATGTATGAGAATTGTACCCATCTTTTGGTTCCTCGGGGCCCTGTGAGAGTATCCTGGAGGGGACACTTTTAAGATCAACTTTACTTTGATGGGAGCGTTGGAGGTTAGTTAGAATTCTCAGGGTGTTGTTCTGTACTGTCTGTCCTCTTCACTTCTGAACAACACTTCCTGTTAAAGCATGTGTATTTGCGTATATATAGTTGTAGTACATATATTATTATGACTCATTCAGAGTCAGAGGCCTAGAACTTCATGGTAGTGTGGCAAAAAAACAGAGAGACATAGAAAAGAACATTCTTGTCTTTTGAGTTTACAGCTGTAAGCTGCACATTAATGACACCAAGTCCTGGGTCCAGTGCCAGATGACGTATGGCCTTTGCAGCAACAGAGATGGCATTCTGTTTCCTGTAGTTTCTATTCTAAGTGAAGTAGTTTCATATGTACACAAGAAAGGAGGAAGTTGAATTGTGGTATATAGGTAATTGGCAGACAATTTAGAGTATTAATGAGTATTTACCTAAGCACTTCACATAAAACTGTTGTATCGTGAAGGACTGAGAAATGTAGTGATCTAGTCCTGGTTTAACTTCTGCAAAGACTAGGACATATCAAAGCTTTAATGAATCAAGTGTCTTCCTGTTGTAACTAGTGTACTCCCTGCATATCACCCCCCATCATGTTAGTACACTTCAACAAGAATGATAGTTTAAAGTTGGAAATCTGTAGAGTGCTTAGAGCACAGATGTCACTTCTGGTTTAAGGGCTGAAATAATCTTCATTTGGAAATAATTTGCATGAACTTCTGTAGTGCCAATAATGGATTTTTGGGTTCAGTTTACTGTGGTTACTTGAGCGAATTAAGGTAGTAGAGATTAAGTTCCAGTTATGATTTGTTCACTATTTGCTATGTTTTTTTTATTCATCTGTGAACTGAGACTACTGTTACCTATTGACACCACTTTCCAGACCCAGGAGGGGGAGCTAAGGATTGCTGTTGAAAGCACAAACTTTAGGAGTATGTATGTTACTATTCTAATTCCTCAGATTTATTCGTCGTGATTAAGAAAACCCAAGTCTATTATCAGTGTGTTTTTCATACTTTTGTGCTTTGGCCTTTTTAACCAGTTAGCTGCTTTGTGAAAGTATTAGCCCCTCCGGCAAATATGTGTCTCATTTACTGACAAACACCCTAGCACATCACTACAAAAATAGCTGCAAGTCATTACAGAGATTCAGCAACTGCTAGAAATACTAATTCCCATAAAATGTGAACAGCAGCATGGTCCTGACAAGATTTGTCACTGGCCTCTAGTTACCTTCTATTTTAAGTAATCTCAAACAGGGTAGTACTCAGCATTTATTTAAACTGTGCGTTGGGTTGTCTCATTGTTCTCTCTCCCTTAACTCTTACAGTGAGCGGTAAAGGCAAGACACCACTGCGGAAGAGATGTAGTGCCAGCCAAGTGGGGCCGGCAAAGCAGTTCCATACTGAGGAAAGCAGCTGTGAGAAAGGTTGTCAAGTAACAAGTGAGCAGATTAAAGCAGACATGAAAGCCGCAAGTGACATGCCTGAAAGGAACAAGAGCAAAGATTCTTACCCAGGTTGCAGTAATACTACAGGATCAACGGGAACATCCAGCTCCTGCAGTGCTGTTTCTCCTGGCCCTGACTGTGCACAGACAGCTAATAGCCACTCTGCTGGCACCAGTCCAGCACGTGGAGATGAATCTAGGCAGTGTGTCTGCTCGCCTTGTAAAACTGAAGGTTCCAGTGAGAGAGAGACTGAGGAGAGCTCTGTTTGTTCCAGGTGTTCCTGCTACAAGCCACAGGACACCCCGCAGAGGACTCGTGGGTGTTGCGATGGGGAATGCCCAACCACGAGTGGAGCCTGCAGGAATGGACCAAACAGCGCTAGGTCAGATTTTGCACTTAGGACTCTGCCAAACTGTGGGCCTTCAGGAGAGACAAGAGATGAGAGGACTAGTGGGAGTGCCCGTGGGCCTGCCAGTGAGGAGGAGAGCATGGGCTCACAGCGAAGAAGCTGTGAGATGACATATAAAGAGGAGTATCCCCGCCGACCACTAACAAGAGCTAGAAGCAAGCTGTCCCATGTCCCTCTGGTATCAGAGTCAGGTATGACCTATATGCATATATTGCTTTCTGAGTAAACTACTGGGCTGGTATGAGACAGTATTGAACAACCGCAACACCCACAGATAATACTGAAGTTAAATATGAAGTTTCTTGGTTAATAATTTAAAACTAAGTGATTTATCAAAGGTCAGAATATTGATGCAGCAGAAATGGCTGACACCACCACCATTGCTAGGTAAAATAACAGATCTCTCTGAAAGGGTGCCAGTGGCTTCTCCATGCAAGTATTTCTGTATGTGTTATCCGTACATACTAAACAGTGTTTGATTTACTCATTTGAAAACCAAATGCAACTTCTTTTGACAGCTTCTCTCTCCTGTGAAGGCTGTTATTCATTGAAACATAAGACTGTCTCCCTCATTAAAATTCTCCCTTTAAAAGGAAGAAGACAGCAGGTACGCTCAGATCTTAGCAAGAAGGCAAAAGTTAATAACTGATACTTTATCAACCAGTAATGAAACCCATAATTATAATTGAGCCAAACTTGTGCACCTGCATATTGGATTCTACTTCCAAGTGTATAAGGCGTGGTGATCAAACTTTTTGAAAATTGTCTTTTTATTAATTAGGTTCATGTTCCACATAGTTTTCACAAACAAAGCATGAAAATTAAAACAAAATCCTGAAGGGCTGGAATGAAGCCAAAAATGCTGGAAGAAGAGAATAGATGTAAAGGGAAACTTGCTTTTTCTTCCAAATATACTTGCTTTCCAAAATTATCATCTTAGTCTGGCATAGCACACTTTATGATTACCTCAAATATCCATGGTTCTTTGATGAGAATATCTGGCGAGTAAAATGAAACTGAAAAATGAAACGTGCTCATTGCAGAACTGTATGCATTGGAGGTAGAAAAGATTGATAGCAAATTCTTATCTCTGTTAACATGGGATGATTCAAACATGCTATGTCCTAGTATCTTTCCATTGTATTTTAATGTTCCTAAGTGTTAACAAAACCTAAATCACCTATTGACACCTAGGATGTTGTTCTGTAACTAGATGTATCTCAGATTAAAGAGACGATCTTGCTATTAAATTTTAAATGTGTTTTTTTCTACCTTCTCCATTATGACTAGTAATTAGTGTACAAAAATCAAACAAAAATACTTCCTCTCTATCCTCATCCATTACCAGAATGTGAAGTCAGTCAGATCTAAGTATTAAATTAGAGTATCTTTCTGAAACTATCTCTGTTTTCATGTTTCAGTCGTTAGTCAGGAAAAAGAAATATTCTGCTCATGGAGAAAAATGTCTTGGTGTTTTCTGTATTTAGCCTACATAAGTCAGAACTGTTTTCCCAGCTCCATACAGTTAAGTGCATAAAGACATATGCATATTTTTCTCTTTGAAGCAGCAGGTATTTGCTGATGCTTGAGACAGAACATGAGACTTGATGTGTCATTTTTATCTTTTAATTATGTTTAATATGTAGGACAGTGAGACTTCTGCCTGGCTGTTGTGCTGCTTTTCTTCACTAGGATCAGATATACAAATCATTAGAGTATAACCTGAAAATGCTTTGTTACAGAGTTGGAAATGTTTTTCTATAAATAGTCTAAAAGTGTGCTTCGAATATGACTGCTTTCTATTATTGTAGCATAAATGATATTGTGAGGTTTGGCTTCTGTAACAAACCTGTGTTTGATAGTAGAAGTACTTTTTTTTTTTTTTTTCTCTTAAATTATTTACTTATATTAAACAGTGGAACAAGTCGAATACTGAAGACAGTGAAATTCTAAAAGAATTATCACCACAGACTAGCTGGCTAAAGGACCACTCAAATGCATCATTTTGCTTTTTACTTTAGTAAAAATGTAAGCCATACTTTTTCTTGTAATAAATGGGGGGTTTAAAACTTTTTTTAGTTTGCATTTGTAGTGAAACAAGCTTTTCACATTTTAAAATGCATGTTATGTTAAACTTTCTGTAAAGATTTCTTGGCCTTGGGCTGCAACACAAAGTTGGAAAGTTTTTCCTGTAATATAGCTAGGAATTGTTTCAATGTCTGTAGGTACTCTAGGAACTGTCAAAAAAATTCCCTGGAGATGATGATTCATGAGTACACAAGTTGAGCACTACATTGTTTTTCAATCTGTGGACCCCTAAAGCAGTAGCCTGAATTTTGGAGCTCATAGGCCCACTGAATGTCACATGTTAGTTAATAGTTAACAGGTATTGGTGGAATTTGATGATGTTACGTGGGAAAAGAGATAATTTTTTTTTAATGTTAATGGTAGTAGTTCCTATATAGTCTCTAATATTTTGCACTTCTGTCTTGAATGTGAATCTTTGTGACGTGCCATATATTTAAGAAAAAAAGTTAAAGGAAGCATAATTTTAAGAAAATAATTTCTAGTTTTGATCTGTTCACCACAGAAAATTAATTGTAGGGCATTTTTTTCTCTTACAGTAGGAAGTAAGGGTGGTCATCTATCATTAATTCTTCTCAAAGCTTCATCTTTTAAGTCAAGCAGGAATTTGATGTCACTGGTGCATGAAATGGAGTAAGCAGCAGCTTGGGAAGATCAAAGTGTTTTGTACCTGGGCATCCTTTGCAATATTAGGAAAAACTTAGTGACAGTTACAAAGAGCAGACTTTCAAGTAGTTTAAGATTATTTCCACTAATGTTTAAAACATTAAAGCTATTTTAGTTCTTGTATTTGTCAAGAATGTTCTGTTTGCTGCAGGGAACTGAGCGTAACCTAACAATTCATCTTCTGTTCTTTTCTTGGCTCTGCATTTTCTGTGATGTTGACCTTGTAGGTTCAGCATTACTGTTTCCATCTGTAAACAGCACAGCTCCTGCCCCTAGTTATTTAGGATGAATGTCTCTGTGCAGCAAACCTGAAAGTGGTTTTGTGCAAGGAAAAGATATATAGTTGTTTTCAAGCCAGACAGGTATTTTGATCTGCTTGTGTAAGAAGTGTATGTTCTTATTTGGTCGTTTTCTGCCAGGGAATGCCTCTATTGTTACCATGAAACTTAAACAGAAGAAAGATTTTTATGGTTTTCTGTTTCCAGAGGTAGCCAAACCAAAGCCACGGCAAACCACAAAGCGGAAAAGGACAGCTGACAAGTCCACAAGTACAAGTGACCCAGTTATTGAAGATGATCATGTTCAAGTAAGGTCTCTTTCTTCACTTCCTACAGGTTTATCATCTGGGGATGCTCATGAATAATGATGTAATTATACAAGCTTGTCTTACGTGTAGAGCCAGATGAGATACAGCTGATGTTGCTACTCTCTTTGGTCTTGATCAGATACAAGAAATTTCTCTTCTGGGTGCAGTGACACTCTGGCTGGCTTGAGAGGAGCAAATCATAAGCTAAAGCTAAACTTGGAAGTTTGTCATATGCTCATGTTTATAGTGCTGCATAAAGTCCTGCCTTCCCACAATGTCCTTCTTGATATGGGTCCTGAGTTGAGTGACAGAGGACTAAGAACTTGTAATGCTTGCAAAAAGCACACTTTTGGAAGACTCTAGTGTCTGGATTCATGAAAATATTTAATTTATAGCCAGATATGGGATTCAAGGTCTCCATGTTTTCAAACCCTGCCAGGTGCAGGGATGAGGAGGAGCGAGAGCCAGGCACTTGACCTGGGCTTGGCCAACAGGATTATTTCATATCGCGAGTGTCACATTCGCTACCAATTAGAAAGCTTGCTGTGTAGTTTCTCTCTTGCTTGATGGTGGTGGCCCAGAGACCACCTTCTTGCCCTGGTGCCAGACTTCTCCTGAAGCCGCAGCACTCAGTGTCCCATGTTTGCTGTCCCCTGCTAGGTGTGTGCAGCTTCCTTCTGGTAGAATGGGCTGAGTATAATCCATGTATATGGATTCAGAGGGTGACTCTGGGCATCTAACTTTAGATGTGTTTATTTTCTCCTCTCTGTCCAGTGAAGAACTTGACCTCATTGATTTAAGATAGGTTTTGTGAATGTTAATTTGTAATATTTTTCTGGTTTCTACGGTGCATTGCAGCTTTTGTAATTAGTGTAAGAGATCTTTTTGGGTATATGGTTTTTCTTCCTTAAATATGCTATTTTGAAAAAACAGTATTGTGCGTTTTAATTTTTTTTTAAACTATCTGGTTACAAGAAACAGCTTGAATTGCTGTAACTGAAAGAACCTATCGCAGAAGGCTTCTTTTTTCTCTTTACATGTGTTTATTTTTATAGCACTCTGTTTAGTCGTCTTTCTATATGAATGGTCAGCTTCATCGTTGGGCTGCTAAATTTTGCCACATTTTTTAGTGATAAAACTTAGAAAAATTCAGATAAAATCCTTAAAATACCCTTTCTTATTATATTCTCCCTGTGCTCATGCTATTGGAAATGATTCTGCTTGAGCTAGATGAAGGCTTCACTTTTCTGACACTGATAGTGGACACAGAGGTTTAAATAAGTTATGTATATGATTTTCAACCATCTGTGTGAGTTTTTTGTCTGAGATAAATTACATTGGTTAATAAATTACATTTCCTTCTGGTAAACTACATTGGTATGGGAAGTTCAAACCATAATTCTTCACAATACCTTCTTTCTATGTTTAAGCAAGTGTTACTGTCCAGAATTGCCAGTTTTGTCATCGTGGTTGAAAAATAGATTTGAAATTAATGACAGATGATACCTAGGCTTTCTGATAGAAATCATGCTTTCTGATATGACTCCTCTTTTAATCTTGTGAAGTTGTGCTGTGATTTGTGATGTTGCTGATCAGTAGGAAGTCTTTTTTTTCCCCATTGCCATCAGTAGCTTCATCATCTCAAATGCCTGTTGCAAACAAAATCTGTATTATATCGATTAGTATCCAGTTAACATCTTTTGTGTCTGGCAGTATCTTTCTAAACTAATTCTAATTTTTTTCTTTCTTTTTTTAACTGTCATTTTTATTTTATTTTTTTTTTTTTTTATTTTTACCAGGTACTGACTTTGAAATCCAAAAACCTTGTTGGAATCACTTTGACCAATTGTGGAATAACAGATTTGGTCCTGAAAGACTGCCCCAAAATGATGTTCATACATGGTATGTAGCTCATGTTATTCATCTGTCAGTACCAGAAATTTCTGAAATAAATGATTTTGTATTCATCTGCTGCTTTGCTACAAGTCAGAATGATGCTTAGAACATCAAATATTACGGCTTCTCAATTTGAATGCCTCCTTCTTTCTAAGTCATAACAGGTTTAATAAAGATTAATGTGACAATCAACAGATGAAATTATATGACAATTAGGAAGATGAGATGTTATTGAAGAGGGATAATAAAATAATTGGAAGTTGATGAAAAGAATCTCTGAGTACCTTGTTTTTTCTCTCATTTCTTCCTGCTTCCATAGATTATTTACCTGACATCATGACACTGCCCTCCTTGACATGATAAAAATGTATTTTAAGTTATGGCACTTAAGCTGCATTGGAGTCATGTGCTAGGGTGTGTGAGTAGTCCTGCACTGACTATTGGGTTGTCTGTAGTTTTTCTGCAACATATACACTAAGTAACACATTTTCTTCTGAAATTAAGTATCTCTACGTAGCAGAGAATGAAGAAATGATTTCTTTATTTACTCCAGAGTACTTCTGAGAACATAAATTAATTTTTAACTAAGTTTTCATTACATGAGCAGAGATTGCTAGAAAGGGAATAGCTTTATTTTACATTGTGTGGCTTCACATTATATTTGATCTGATTTTTGAAGTCTGTGGTTTTCAGTTGTGGCAGTCTGCAGACCGTTTCAGAGGCCTTTGTGAAAGGAAACAAAGCGAAAGAAAAAGGTTATTGTTGGATTAAATTTGACAAGGCCCGTTAAAAGGACTCTTCTTACAAGTTCACAAATTGAAAGCTTAATCATAATGTGGAAGAAATGAACAACTAGTCTGTTTCTTCAGTGTGCTTAAGTTCCCAGCTCTACAACATACTTTGTAATTGTCTGTGACTTAGGTTACTTAGGTTTGCCTTCTTTTGAAAGAGTCAGCTTGGAAAATCCCTGACAAAAGAATCCTCAGGTCTTTTCAGTGTTACATTTCTTTTAATAATTTTGTTTGCTGGTTTACAGCTACAAGGTGCCGTGTATTGAAACACTTAAAAGTAGAAAATGCACCAGTTGTCAATAGGTTTGATTATGCCCAGTGCAAGAAGTTAAATATGGATCAGATTTTGGATCAAATTCTGAGGATGCCACCAGAAAGAAACCGGATCATTTATCTTCGTCCAATGCAGCAGGTACGCAACCAACTGTCATTGATCTGAAGTTCTGCTGTATTCTTTCATCACTCTTGGATTCATGTGTTTTTCAATTGATGCAAGTAATGTAAATGTTACAATAACACAAAAAGCTGAGAAAACCTGTTTATTAAAATTTTATCCCATCAAAGCTTTTATGGCAGAATCTAGAACTTGGATGATACTGAATTGTTACCATCTCCAATGTTGTTATTGTTACCATCTCTGATATTCATTGTATTAGAAGATACTGTAAAAAATCTCAATGCACTGAATTAATTCTAAACTGAGTAACTAAAAGTAGCTAGATGCTACTAAGTCAGCTTGTAGTTTTGTGTAAGCAAAAGTGTGACACAGGCATAGGTATCTGAAATCTTTAACCCATGTCCTATTAGATTTAGTAACAGCAGTTCGTGTTTCTGCTGAAAGCCGCATCCTCTTTTGATGTTAAACAGTGTTCCAAGGCACCCTTGCCTCCCCCAGATTGCGTACAGGAGATGTAAGCACTGACATCTAGTGACTTGTTGAGGTCATTTGACAAGTAAATAAGAGAGCTTAATTTAAGATCCAATATGTTTTTTCGACTTGATTACTCTAACCAGTGCAGTCTGTGTTATACTGTGATGCTGCTTTTCTCATGCAAAGTAATGTTTTCTCTGGCTTGGTTTGCCTGACCTACAAGAGAGTGCTGATTTGATATAAAAGCCAGCTTTTCCTTGATCTTTTACTTGAGCTCTTAGATGACAGTGGTAAGACTACTAGGAATAATAAAAAAAAAAAAAACCCAAAAAAAACCAGCTTCTTCTCTTAAGCCAGAGACAAATTCTGAGAAAATGAATGTGCTTTAGACCATTATGTAATGTTATGAAAGTTTACTTACGTGCTGGAGTTGTGAAACACATCAGAAAATAAACATTTGCCATGAGATTCCACCACTCAAGAAGATTCATTGGTGAAGCTGAACTAGGAAGGTTTTACTCTGCTTGATCACGTATTTGATTATGTATGCTGTTAAAATTTCTTTTCACTGGACATATTGCCTCAGAATTTGGGGGATTTGGTAAATCTTCTCTTGACTCTAAAATGACATCTTACTGTTTCTGTTGTTTATGAGTCTGTTTGCTGTCTTTCATAGGTTGACACATTAACTCTCGAGCAAAAGATATTTAGTGGCCCTTATCCATACCACATTTGTATAATTCATGAGTTCAGTAACCCACCTAATGTCCGCAACAAGGTGCGCGTTCGGAGCTGGATGGACACAATAGCAAATATCAACCAGTGAGTACTTGCCCATCAGTAGCATTACAGAAAAGGTATTCAATCCTTATTCAGCAGCTGCATTTGCAGTCAAGATGTAGACTTGCTGCATTCTGTAAGTCAAATTAAAAATAAATACATAACTGATTGACTAGTGAAGGTTGAATTCTTGATGGCCCAGTGTAGAATTTCAATGTCAAGATGTGTCTAATACAAAATGTAGATTAAATAAACCCGACCGTATGAAAAATACTGTAGAATTCTCCAGTCCTGTTCCATCCAGGAGAAACACAGTTGAAGACTTGAAGTAGGTGGAATGGCTGAGGAATATCTTAAAATCTGAAAACAAGTTTATTTTATTAAAAAAGAGAAATCCTGATTTACTCCACAAAATAGTGTTAGTTTCAATCAATATCAGTTCCTTGCTGAGGAGCAAAAATTCCCAGAGGCAGGGAATTTTATATGTTGGCTCTCATCCAACTATTTTAAACCAGTGTTGTTGTTGTCCTAGTTGTTCACTAAAATGACTAAAAGAACAAATTTATTTTTGAAGTTTTATTCAGTTGCAGCTATGTTGGATTGTGCCTTGCAGATAGAAAGCTATGCTGAAACGGTAGCTTAATTGGTTTCTCATCTAAATGGTACATACTCTCTGTGGTTACTCTTAAAAGTGAGTGGTTTGCTACTGAGTGTTTGTGAGGGTCTTAGAGGAGTGTTCCTATGGATTCAGGCTCATTAAAAGAAAGGTTGTGTAAAAGGATTTCCCATTTGTTTTTTCTCCCTCCTGCCTTCACATGTCCTGTCACTTCTGGCTGTAATCTCTTCCTCCTTCTCTCTAGAGAGCTTATCAAATATGAGTTCTTCCCTGAAGCTACACGAACTGAAGAAGACCTAAAGAAATACACTAAGTACCCTTGGGGACGAGATATTTACACTCTAGAAGGTAAGTTAAGTAACTTTCCATCAAGCTAAAAGAGTTATGGATGGCTTTTGGGAGGGAAGTGGAGGACCTTTGGCATGGAGTGGGGGAACTGAAGTGAGGAGGCGCTTTTCTTGCGTTAGAGTGACCAATCTATGCAATAGCAGTGATGTTTACTCGATTAAGAGTGGTGATGTTGCAGGAGTGACATTGTCCTCCTTGTGTTTTCATCCTGTCTGTCTTCCAGGCATTGTGGATGGTGCTCCTTATTCCATGATTACTGACTTCCCATGGTTGAGGTCACTAAGAACAGCAGAGCCAAACAGCTATGCTAGATACGACTTTGAGGATGATGAGAGAAGTGAGTAATCTTTTTTGATGTGTTCAAAGAACTTTTAACTCATTGCTTAGTCCCATACTGTCAATGCATTCCTTTATTTTTCAGCTTTCTAATTATGCTATTTTCAGTATACTAGAAATAACTACTTGTACCAGTGTTGGGAGATGACTGAGGAAAGGTTCAGCTGAGGAGAGGGCCGTAGTACTACAACAGTGTATTGACCAGCTGGAGACCCTTAATACTGACAAAATCAGAGAGCCAATCTGGTGCTTAGCCTAAAAATCTGATGGGTTTGTAATATCCAGGAGAATGACAGCATTTAAAACACACAGAAAACTAATACTGTGATGTGTAGTCCCAGCAGTTTGTGTTCTGTGGAGTTTGCTGTCATTGCTGCTGAGATCTCAGCTGGACTACTGCCTCTGGCTTTGCTGTATGAAAGGTTGTGAAGCTGCTGAAGAAAGACCAGCAAAGAGAGGTGGGAAAAAATGGGAAAGTTTTCTCCCAGAAACTTGGGAGGAAAAAGGAAAGAACTGAACTTGAAAAGTCTGAAATAGAGACAATGTGAGTTAAAGTTTAGGATAGATATGCCTCTTTCTATTAGGAGCTTGTCTTATAAAATGTTACGGGGGTAGTTCCTTTGACTCAATCAAGAAATCTTGCTTGGTGTCAGGAAAAAGTATGTTCTTCTACTACTTAATTAGAAAAATTGTGGAATGTCCTTCGTTAGAGGTATTTTTAATTGTTAGTGTTCTGGATGTTCTTAATCTAGCTCCAGTTCAAGGGGTTGAAAGAGGATTAGGAGAAATCTCTTTTGGCTATACCTTCCTCTGATTTTTATGTTATTTTTATTTGAAATTGATTCATAGACTTAATGCCTGTAGTTCAGAATGTAGTCTGAATTATTTAAAAATTTAAAAGAGTAAGTAGGTGAAGAATTATGTTAAAGCCATTAAAAAAAAAAAAAGTCTGCTGTTTTAGCCTTAATTGCTCTTGTTTATAAAACATTTAAGTGATCACTGAAATGGATAACCTGAAAGCACATCAGGTAAGTCTCAGGAGGAAGGCTTTGTTATGCACTGGGACTCCCTTTGCTCACAGACATATGGACTTTGTGTACATTGAATGAGTATTGGAGCTATTGAGAAGTAGAAATATGGGGAAAGCAGAGTACCTTTTCTGCTTGAATAATATTGCTTAAGCATTGTTGCTTGATGGAGGATTGTTGTTTGCTTGGTTTTCAAAGACTGTCTCATTTAATGCAAAACAGATTTGCTTTTGAATTTCTTTATAGGAAAGTTCTAGTTTTTATTCTTGTGTGTCTTCCACAGCTACTATTTATGCACCCCGAAGGAAGGGACAATTGTCTGCAGACATCTGTATGGAAACAATAGGAGAAGAGATCTCTGAGCTGCGCCAGATGAAAAAAGGTGTATTTCAGCGTGTGGTGGCTATCTTCATTCATTACTGCGATGTCAACGGTGAACCGGTAGAGGATGATTACATTTGAGTGGACAGACCTCCCTGACCCGTCGTCTCTTCCTAAATTCTGATTGGCGCTGCTGGCCAAGAAAGCAGGTGGATTCTTTCCGAATGCAAAGCATTTTTTTTGAAACACATACGTTGCAGTTGCTCTCACACAGTTTGGAAAAGAGTATGTAGTAAATGTATAATGAAAAGTAAAAATTGTATACTAAGATTTGTACATAGAGGAAAGAAAAGAAAAACTTCCTAATACTGAGACTTTATTTCATATGTTTATACAATTTAATTTAAATTCCATTTTAATGAAGGCCAATAATTAGGAACAGGGAAGAATATTCCAGTTTTTCAGCCCCTACCATTCATAGCAGTATTTTTTTTCTTATAAACAAAATCCCATTTGCGGTGTTCAAAAGAGTCATCAGAGTCTCTTTTAATCTGTGCCTTTTTCTTGAGCATTTAAGAGTCCAGTCTGAGTAAACCTGTTGAGCACAATCTTTGTGTCTTGTGTGTATTTTTCACAGAGTATTATTCTACAGCTGCTGCAAAGCAGGCAAAAAACAAAAACAAACAAACAAAAAAAAAAGCAAAGTTGGTGATCTGGTTTTTCTAGAGTTCATTAAAAACATTTCTTTGGGAAAGAGAAAACCCCACATTTAGCACCTTGGAAACAGAAGATACATTCTGGAGTATTTTGTACCAGTAGATTTCATTTTAATATTGTATTTGACTGCAATATGAAAAATAAGTTGTTAATTGTTGGTTTCACTCTCTTTAACGTAAATCTGCACTTACTATCTGGGTGAAAGCTGAATTTTCTCATAAGACAGGCAAGAAAATGGGTATGTAATTGCTTAGTTATAGCAGTGTCAGTACAGGACTTGTCTGACTCAGTGAGCTTTCAGGCTGATTCATGCTGACTCATGAGTGCAGATTTTCCATACAGTCAGTAAATGCTGCTGCTCTTTGCCCCTGAATGCTTGTGTTTAATGTATATAGAAAATGCCACTGGTTCACACAGAATCCATAGGTGTTTTGTGTCTAAGTATGTCCACAATGTGCTGCGAGTCTGTATACAGGTATAAAAATGCACAAGTTAGGATTCAACTAGCAGGCTTGTGTGCTGCTAGTAATGTGCCCTGTGGGGGTGGGAGACCCCTTAAAGGCTAATTTGCTGTGCTGTGAAACCGTGTCTGCGTGTGTACGCGGCTGTGGCTGCACAGACGCACCTTAGGATGTGCCCTATCGCCAGCTATGGCCTGATCTGTCTTTCATGCTTTTTTAAAGCTGCAGAGTTAGCAGCCTAGTAAAAAGCAGTTGCTAACTGACTGTTATAAAAGCCATAGAGCAAATTACTTTATGCCATTACACAATTCACACATTGTTAATGATTTTAATTCTTTGAACTTTGGTATAAATGTGACTAATGGGGGTTTCAGTGACGTTAGCTCTGTAGAACTGAAGAGGCGAAACCGTTGAACACAGCCAAGTCAGTGTTGGTTTTCTCTGCATCTGTCCCTCTGTGGAGATTCTTGAGGTAACGTGGAACTAAAAATTCACTAGATCAGAAGAAGAGAATGGTGCCTAATGGAAGCGGCAAGAGACTTGGTACAGTAGCATTTTCTCACATGTACTCTCTCTAACTGGAGGGGGAGTGCTAGATTCCAGATAATGGTGTGAATTTTGTTAAATTTGCTTTAATGAAGGATCAAAGTTAATGGTTTAGGTGTAACAAATATATTTAACTGTCGATAATATATTCAGTGATAAACAGACAAAACATCATTGTGACTCTTCCTAGAAGTGTTTCAAGTAATCTGAGTCATGAATTCAGTCATGTTTACCATTTGAATACAGCATGTACAGGAAAATGTTACCGCCTTTCTGGAGTGTTGCACCAGATCGATCTCCATCTGGTATCTCTAACTTTAGACTTTTGAAGAATTATTTATACAAATAATGTACATATTTATATCCAATATTTCTTTCTGTAAGCAGCTGAACCTTGTGGTAGTTTCAACCTTCTAAACACTACACCCATTTTACACATAGTGACCAAATTCATTGTGTCTGTCTCGTGAGAGCTCTGGGTGACTGAGATTGTGTCTGGGCTCGGGCCAGGGAACCTGCTGTCTTCTCTGAGGTTGGTATCTGAAACTGAGGAGAGGAGCAAAGCAGATGAAAAGGATTATTTTCCTGCTCAACCTTCACTAGTTAAATAAGTAATTATTGGCAGTACGTGAATGGGTATAGTTTGTGTCAGCAGGAGCTGCTCTACAAACAGTAATTTGCTTGCCAGTCTGGCTTCAATGAAGACAGGCTGAGAGAGCTGGGGCTGTTCAGCGTGGAGAAGACAAGGCTCTGGAGAGATCTTACAGCAGCTTTCCAGTATCTGAAGGGAGCTACAGGAAAGCTGGAGAAGGGACTCTTTGTCAGGGAGTGTAGCGACAGGACAAGGGGTAATGGTTTTAAATTGGAAGAGGGGAGATTTAGATTAGATACTAGGAAGAAATTATTTCCTGTGAGGGTGGTGAGGCATTGAAAGAGGTTACCCAGAGAAGTTGTGGATGCCCCATCCCTGGGAGGACTTAAGGCCAGGGTAGATGGGACTTTGAACAACCTGGTTTGGTGAGACATGTCCCTGCCCATGGCAGGGGCGTTGGGACTCAATAAGGTCACTTCCAACTGTAATCGTTCTACGATTCAGCAGTGCTCTGCTGGCGATGAGCACGCATACACACACACACACTCAGCACTGTGTCAGCTCCAGTCAAAAAGCTGGCCCAGTTCTAAGGGCTGAAAATGTCTTGATTTGTTTTCCACCATGAAGAACAAGAAGTTGCAGTTGCCATTCGGGATTCTGATTTCTTGTGTGGTACCTTGAGTCACTGCACGAGGGGTTGTGCCTCTACAGTAAAGACTGCTCTGACATCAGCCCAGATTTGCTGTTGGGGTGTGCAATAGCCATGAGTGTTTTCCCTTTGCAAGTTGATTGGATTTTTGTCAGCTGAAGAGGGTTAATGAGATCAAACAACTCTCTGCAAGAGCAAGGGAACTGAAACTGGGTGACATGCATGGTCTTGATTCAGATACCTCTCATTCCCGTGCTAAGCCATCTCTGTGGACATGGAACTGTTGGAATGGGTCCAGCGCAGAGGCACAAAGATGATCAGAGGGATGGAGCCCCTCTCCTGTGAAGACAGGCTGAGAGAGCTGGGGCTGTTCAGCCTGGAGAAGGGGAGGCTCTGGGGAGACCTTATTGCAGCCTTCCAGTATCTGAAGGGAGCTACAGGAGAGCAGGAGAGGGACTCTTTGTCAGGAAGTGTAGTGATCAGACAAGGGGTAAAGGTTTTAAAGTGGAAGAGGGGGGATTCAGATGAGATATGTGGAAGAAATTCTTTTCCTGTGAGGGTGGTGAGACACTGGAACAGGTTGCTCAGAGAAGCTGTGCCCCATCCCTGGAGGTGTTCAAGGCCAGGCTGGATGGGGTTTTGAGCAACCTGGTCTGGTTGGAGGTGTCCCTGCCCAGGGCAGGGGGGCTGGAACTCGGTGACCTTTAAGGTCCTTTCCAACTGTAACAATTCTGTGGTTCTATGATTTCACTAAATCTTTTCCCATGAGGGTTACTTCTCCTTTGCAGGACTTGGAACCAAGCCGCTGTTCCTATTTGTGCTCTCTCATTTCGATTTTGAAGATTGTTTGCGCGTCTAAACCCGACGGAAACGCTCCGGTGGGTTTGTCGCCGCTCTGTGCCTGGCGTGGCTGCGCTCGCTCCGGCCGCCACTGGGCACCCGTGCCCCGGGCTCCGCGGGCACTGCAGATGGTGCTGCCGGTGCGGGGCTCCGCGACAGAGGTTTTGTGCCCGCGCCTCGCCTCCTCCTCCACTTCCTCCTCTTCCTCTGCTGTCTCTTCCTCCGGGGAGGCGCGTCCCCCCTGCGGACCGGGCCGCGGGAGGGAGGAGGCGGCAGGTGCCGGGAGCGTCTTTCTTCCGCGCATCCCGTTACTCCAGTGGAACGCAGGCGCTGTGAAAGCTGGCGTTGTCGTACCAGCTTGTCTTTGCAAGCCTGAGCCCGGCTTAAATCCAGTTTCTTGTGAGGCAGGTTCATCTGCAAAGGCTATTTTAGGAGCAGTTTCTAAATAAAGCAGTATCTCTTGCAAATTTGCAGATTTGTATTTATTTTTATAAAATTCTAGCATAAGTTTTTTAACCACTTAGGGGAAACTGAGGTGTAGAATGAAGTCATTTACAGTCAAGAATTGTTCTCTTGTTTTTCTTTAAATGGAACTGGACTTCTTTCTCTTTCAGAAACAATTTTCAGTTCCTTGTGTGAGATGCAAGTCCTTTCATGACACGGGTTCATAACCTCTTGAGCTAAAATCAGTAAAGAACAGCTGATATAAATAAATAAATACCCTTCCATCAGAACTCTAGGTAAACTAAGTAAAAATCAATCACTTCCTTTCCTTTTTGTGGTGCTTAAGCAACTTGATTCCAGGAGGTTACAAAAAGTACAATAGAGTATATTTAAAAGGATTACGTATTGTACCATGCTAAATCTACATGCTGTAGTGTTTTAACAATCTCTTTTAAGGGAGTTTGATATATTATCTAGGTGATACTTTATGTCCATTCCATTTTCTTAAGGCCTGCCTATGTGTCCAAAAGATCCTATACACCATTTGGAAAACTGTCACCACGCTTACCGACACAGATATAGAGATACCAGGCTTGGGAAATTCTGGTTTGCAGCTTTCAGGTTGTAAAAGGATGTGATCTTTTGTGCCTGAGCTTCCCCCATCTCTCCATTTGGTTTCCTTTTGGGGCAGTCTGTTATTCAATTGTCATGCCAAGCCCTAGAGGGCAAAAAAAGGTTTCCATTGGTCTCAGTGGTTAGACTTTCCTCAAGAAGCAGCCGAGATGCCTTCTGTCTGTGTGTGACAGGGCTCCCTCTTCACACTGAAGTCCGGTCTGACACCTCTCTTTTGGTCCCTGGCAGGAGGAGCAGGCTGCTATCACTGCAGATAAGATGGCTGAGAGATCCTGCTCTGTTCATCTTTCTACAACAGAGACTCCAACTGGGGCTTTTAGCTTTACTGTGCTCATGTGTGGCAGCTCTGGAATGAACTATGAAATCCATTTACAACCCACTTAACAAACAGTGATATTTGCACCTGGATATCAAAGCAAGCAGTTTGCTGAAGTTCAGAGGCAGCATTGCGAACATTAAATCTGGTAGGTAAGGAAAATGACAAAAGAAACTGATATGATTGCATAATTTCTGTCCCCTGCTTCCTTAACATGCTTTGTAACGTGTGTAGCTTTAAGGAAAGAAACAGGAAGGATTCTTTTCCCTTGGGAAGAGAATCCATTCTGTCTGACTTAACAGCCCTTGCTCAATCATACCTTCCTGGGTGGGTTATACCTTTGGGATTTATATGCCTATAGTGCAGATGTATGCATACAGATGTACCGTCATTGGGGTCTCCTCACAGTGAGTGAAGAGAAATAACTGCTACTAGGGCCTAATCCAGCTGGCCAAAGGCAGATACTGACTAGCTCTCCACTAACTGGAAAGTGAGTCTGAGATGACTCGTGCCACTGCAGGCAAGCACTTTCTTTATGCCTCTTTTGCCTCACACCAAGCAGGGGTAACATCTCTTCCTGAAAGAAGATGCGATCATGGTTACGAGTTGCTCAAGTGCCAGAAAAATGTCTTCTAAGTATAGAGTCCATAAAGTAAATAGATACAGCAGAAAGCATGCTTGTGATGTGGGCGCTGCGGGGAGGAGCACAAAACATTGTGCCTTGGAGATGGACATGATGCCTGTTCCTACTTTTTTTCTCTGATTAAGGAGGAAGAAAAAAAAATAATCGGTGTTTAGGTTTTGAAATGAAAAGGATTTTGAAAGTATGTTTTTATTTGGGGAAAAGCTATAAGGAGTTGATGGAGATTGGAATTTTGCCTCTACCTTCACTCTAGACTAAGCTTTCCAGAGTGTTTGAAGCACCTGCAGATTCCTGCCCTTGCCCATGATTTCCACTCCAAGTTACTAGTTAAGTAGTTCAAATTTAATCCCTTGTCAAGGCAAAGACAGGGCATTTGTATGTACACGTGTGCACTGCATGAGATTAACAGGACAGCCAAAACTAGTGCCCCATCAATTAGAGAGTTTTCATTAGCTCATTAACAGTCATTATGTGTTGAGATGAGAGAACCTTTCTCCACTGCAAACTTGTTACAGAGCAAAACCACCAGCTTTGTGTGTACAGGGAAGAACTTCTGCTTCCTATGGTCTGATGTCTCCAGAGGAGTTACCAAAGCTGGAAATACTCCATTTAGTATGAGGGCTGAGGATACGTGTCAATGCAAAGGTGTGCATTGTTTGTGACAAGGGGTAAGGAGACATTCCAGTGTTGGGAACTGCCCAACCTGAACTGTGGGTGCTGACCTTGGTTTAGGCAGTCCAGCTGTATCCCACGCTTCCAAAGAAAAACGAGGCAGGAAGATGAAACATGTTAGCAAAGCAACACAAGAATGGTTTAACTTTTCTGGAAGTGTCACCCCAAAACCTGGCTTCATCCCAGAAGAAAATCACTGGCTGTGAGCTCTCACTACAATGACTCATTGTTTTGAAGTGCTTAATTTCTGAAGACCTACAACTCCCAACTTTCAGGGACAGGCCATTCTGAAGAAGAGGTGCCTGAGAAATGGAAGTGTTTGTGGTAAGGAAGGTGCTCGCAGGACAGTCATTTCCAAGGAAATCTTCATCATTGTGACAGGATGGGTTGTTAAAAAATGTCCTTGCTTCCACAGGACAGATGAATCCAAAGCAGAGGACAGGTCAGCTTTCTCCTTCAGCAAGTATTTCCCATGATGGTCCACAGTTAAATGTGAGCCTTTATAAATAGAGCTGTAAAGGACATAAGAAGAGCTGTACATTGGAGCTCTGATATAGAAGAGGGAGGTTGCAGGGTTTATCTGTTGCATATAGTTATGCTCCATGGACAAGCTGCCAAGTCTGTGGCTGAACTGGAGGGAGGTGGTGAAAAAACACAATGACAGTCCCTCTTCGGCTGATGCTGTTTGCTTGTGGGTGGGGGACAGGGAATATCTTTAAAGGCTTATCTTTTAAGGGCCGCAATTCTGCTGTAAAAAATGAACAGCAACATTTTCTCAGTTCTCAACACATAAGATCATGTTTCTCAGTGGTCTATGCTGGCCAGGTCCGTAACTGAGATCGATTGCTGCTTGAGAATATTTTCCGATGGTTTAGTCTCCTTATCTATCTCTCAGTCTCTTCCTTATGCAGGAGCAGAGACAAAACCCACAGATTTCACATTGCAGTTGGACTCTGGCTTTGCTGCACTCCTCTTTCCAACTCAGTCGGGCGAGGAAGGGAGCGAGCAAGAGGAGGTTATTGGTTTAAGTATGTCCAGTCTGGCAAAGGGCAAAGAATCTGGCAGTTTGAAACGGGAAGCAAATTGTCCTGTGGAGACAGTGCTGGCAACACAGACCTGAGTGTAGGCTCTTGGGGGCAGGTAACTCCTCTCTTGGCTGCTCGTAGCTTATGCAAGAGGAGCACAGATGTTCACAGCTTGAATTTCTGTGTGAAGATGATTACCAGTAATGATGTTGGGACTGCCGTTGAAGGCTGTGAAGGTGGTAGCAAGTGAATTGACTCTTTCAAAGAGAGTAATGATAGAGTGTGGTGGTGGGGCACAGTTATGGAAACTGGTCTGGAGCAAACATATCTGTGTTAATCAATGTAGTCCTTAAAGTAACCCTTCAGTTAATGGCTGTTCTTCTATCACTGACAGTAGTCATGGCAATAATACTCTACACTCTCCTTTGTGCTTTCTGGTTTTTACAGACAGTTCAATGCCCTTGAATAGGGTTAGTCTTACAGATTAGTGATATGAAGATAACTGTTGATACGGTTTGACAGCCCTTTCAGATACTCATTCTGTCAAGAGCCCTCTTTGGCAGGGGGATTCAGCTGTCAGGAATATGAAAACAGATTCATTACTCAGGCTGCTGAAAAAGGATTTAGTTCTGATACTCCATCTGGATCATTGCCTGACTGAAACACACTCCATGGCAACTGGGGATCCTCATGTGGGGCCTCACTAATCTTGACCTGGAAGACAGCTTCAAAGAAGTCAAGCGTGCTACTTACTTAGCAAGGAAATAAATTTTCCTCTTGACTCAGGGGACTGAAAAGCCCAAACCAAGACAGTCTCTTAGGTATTACAGACCTTGGCACTACAGCTGTTGTACAAGGGTCATCAGCTAGTGCTGTGCTGCATTCACATTCTCTTGTGGTCCAGGAAATATATTTATGGTTTATCTGTGGGTTTTTTTTTTTTTTTTTTTTTTTTTTTTTTTTTTTTTTTTTTTTTTTTTTTTTTTTTTTGTTTTATTTTTTTTTTTTTTTTTTTTTTTTTTTTTAACAACTGATTTAAGGAACTTCAGAAGACCAATGAAAACAATTAAAAAATAACAGTATTCTCAAATTGTCATATAATGTGTGCTAAAATAATGTTAGGCTCTTCTGCCAAATCTGAAATACTTTTAAGTACTAAGCATACATCTAACAGGAAATCTACTAGATTTCCAAATGGCATAGGCAATTTCAATTCAGTTTAACAGGAAGCAATGGAACCCAGTTAAAGCAACAGATATAATTTAACTAGAATGTCCCCTGAATCTAACTGAGGAAGTTCCTATCATAAGGTAAGTCTTTATAAGACGGTGAGTGAATATGTGATTATTTTGATTCAGGAACATTAAGCTATAAAAACATTGAAAGAACTAAAAGCTTTCGTATAGTTTTATTTAGAATTCATATTAGTAGGAAAAAATCAATGGATTTAATGCCTTTTGGCATGATCGTACTCAGAGATGGACGAGGAAATCTAATGCAGAGTAAAAGATTGGATCCTAAACCACTGAAGGATTTACAATTGATAGTTACGGAATGAAAAGCTCTCCTTGGCTTTCTTGTTTATGAAGATGGGTGAGGAAAACTCTTCAGAATGACTCAGAGTCTGCTGTATGTGGGCTGCCCACTCCAAGAAACCATCATTTTCCTGGTGGTATGTATTTTTCATCTGTGCTAGGAGTTAAATGGACACAATTTGGGCCCAATTGGTTAGTTCTGTTGCACACTTTAAAGTCAGGCTGACACCAATAAATACCTCTTGATTCTCCGTCATCTTTTCTGAGCAGAGCCACTTTTGAGTGTATTCCATTCTAAAATCCCCAATCCTTTGCTCAGATGATCTTTAGGTTGAGGATGTTTGTTGGTAATGAGAGGTATTTTGAGATGCATAAAGGCATTTAGGTACAACTAATCACTCTTACAATTATTCACAGAATTCTTGATCCTATTGTATCAGTAGGAGAAGGCAGGGTACAAGAAAGGCCATTTTGACATGTGCTGAAGTCGAATACAAGGTATCTTAGCCCTCGGCTCTGACTCATATTCAAGTTTTCAGTGGTTACCTAGCACATTCCTGAAGCCCATTCTCTCTGAAGTGTCCTTTGTTATAACAAAGACTCATGGAGGACCAGAGTTTGAAAAAAAGAAAGAGACTCTCTGGAGCCTGGCATTAATACTTCTCAAAATCAAGCTGACCCTAACAGTGGTTTTCATTGGTCATATGAAAACCATGATTTCATTCACTCATTCTGCAAGCGTCACCAGCATCACAGTGCCCCTCGGACCTGAGACTCCTTCAGACAGACGTCCTAGGCCAAGGTGTGGGCTCCTACGATTGCAAGTAAGTCATAACTGGTAATGAATGAAGCTTATTAGTATGACAGTATATCTGTAAGCAAACGGTGATTGCGTGTGTCCTGCTATCTGCTTGTGACTAGGAATGTGCAGAGAACAGAGGATTGAGAAAGAGGTTTTCAGTCTGCTGAGGTTGTTTTTTCAGCTCAGATCTTCTGCACGTGCATACTCTGGGCATGGCCCCTCTTTGAGGTTCCAGTATTGAGATCAGGGTGGGTTTTTTAGCCTTCACACAAGCCAAATGTGGAAAATGTAGACTGGAGTCAGGCACCATGTGGGTGAGAAGCAAGTAAGGGCTTCCCACACATCTCTACAAATAATTACCCCTCAGTTCCAGCACTGTCAGTCCCTCTGTTTCCACTGTCAGCCCCTTCTCAGCTCTGCTCATACACTGCAACGGGAGTGTAGGCACAAAGGCAATGTTCTGCTGTGTAATGCAAACGGAAGCTACTGCTTTTGGTTTTCAGCCACTGTGGTAAATACTTTCATTCCTAATTGTGCGTAGATGGGCATCGGATCCTGCAATAGGAGCAGGTCACATACGACATTTCTGAACTACATGAAAAGGGTTTTGAGAATTTATTGGAAGAATTTTTCTAATTGTTCCGCCTTTTCTCCTTTTTTATTCATTGCCCTTATCAAGTCTAAAAACAGAAATATATTTCAGTTGAAAGAACTGTGAAGGATAAATGTGGAAGGGACATTTCCCCTTAAGGATTCATTTGTCTGTGTGTTGGTTATGGGCAGGACCTGCCGGCACGCTTGGGCTGCAGCCGTATCTCCCTGAACCTCACTGGGCAGCTGGGCTGCTGACTGCCTCAAGCAATGACATTACAGAGCCTGTATTGGTCCATTATTGCTTCACACTTTTACACTCAGCAGCCACAAAAGCCTGTGTGAGACTTCGTTCTGCGTAGAGGTGATAAGATCTAATAAATTTGATGTCAAATTTGTAGCGGTAGCAGACCCTCATGTTTCCAAACTGCACAAGTATAAAAACAGAGCAGACATAATTCCCTGCATTATAGGTAGGAAGGAGATCAGGGACTGTAAACCATGAAACATTTTTGAAGACTGCAGCTACCAAGGGTTTAATTTGTCAAGAAGTCCTAGCTTTTTGTTTTAGTTGACCACTCAGCCTTAACTGCTTTTTCCTTAGTTTATTTCTTCTGTAGTTAGGGAAATGCATGTCTTCTGTGCCTGATGCCTCCATTTCAGCTGTGCTTTGCAAGTTAGGGAGGACATTCTGCCATCTGTCCTCTTGGCCTCACTCTTTCAGAGTTGAGACAAGACCCTTTTTCCCACATACTCATTTGCACTCAGGATTTATTTTTTTTTTCCTCTCAAGAATGAAGTTTTCTACCAGACTGATTATCTCTATGCAGTTAACCTGTCTTGACATATCATCTGCCTGATTCAATTACTGAAGATACTTAAGGATTCTGCCAAGCTTCCCCTTGTTCTTGGAGTTTTAGGCTTGTAGCGCAGCCTGGATCTGATGACCTCATTCATTCATTCATTTATAGCATGCTTGAGTTCATTCCTTTAAAAACAGAGCTTTCTTGATAACCCTAGTATTTGCAAGAAAGTGAAATCCAGACATTGTTTCCAAATTATTTTCTTTTTTAGAGTTGCCTTAGGTTTCATGAAATTTGGCAACTGTATGCAAGTGTGAAACCCACAGGTCACCTGTTGTTTTTCTTCCTTGATCCTTTTGCTCAGGATCTGGGGCAATATTCGCCTGTTATGTAAGAACAGGTCCCTCATTTAGCTTGCACAGAAGTAGCTGCTCAACTATTTGTATAGATGTCTGGGAAGCTTTTGGAGAGAAAATATTTTTGGTATGACATTTTTTTAGCAATATGTCTGGAAGGTTCTTGGGACCTTCCTCCAGGTGCTAACAATCCTGGAGCCCCACTGTGGAACACCCATGTGTATGAGTGCTCTGAGAAGGTGGCTGCCAGTCAGTGGAGTTCAGCTCTTGCCCCAATACAACATTCCCTTCCCCATGTCCTTGCTTTCTTTATTGAAGTTCTTGGAGCTTTGAGACTGAGAAATGCACCTCATACAGCTTAGTTCCTCATGAGAATACTGGGAGGCACAGGGTGAAGGAATTGTGTAGGACTACTATGTGTTGTGGGGCTGATTGCTTATGGCACGTTGAGTTAAGGTGAAAATTTGTTCAGGGGAATTTAATTTAATGACAAATTATTCTTGCTTTGATAAATAATTTGAAATTGTATGCTTTGTTTGGGAACATTTATACTGTCAGGATGCAGGTCTCAGAATTCTATGCAAACAGCTACTAGAGGATTGTTGTACTAAATGTATTTCGAATTAAACACAAAAATAAAAAAAAAAAAAATGAAACCATCGATTTTGTCAAATTGGAAACTGTTTAGAATTGTTCATTTTTGAAGAAAAAAACCTAACTTTGTTTTTTTATTCATGGTGAAATCAGAGTTCAAAGTCTTACATTTTACACAGGATGAATGTTCAAGAATTTTGTAAGTTACATTAAATGTTTGAAAGCAGGTATTGTGAAAGATGCTTATGTTAGTTTGAAAACCTGGATGTGTATTGCATACTGTTTAATAATATTTTAACTATATATATGAGTTCCTCTGCAGAAGTAGAAGCTGGAGCTGTGCATGTGGATGATTTTATTAAGGCATTTGCAGATGTTCCTACTGTACAGGTAAGATGCTGCATATACTCATGTTTGCAGAAATATATTGTTTGCAATACTGTGCATTAGCCTACTTTTAAAAGTTCTTTATGGTCTCCTAAGCAAGTGTCATTACTTTTCCTTCTTTCTGAATTTATAGTCTCCGTGGAAAGCTCTTTTTCCAGTTCATTACAAAAAAGCCACTTTTTCTTTACTGTCTTACTAATTATTATCACATTGTGTTTCAGCTAGAATCCGCTATTGCTTTTCTTAATCTTTTCCAGGGAACTACTAAAGATAACTTTATGTTTTAATTTTAATAAGAAAAAGATTTCCATAACATTTGGAAAATTTAGGACTGCAATTTCACGGGATAATCAAGTACTAATAATACAGGCAAATAATTTTAAAAGCCAAGAATTGTATTCTCAAGTGTGTCTGAATTGTAATAATGCATGTCTGGCATACATGTCCTCATCTCTAGCAATACTTAAAAATATTTAGTACTAGAATTGAATACTAATGAGCCTCTTGGATTCTGAGGTTTTAGTTGAAAGACGAGATTTTATTTTCTGTTCTTTAAGTGTGGGAACTGCACATACTCATTACTTTCAGATAATTGAGTCATTTAACATGCTTATAATCTTCCTAGGCCTATTTTGAATAAGTTTTCCTTAAGCAGCTGAGTTGTGGAATGCAACCAAAGACTCAGTCAGCCATAGCTCCCAAACACCAGAAGGATTCTGTATGACTCTCTTTTCTTGATAAGTACTTTTGTTCTGATTTTATTTCCCAAGATGATCATGTAGTTATTTGTTAGATCTCCTTCTGTAGGCAGAAATACTGTCTGCTTTTATGAAGGAAAACACTATCTCCGTGGTTCCTGTCACATTGAGGAAATCTTTGTCTTACACTGTAAGAGCTTTATGTTTCTCTGCCTCTCCAAACTGTGTTAAGAATTCTTTGGAGGGCAAAAACATGGAGCTCTTAATATTATTTACCCCCATTATGTTGAACAGAGCCATATTCCACAACATAGAATTCGTACTGTCTTTTAGATGCCTTAATATTTGAAGTCCCAAGCAGAGTTCTCTAATTGTTGAAGGTGGTGAATAGCATTGCAAGAACAAAAGTGGGGTAACTGTATGTCATTGACAAGCCTACATGATTCTCTGCCTGACTGCTGAGTTACCCAGGATGGTAACGCAGCAGTTAAGATTCCTTAACTGCAAGAGGTGGCGGAGAAAGATCCATTTGTCTTTCTCTAATCTCATCTGAGTTGAGGAGAGGACACAATAGAGAAACATGTAACTGGCCTCAGAATAACATGATTGTGTGGATGCAAATGTAATAAGGATTTTTTGCCTCCAGACCAGGCAAAAAACATGCAAAGCATGCATCAGAACAACCAGAAATTGTGCGATAAGCAGATTTTAATTCAAGACAGGTTTTGGCTTTTGTTTTTATTTTTTGGGGGGAATGGGGATATTGTGGTTTGTGTTTTTTTCAAATACGCACTCTGGCATAAATCAAGCCATCTCCCCATTTTTCCTTTTCTTATGACCCCTTTGAGGGGCTAAAATGTGACTATGGAGCTGGACGAGCTTCTCTGGAGGCCCTGCAGTCCCTTTGCTCTTGCTCTGTGCTTGCAGTATGCACTCTGCTGAGCTGATGCATGTTCTGCTTTCCTGTCTACCCAGAGAAGCTACAGTGTGCGGAATTATTACTGGAAAAAATCCTCCAGCCTAATTCCACTTGTCCTCTTTCTTGGTGAACACACACATTTCCTCCTTTCAGGAGAAAAGACAGGTGTGTCAGACCTGTGTGTCTTTGCTGCATAGGATCCAGAGTATAAGTGAAACTCTGAGAAAGCAGAGTAGGCATTGCTTATGTACAGAATGGGTGAAGGAGGCGACACAGTCAAGGTTGGAGCATAGAGCTCTCCCTTTGCCTGGCACGTGAGTGAGCCACACGACTTACTCTGCTACAAAGGTTGGCCAACACAGAGCAACACAATCCAATTCAAGGATTCAATTAAAAGATTTTGGTCTTAAAATTCATTAACAGTTTGTTCTCAGGGAAAAGGGATAATGGCCCATACCTTTCCAATGAATGTGTTTGCCACTCTCATAACAACAGGTCTAAAAATCCAAAGGAGCGCTTAAAAAGACCATACAAAAAGTTACAATCAATACTGTCTCTAATGTGCTTGTAGAATAAATAGCAACTTCATTCTTTTCCCTTGAGTGAAACAAATACATAGGATAACAGCATTTATGTGTCAAATAAGGACATTGGCTGACTTATTGCAAATTTATAATATTCTCTATAGAAAGCAAACATACAGGTTAACTAATCCTAAACATCAAAAAAGTAGAGGTGGTTCAACTAGCCATCTGTCACGTTATTGCACATATGCTATGTTAGTTTTATTACCCTCAAAATAACAGACAAAAATCAATAAAGTTTAAAAATTGTACAAGCTCTAAAATTTTAATATTAAAAAAAATATCAATACTTTAAAAATTAAGCTATTAAGTCACAGCTTTTCTCTCCTGAGTCTCAGCTGAAGGAGGCCCAGCTGGATTTAGTGGACTGAGCCCAAAGGGAGGGTAATGTAAATTGCACTCATTTAAGAAAAAGCAAGTTGATGAGGCTCTGGATTTCAGTTAGCTGCTGAGCACTTAAAGATGTTAAATGTCATGGGGTTACAGCCCCTTAGAATTGTTTATATTGTTTTTACCTTTGGGAAAGCAGTAGTTGAACTTGCATGTACTTGGCCAAAAAACTGTGTTTTGTGGGTAAGGTTAAGAACCTGTGCTATTCAGTGGAAGGCAGTAATGCTTGAGAGTGATACTTCTAAGAAATTCATAATGGGAGCTTGGTCTGAGAAGGTAAACAACAACAAAACAGCTTTTCAGAATATGTGTGCTCTGTCAGGTATGTCAGTTTTGAGTCAGTAGGCAGTACTGTCTGAAATAAGAACTTTATAAAGCTCTTCTGTCACTATTGTGGAGGAGAGTCAAGTCTTACAAAAGCTTGAGAAGCTCTTTGAAGGCATCTGTGTGACTATTATGTATCTTGTTAGCATGGTAAAAGACTTTCTCCTGAATTGAGAAGCAGCAGGTGGAGTTCTGTCATTTTTTGGTGGCTCTCTACAGCAACAGAGACTTGGTAAATATGCCTACAAAGAGACCAGGAAGCAACAGGAAATGTTGAGCAGTATTTTTCCTCCTCATGTGGTACAGACTTTCGACTTGTGTACACTATAAAGGGAAGACAATTACTTTACACTTTGTTTTGGTACGTACGTGTGATCACACAGTTGAGGAGGACAAAGATTAGTGAAACAGAAGTGAATGTGCTTTTAGAGAGAACTTTAAAAAAGCATCATCTGCTAAAAAACCCACATAACCTTTTTTTATTACCAGGCAATAAAACAATTTTCTCCAAGTATTAATTTATTTTTTAAAAAAAAAAAAGTTGTCTGTAGAACTGAACTGGTTGTTGAGACTAGGGAAGGTGTGAAATGCTCTGTGCCAGGACCAATGGATTTTAAGTAGTAATCTGTCTTTCCTCTTTCTCTCTTTAAAATAATCAATTGTTATTGATATTTTGTCTTATTCCTCAGGATACATTACTGGATTGTGTTAAGGCACTAGAAAATCTGTCATGTAGTCCATGCTATTTTCTGATTTTAAAAGCAATAGTTTAAGGCACACTAAAGAAAATAACATCTACTTACTTACCAAAGGCAACTTCATCCCCTTGTATTCTTTATAGTGCTCAGGAGTGTACTATGAATGCTTGAAAGCCAAACATTTCTATGGTGTATGTGTCAATTTTAAATGTTTGATAAGTTTGTTCCCGTGGCTGAAAATTGCTAAGTAAGAGATTGGAATGCAAACTAATTTTTCCCCTGCTTTAACAGTGGAATTTGGGTACTTATTTAACTGACTAATAGCATAAAACTTGTATAAACTGTTGATTGCAGGGACATTTTTTGCCACTAGTATCATGGTATCGGTGTAGTCTTAATATTTTATCAGACATAGTATGAGCTTCACAGGGGTTCACTGTGTTGTGACAAACACAATGGGTTAGCTTTGACTAAACCGATTTTGATAAAAACAGAAGCCTTTTATAAACTGTTTATATAATTTTAGACATTTTTAAAAAGTAAGTTCTTAGACCATATAGAAACTATGTTTTAACCTTTAAAAATTAAGTTTTCTGCTAAGCTTTTGGCTCCTTAAGATTTATTTTCCATTTACTTTCCTGAATATGTCCTGCATATTTATTGTGATTATTTTGGTACTCTTAGACTTTCTTAAATATCAGAGTATTTTGGGAGGGACAAATGACGTTATAAATTAAGCATCCAGATGACTGTTTGTACCACCTAGTTTAACATGGCACCCCTGTGCCAAATTATTTCTTTTCAAGATTTCTTTCCACAAAATTCTGCTCTGACCAGGGCACCCTCCCTTTTAGGAGCTGCACAAGTTTGTGTGGCAGAACGGTGTGTTCTGGGAGTAAATGGAATCTTTCCCTCTCCGTTTTCTTAGCCAGTCAGGTACTCGTTTTCTGTGGAAGGACTCAGTCCTTCTGCTGTTTGGAGGGAGAAGAAATAGGTGATTATAATTTCTTCTTTCCTTTCTGGCTGCCGATGGTGATTCTCTCAGATGGCTTTGGAGATACACACGTAGAAGTGCGTTAGGCACAGCATCTCTTTACAACTTTGTTGAGCTGTCAAAATTTGTCAGATGTTCCTACATTCTTGCTGCAGGCACCATTTCCAAATTTTGCTAGATCATCAGCTAATGAAAGCGTATGGCCTCTTGGACTCTCCTCTTCGCAGCTTCTGTTTTACGAACACCACTTCCCATTGGTGATGTGTTTATTACGTCTCCAAATTTTACTTGCCATGTGGCTGTGACTTGGTTTCTGTCTGAATAAACTGAGTATCAGAGACATGGAAAACTACTCAGTAGAAAGGATGGCTCGCCTCGTGGTGTTGTGCACCCTCACACTGTCTAGAACCTGCTTAAAGTCAGATGGCCCAGAGTGTGAGTGTTAGGCTGGGTTTTCCATCTGCCTCAGAAATAGTCAGCCTGTTGTTGCTCTTCTTTCACCTTTCAGCACAAGTAACCTCAACGCATCTTCAGATTTGGTTGACTGGGCACATGCCCTGCTAACAGATGTCATCCAAGAGCTCAGAAATGCTTCTGGAACCTAGAAAAACACAGAAATATGGGAATACAACTGTGTTGGCAGATCAGCCTCCTGAAGATGGTTTAGCAAAGGCCCAGCCAGCCAATTTCTTCTTAGCGAGCTGTTCTGCTAGAGCATTATCTCTGGCAAAGGGAAGTGTAATCACTTGTAATCCAAGAAAACAGCTACAGCAGGCATCACGCATAACATTTCTGAGGCTTACTGCATTTAGAAAACTGTAAAATGTTCCCAGACGATAAATGTAGTGGCATGATAATTTGCTGATGAGTACTAGTATATGTATGTGAAGAAATAAATACATGGTTATTAGAGTGAATCTGTGAGAGATGGTGGGAAAGAGACAGAAAGGAAGGAAGGAAGAAGCATCCTTTTTGAGTCAAATTCACTGGGAAACTCAGAAAAAACAGAGCCACACGGAATTATATCTGATTCCCTATTTGCAAATATCCGTCTTGAGCGTGATGCCCATGGTAGTGACAACTCTCAGAGCAGATAGTGAGGCATAAGGCAAACACAGGACAAGTAAGGGAGAAAGAAAGTCAAAGAAAAAGTGTTCACGAGAAATTGGTGCAGGATTTACCAGGTTTATCTGGTAGATAAACATTAGGCTTGTACTCTAACCCAAAAGCTCATCAGTATTTTCAAAGCCATGGGGCTAGATTCCCCCCTTGCTGTTACAGATGTTTGAGTATATTGTGAGGCAGTTGGGAAGTATTACTTGGTAGCTTATGTTTTGAGTGGAATCAGTACAAGAAACAAGCATGAGCTGGAGTTTACTGCAATGTACATAGAGGATTTATTATTTTTAGAAACAGCCAATGTGTTACACATTATTCAGCACAGGCACAGACTCTTGCCACCACTAGCCAAAATGGTCAATGGGATGGTGAACTCAGAGGCTACAGGAGCAGCTGCCTTTAGCAATGGAAATCAAGTACAGGTTCTTTCCATGAGACAGATTCTTTTCCATAGAAATTCCAACATTACTGATGATGGACAATGTCATTTTTTGGGTTCACAGAAGCATAATTGAGATAATTGACTTATTAAGCAGGAGCTCCCAGGTGGTTCATGACAGATTTACTGAGTCCAATGAGCTATTAGCCAGAAATAACACAGAACACAGACATTTTGTGTTTGGTATTTCATTCAAATATGGTGTTGGAAATTGGAGCCTTTTTTCCAGTTGGAGCTGTTGACCGTTTTGGCTAGTGAGCTACCGATCCCATTGACAGAGCCTTCTGAACATTGCCTGTGAGTAAAAATTCAGTGTTAAGAAGTTCATTTTAAATTTAGAAGATAAATATTACTAAAGCACATAAAAATATAGGAGAAAACACCACTTCAACAACAGAACAAAGAACATCATCACTTTAGCATCCCCATGCTGCTGGTTCCATATCACTCCAAGAAATGTCACACCAATATTTTAATGGCTTTTAATGGGGACAGAGGAAAGTTTTTCTAGGATTTAAGAAATTTCATACTTAAGGTGAAACCAAGACAACCTGTCCTGCAGTCTTGCACACCCAAACCCAGACAAAAACCCATGTGAGCAGTTCCACAGAGGTGTATAGATCACAGGATTGAAGCAGCTCTGGATAGATTTTTTCCAAAACTTTCAATAATGGCCTAATTTTTTTTCACCTGTTTTGGTGTTAACTATTGGAGTTGAACTGATAATGAGTTCTTTTGGAAACACAATCCTGTAAAAGCAGGTCATTGGTGAACTGTTCTTAATGACAAATCAGGAACTGGCTCAAATTATCTTACCTTCTCTTTTCATATAGCTCATGTTCTTCCCATCAGCACCTATCACCACAAACACCTATATTTGTCTGTAACGGCAAGCAATTTTCTACATTGTTGAGTGTCTGGCTGCTCTTAATTAGGGCTGTTTCTGCCCAGTGTCCTTTTGAATCCTAAAGAAAAATAATGTGAAGCTTTATCAGTGATTTCTATGTGGAAGAAGTATTTAAAGAAGTCAGATGCTATGGCAAGGAAGCCATTTTTTCTTATCATGCACATTTTGTTTTCCTACTGAGCAACATTTTTGTTTGTTCAAAGCAGGATTTGTTTGTTTGTTTACAGTAAATACCTGTCACATAGCAACAGAAATATTACTAAATAATAATACATATAATGTTAAGCTCCTGATTGTAGAAGCTTTTAATGAAAAAACCCATGTGTTCTTGATAAAAAATAATAAATAATGTCACCTATTCTTCTTACATTAAAAATATCTGTACAGGATTACACAATATAACAAAGTACAATTTTATTTTCTAGGCTCAGGGTGGCATCTCTGGGTTAGATCTTAACCTAAAAAGGGTAGAGGCCTGTAGTCTTGATCCTGCATATTTCCCACTGCATTAGAATCACTTTCCCAAAGCTGCGATGTCTACAGCCTTGCCAACCCTTTCCATGCAAAGGTAGAAGCAGTTCTCAAGGAATATAGCAACATTTACAGGCGGAAAGCAGCTAAGGACAGAGATCTTTGCAAACAAAGATGAGTATATGGTAATATTTGAAAGTTCTGAAACTTCTTCCCTCAACTGGAAGAGAACAGAAACTAATTAAAAAAAAAGATGGAAAATGTAATTTGGGTTCTGTCTTTCTAATGTAGCCATAAAAGTTTTTTAGATGGTATAATTTTCAAGATGGCACTTAGTGATCTATTACAAACTGATTCTGTCTCTTGGCCAACCTTTCTTCTTGGTAAGAATGCCCAAAGTTTGCTTAGATGAGGACAGCACTAGCAGCTTGCCTGGGGTTTGAGAGCCACATCCCATCCACTGGCCACCAAATAGCAGAGGATGGCCACTGCCTTTTAGCAATTGGGCTGGACTGAAGCAGTGCTTGCAGTGATGTCTGTTAGCTGTGGAATGTCTCTGCAGGTTCCACTCCAGCTTGTCAGCATTATATACATCCTGTGAGTTTTCTACCAATGAACTTGGCCAGGAAACACAATAAAAGCATTTACAAAGAAAGCTGTGCAGGGTAAGGTGAATCAGCAGCTTGTGCTGACCTTTCACCAGGAACTACAATCAAAAGGCAAACATTTCCTCTTCTTTTGCTAAAGAAATGTAGTGCTGTTTCTCTCCTGACAGCATCTGTTCACTGGTTAGCAGGATCTTGCAGGCAGGCATTTAGTCTCACATCATGTTAGGGCTTTAGCCAGAACTTGTGATCATGATAGATCATGATACCACAGGATCATGATAGCACAGGACAGAGAGGTGGCTTGTACACAGACGGCAGCTGGAAAGGAATAACTGAAGTCCCCGCTGGGGACTATCCAACTGGGTAGTATCTGTGTCGCTTCCTTACGTTGACAGAAGCTGGCTCGGTCCTGGAGTAAGGCTCTGACACAGTCATGCAGTCCAGCTGTCCTTGCAGATACAGCAAAGTCTCAGCTGTTCTGCTCATGTACCATCCACACCCCCACCAATCCACACTTGTGCAGCTGGACACTCATGTGAAGTCAGTACAAGAGGCACCATGACAATGCAGGTGAATGAGTTTTCATAAAGACCTGCTGTCCATGAATCCTTTGGGTATCCTAAAAGGAATGTGTTCCTTCGGCTAGGCTATTCTTACAGGACTGTGATTAGAAACAAGACTCCTGTGATTCAGGGTCATTGTGGATTGGAAGCTTCTCATGTTCCTGATGATGTCCATTACGTAAAACAGTGTACCTGGAAGTGGAAAACCACAAAGATTTGTTAGTCATAGTTAAAAGTATAGGCTTATGTAAAATGAGTTCTCAAAAACTCCAAAGTACATCTTAAGACAGTACATCTTCCAAATATCTGGATCCCACATTAAACAAATATGAAACCCTACTTTGCTCCATGAAAGGAAGCCTTCACTTTGATACAGTCAAGGCAATCCCTGAAAACCAAAACCCCGTTGGTTTTCATGTAACTAAGGTGCAGCTGGTAATGAGAGGAAACCAGACCAAAGCAGGGAACACTGATCATCTGTGGGTGGACTAAGCTGAAGGCACTTCAGTTAGTGTCTTCAATGCAAGCATTTAAATAATCACTCAAGATTAGCTTGGGAAGTGAATGCTGTTTAAGATGGAATCAAGATCACCATTACAGGGCATTTCCACTTACAAAAGAAAGTAGTCTCTGTCTATTGCAAAGCTGGGTTTAGTGCCAATTCTAGTATGTCTTATTAAGCCAGTGCTATTTGGGTTCATGTCATCTATGTACCTCTCTGATACTTTTCCAGGCTTTGGGCCAAATATGGAAAAGCAGAATTCAGTTGTAAGAAATTCCACACTGTCTCTTACTTGTGTTTCATCTATCAGCCTTTTTCCTGCTGCTCATCTGAACATGGCTCTCTGAACAGAACTGTTGATTTAGTTTGCTAATGACATACAGCTCTTTTCCATATGTGGTGTGCAATGCATAGTAGGAATAAGCAGATCTGAGGTGAGAGCAACAATGTTGGCTAACTGGAGCAAAACTGAGATAGCACATCTTTCTAGAATTGCACATCAAATCATTCTTGTTTGCAAACCCCCTGAAGGGTATAGAGCAAGCCAGGTGTCTTCTCTTGGTGGTCCATTTCATTTTAACTGAAGCTGAACCAAACCATTTTTCAATGAGATCCAGAAGAAAGAAGCTGCAAAAATAATAAAAACATGTTTTTTCCCTAGTGAAAATGCTTATTGGGGAAATCAGGTCTCTATTAAGACTTTTCCAAGTCTTTTGATACATTATTTCTCTTAGGAACAAGCATCCAAGACATACCTAAATCATCTGCATCCTGATAAAGATTGAAAAAAAAAAAAGCCAACCCTAAGAAAATAGAAGAATATAGTGGTTCTGCTGTTAGCAGAGGGTGAAGAAGTAGCATCAGTCTTGGAATTTGTTAGAATAACCATTAGAAAAAAGGTCAGGAACTCCTTATTGTTTACATATTCAAAAACTGATACCGTGACATCAATTTACTTGGCATTATTAATCTAGATGCATCTCTTTCTCCATTGAGTGTACTTGGGACTAAGGCTCCTAATTAAAGTGCTCACAATGCCACTGAAATGGCATCTGAAAGTAGATGAATATCCTGCAAATGATGTATCTATTAGTTCCAGTAGATCAGCCATGGGCTCTAAATGAAAGCCAGGGTACGAACTGTACTGCCTATCTGAATTTGTTCTGGTGTATATTCCTAGAGGAATTTACCCTCCAGTGTATTAGATGCTGCTTTACAACATGGTTACTCTTAGTTGCCTTAATACAGGTCACTGTATGTGCAGATATATCCATTGAACATACTCCTTTAGTACTGCATCAGTTTAAATAACAATGAAGATTTCAACAAATGTGCTAGTTGTACCAATGAGATACAGACTTGATGTAAGAAACAAGAAAAGACACTTTGCATCTAACACTGAACAGACACTCTGATTAGACGACCATAAAGCATACAAGTCATAACGTAATTCTGATTTTCTGTACCAAGTTGGACATGGCACACCGTGTGAGGCAATCCACCAAAGAGACCTCTCATGTGGCAACACCTCTGATACAGAGGACGAGAGCCAGGAGACCCCCTGCTCTCTGAACACAGAGGACATCGCTCCGAGCCATTCAGGACTTGCTCAGGAGCACAACAGACAGGCACTGGACGCTGACAGGATACCCAAAGAGCCAAACCTTTCTTCTTCTTCCGCAGTAGTCAGAAAACAGTTGTGCAAGATCAGCAATTTAGCAGGTGGTGCTGTTTGTTACAAAGATGTATTAAGCTAACGAGAAGGCATTAAGATGTCCCAGGATCTCCTGTAGCTCAGTGTGTCTGTCTGAAGCCTCTGGCAGTGAGCTCAGCACTTCCAGCTGTTTACCCTGTGGGGAAAGAGGATGGGTAGGAGAGGAGGAAAGATGATTTGGATGCAGGGTGTGAGCTCTGTGCTGTGGGGGTGATGATTTTCTGTGGCGCTGGCATATCATTCTTCAAAACCTTACCAACATCTCCAGGAAAGTGTTAAAGGAGTCCTCTGCTGGTGGGCTTTTGTGTTACCAGGGTTTCACATACTGTAGTTTCTCCCTTCAAATGAAAGTTCAAAGCTGCCTGCCAGTTACGTGACACCAATTTAATGTCGGATAACAGGCAGGATTATAACAGCCCTGCTTTTTTCACACCACTGTGTCTCAACTGATCTGCTCTCTGAAAACACAATTAATTTTCCAGACATCAGTATCTATAGGAAGAACGTTTCAGAGGGAAAGCACAGCGGCAGCTGGAGCTCGAGCTCATTTTTACCTCACCTACATGAACACGCAAATGATGTGCCTCAGCTCTTGCCCAGTGGAGAAGCCAAGCACCATGGGATTTATCCGACCGACCACAAGCAGACAACAGCACTTGGAACCTGCAAGTGTGGGCTCAATGATTCAAGAGAAATTTGTCAAGTAGGTTTGAGTAATGAATTTATCTGAGGAAGCCATAATTTATGAGAAGGAAAAATACTAAAAAGGTTTAAATGCATTAAATGAGTTATCTGCAGAAATTAGTTGCTCAGCTTTCCTGCCTACAAGTTCCTTCGGTGGGATGTGTATATTCCGGCATGTTAAGCTCCAAGCTCAATTACAAATAATATCCCAGGCTGCATATCCTCTGCATCCTCAAGACTGCTCTGGTTCTTCCAAGAACTGGGGGCAAGCGTGACTATCATCTCACCTGACAGCTTTACCTGGATCATAAACACCACCACCCAGCAATAAAGCCCAATCATGAAAAGGCATTACCACCTATAAAGGGACCCTGCTGCAGGCTATTCACATACTTGCCAAATGCTACTTTAATTGTGATGATGACCAATTTGGAGGTAATTGCTTCTGCATCTCCTGCTGTTTCTGACAGTCTGCTGGACTCTTTAATTAACTGGTTGGATTAGCTCTCAGCACCACAGAGGGGAGCTGTGCGGAACAAGAAACTCCAGCATTATCCTGGGAACTCAGCAAGAGCCAGGGAGAAAATGCCAAGGGGATGCAGTGGGGTTTATAATCTTCCCACTTTCCTTCCCTGCAGAGATAATCCCCACACCAACTTGTACGATTCATCAAGGAAGCAAAGCCAAAAATTTGCTGGTCTTTGGCTTCCTCAACTGTAATGTAAAACAGTCACTGCTTTAACAGAGCCTGAGGTCCCTGTTTAGTCCTCTCCTGATGAGCAGAGCCCCAGTGTCTAGCTCTCTTCTCTGGGATCATCCCTGCCTCAATGCCAAGCAGATAGCAGTGTGATTTTAGGGCAGAGCTCCTGGCTCTGAGCACAAAAGCAAACTGCATCCATCTCCTGAGCGGAGCATGGCACGGGAGGAGGGGAAGCACTACCCTGATGGTGTGTGTGCCATCTCTTACCAGAGCTCGCAGCCACCAGGTCGCTTTCCAGAGGGAGCTCTTGTCCAGAGACAGTGCTTGGGGACCTTTGGACAGCCAAGAACCACCAGGAATTGGAAGAGATCTGCTGTCTTCCCAGAAATGCTCCTGCCTACCCTTCGTGCTTGCAGTACCCGTGTAAAGCTGCCTACACTGGCTACACATGCCCAGGGCTCCTCTGTGCCAGCTGGAGAAGCTGAGCTTGCAGTTCTGCAGCTGTTTTACCCTTGATTTACTTCCCTGGTTTTTAACCAGGGTCCTTGCTCTGAATGCTCATAATCCATCCTTCTTCCCTAAACTCCCTGCAAACTCCAGCTCATCAGCCTGCAGACAGTTCATCCCAGCGGCTGCCACAAAGAGCAAAGGGCTCCTCACAGGTACAGAAACTCTGGGAGGGTTTGGATGGCATTGGTAGGTGCTGCTCATTAATAACAAAGTGACAAAGAGAGAGCACAGGCAGCCTTTCCCAGCTACAGCTAAATCAGTAATAGGCTAAAGGGCTGGTGTGGCAGTGTCTCCTGGACTTTGCAAAGCCTCTTCATTTTGTCTCAGCAGCCTCTGTCCCCTTAACCTTGGCAGAAGAAAGAATTTTACCCAGAGGGTCATACGAATAGCAGGGGCAAAAATGGAAGAAAATCCCAAAGAAAGAAATGCCTGCAACTGTCCAAGTATGGGGAAGCTTTCAGCTGGGCTGGAGGCCTGCTAGTGGAGGAGACCACAGCATCACACAGTGTGCAGCTGCCTTTGCTCTCCATTTAGTAATCCTTTCCCAATACACCTGTTTACATTATTTATTGCTTCCACTTTTGAACTGGCAGAAGGTGGTTCCTGTTGTCCTGAAGTTGACTGGAGACAGAGGTGAGGTTTTGCAGATGGCCCTGGGCTGGGAACGGTTTGCTTTTGCTTGGGGGTAGCGGGAGCTGTTAACTCTGCTCCCGGGGGTCTTGCCACCTAAATCCCTCTGCCCAGAAAATGAAGGACTCATTGTCACCAGGGCAGAGAAGAGACTTTGCACACGTTCAGACACTGAGAGGTTAATGTTGCTGCAGAAGTAGGTGGGTGGGTGCATTTATGGTGGGTATGTCTGAGCTGTTACTGCCAGGGTAGCTCAGGTCTCAGCAGGGACACAAGTGGCCAAAAAATCTGGGGAAGTTTTGCCATGAGCTGTACAGAAAGCTGAGAGGCACCAAGTTTCATTGTATTTGCAAATTTTTTTTATAGCCTTTATATATTAAATGTAGAATAGTTACTGCCTGAGTTTTTAAATACCCCCTTGTAATGTAGGAATGGAAGGAAAAAACCTTGTACAAATTCTTTGAAATAAATATTACTTGATACCTGTAACATACTCTGCTCCTACCGACTCCACACTTGCCGTCACACAGCTCAGGTAAACTACCCCTAACTGAAATGAGACTGGGTCCTCTGACATCCCTGTACTGGGATTTGGGGTCTATTGCCAGCGGTTCATTAGCGACTCCCTCCTGGAATGATTGAGGGAACTTGGGCACGGCAGAGTCAAGCAAGGAGCATAGTTTTACCTGTGACATTCTTAAAAATTTGAAATAATAAGAAAATAAAACAGAACTGCAGGCTTTGTGGCACTGACTGAAAGGTTTCCTGAGTTTGTGCCAGTTTCTTTGAATTTGTCTTCTAAGAAAAAGACAACAATTCTGTAAAATTACAAACAAAACTTTTCATTTAAAGGCATCGCAGTTTGTTGTTTTTGACATGTCCTCTATTAATATTTTTATATTAACATTTTTGTCAACTGTTTGCATTCCAAATGAAAGACTTTAAATTAAACCTCGCATTACATTTCAGCAAAAACAAAACTCTGAAAATTCTGTATTAGATTTCTATTCACATTTTCCTGACAGTAGCAGGCTGTAGTCCAAATTAAAGCAGAAATCTGTTGTGCTGAGCCCTAGTGAGCTCCTTTTGAAGACAAAGCATGCCATAAAAAAATGGACAGGCTAATTTAGCTTACAGCTAGGAGATTTAACAGGTTGGAGCGGATGTTTAAGGGAGGTAAGAGTATCTGACAAACATGCAATTATGAAGGCTTACTTGCTCGGTCAAAAATAATGAGTTTCAAGCTAAAATCTGAGAGGTATAGAATATGCTTTCCCCATTCTCCAAAAGTTTTCAGAGTTTCAAGTATTTTCCCAATTTCTGATCTGGTGCAAGTCTGCAACTTCTCATGAGACAGAAAAATAATAATAATAATAAAAAAGAGACAGCTCCAGTTCACATTCAAGGCCTTTTTCTGCCTTTTATCAAGGTGACTGTTCTAACCACTTTTATTGGCAATTTTGTATGAGCGATCACTTTTCTGCCCATCTCTTTCATTTTCTCCTTTCTCTGCTTGTTGATTGCCAGCACTCCAAATGAAACATTTCAAACTATTTCTTCCTTCATATGTAACTAGAAATACCCAGAAAACTTCTCATTTAACAGCCCAGAAAACTTCTCATTTAACAGCTTTTGTGCAGCAAATTTGCATCTTTGAGGGTTGTGACAATGTTTGCGGAAGCAACCCAGAAAATACAAATATTTCTGGTTATTTGTAGTGAACACAATCTACTTTTCTACTGGCCTCCCATCCCTCCCACCTCCAGTTCTGCTCCCAGTGGGCTTAGGCACACAGACAGGAGTCCTGCACCCTTCTCATTGTCAACTATTTCCTTTGACTTTTGCCTGCAAAATTCTGGTGATCCCACGTGCAAGTGATGCCACTTACTTTGGTGCAGAAGAGCAAAGCTTCCAGCCATAGGAGGTAAACCGTGTTTCCGAGCAGCTCACCAGCAGCATAGCCCTCAGACTACCTGCTTAGTGAAAAAAATCTGCCACAAGTAGCATCTTGAGGTAGCCCTGCGTAGGACACGCACAAGGAGATGTGAAGGCCAGGAATAAGAACCCAGATAATGGCTAGAACTGGAGAAATAGAGTCCTTCAGATGCAACAAAGAAGTCTTGACATTGTCTCTGCTTTCATCTGAGTTCAGACCTGATCCTGAAGTTTCAATGGGAAAATAATGGGGCAGGAGGTCTCAGAAATAAAATACTGCAAAGAAGTTGAAGTGCCCAGACTGTCTCCAGATCCATCATAAGCCTTGCAAGATTGGTAAAGTGAAGCTGGTAAAACAAGATTTCCAAGAAGGAAGGCAAATAAGTGTTGATCGCTCCCAGTTACATCACAAAACCTCTTATTTGCAGAAGCAACAACAGAACTGAACACTTGTTGGGATTAGAGGGGGACAAAATGTTTCTGTGTAAGATGTGATATGCTGCAGATTTATGTTTTGCCTGAGCAGAGATTCCCGCTTTTAATAATGGAAACTGCCATTATTGAACCCAACAACCTAAGGCAATAGACTGTACAAAAAGGCTGCACATAGGTAGAAGCTGGCTGGAGCCACATTTTAAGTGGAATCGAGCTTCCAAATTGAATAAGGTATTGAAACTTTTCTTAGATTTGAAAATTGTGTTGATCTACAATTTATCCTTCCGTGCATATTTCTTTCTGTCACAGCTGCACAGTTCTTCAGTGCTTTCGCATCTGGAATATATGCAGCACCATTATTGTAGCTTCACACTCATTATAGTGTCCATTTCTCAAAGCTCCATTTCTTTCAGATGGACTTACAGAGAAAGAATAAATACCTCTCTTCAGTATCAAATTGGGATTACAGTTAACAATCACTTGGCAGATCAGAGTAGGTTATTTTAATGAACACATCATTCTGAAATAAGCCTTGCACCATCTGTTCAGTCCCATAATTATAAATGCAAACAACATAATTCATAAATGCACTATAAAAGAGAGGGAAAGAGAGAACAGCTTAAGATGACTGTTTGTTAGTTACTCTAGACAGTGATGCATCTGCTTACTTTATTCTTGTTTCAGGAGCAGGTAGAAAACAGTCTTTTAGTTCTGCATTTTATGGCAGTCACTAACTCACAGTAAATGACTGCTTGTAGATGAGGGGGAGATCGTTAAGTGCAGTATGGTTTCTGGTTGGCATCATTATTTAGCCATGTCTATGATGGAAGCACCAAAGAAAGATCATACAGACTATCCCGAATCCCAGTACGCCAGAAATAAACTTTCAGTGTGCGTTTCAGAACAGCAGGAAAGAGCCTGTGGCTTTGCAGCGCCTCCAGGGTTACAGGAGCTCAGGGTAAAGACAACAGCTATTTTCTCCCTTGAAAGATACTTTTGACAGCTTGAAAAGCTGGGAAATCATGGGAAACATTTAGAAAGTTCAGAGGGGTGTCACAAAAAATCCAAGAATCTCTGGAATTTGCTATTTTAATTCATGACTTTTTTTACTTTGATAGAGACAATTTTTTTTAACATCTGAATTACACAAAACGTTAAAATGAAATGTGAATAAAATATGTTGTTCCATTCCCATTTTCTGTTGAAAAAATGAATAGAATCCAAATTAAATGTATTTTCATGAAATTTTTGATTTAAATACAGCTGCACATTTAATTTTCAAAAGGTCAGTGCAGAATCCCACACAATTACCAGGTTCATAGACTCCATAAAATTACAAGCTTTCTAGTAACTGTAGTCTCTGGGCTGGATCACTCATGCTTCCTGCTACTAAAGTGAACTTCCACATTTGGCCATCAGTAGAAAATCTCTATGGAAGGATAAGAAGAATACCACCCTCACCCCCAGCACCTACTCAATATGATTTCCAGGCAAAAGGGAGACAGAAATTACAAGCTTGTCATGTCTTTTTGTTGGTATACATCAATATTGCAGAACAACATAAATTGATTTCATATTCAATGCTGAAATATATATATCTAGTGATATCTATCTATAAAATATATATATCTAGCAATATATCTAGTAATTCTAGGATGAAGAAATCCTGCTGGTTTTCTGTGGATTTATCATTTCTTTCTGCTTCTGAGACGAGAGAAATACTTGCAAGATTTCCTAGCAATAGGGCTTAAGGTTATTGTATGTCGTTCTTCTGCTGCATCTGATTGATCTGCAACCCAGAGGAAACCAGTTCATTATCAAAGGTGAGTTTACTAAAGGCAGGTCTTTCGTTGCACCTGTGTGTGACTACCTGTGATCTGCTTTGTCAAGCAGAAGGCAATTCAGAGCGGATTTCTCTTCTAAATGCATGGGAAATCAATGAGTATAAGAAGAGTGCAAGAACTGAGAAAACACGAGAACTGCTCCAAGACAACTCCCTTGAATACGAGATATATTCCTTTAACTCTGTAGAGATAGGCTTAATGTTTGTATCTTGTGAGCTTTCAAGCACAGGGCTCCCACCCAGGGAGGCTGGAGGAAGCAGGATTTCAATTAACTCAGGCGTGAGGATGGTGAAGCCCTTATGGCTGGCTGCTCCTCCTGCCTGGGAGCTGTGTTAGTCTGGATGGCAGATGCACGTCTCCATCCCCTCCTCCTATGACTATTTCTCTTCATTGCAAACTGACAGCCTGCAGAGCCTGTAAGGATATGGTATGATAATCTGAGTAAAGCGGCTGGGGTAGATGATTTGCTAAATCGGTTGTTGGAGCTCTGGTGGAGAAACAGATGACCAGATATGGTCGATGTCTGTCTGTCCCTTTGCAGCCAGGACCAGGAAAGCACAAAGATGTGGCCAAGGAAATGAAATCCACCCTCTGCAGTGAGCCTTTCAACAGGGATCTTCTTTTGGCTTCAGTGTCTTTTATTCCACTCTTGGGGAAGGAACATATTTTTTCTATAGGTAAAATCCATCCAGTTGGTGAATTTGGTGTCTCAAGCAACATCAATGTATCCCCAAAGCGAAAATATTCCTAAATTCTTAAAAAACCCTAGCCAAATTTGAAGTCTGTCCTAGACTTACTTTTGTCTTTTTCTTTTTAAATGAAGAGGAGCAAATATCAGTGGATCATTCCTCATTAGAGATGATGCAGCCCTTTCGGAAAACATGGGTAAAATCTGCAGAAATACTATAAGTTCAATTTTCCCATTGCAGCTGAATAGTGAAAATCCAGATCCAGGCAAACATTTGGACTGCTAAATAATTTATATGGCTATGACAGTAATGTTGATTTTAAAGTCCTTTGTAGTCAATGTAAATACAAATTTGCCTCTATGTCATGACAAGTGTTTATTTTTTTCCACTCTTGAGAAGTTATGCTGAATATCTTAATCATCTTTAAATCAAATAATGCTGCTCAGACCTTGTGAGCTGGAATTAAGCACTCATCATTCTTTACTAAATTTCAGTTAGAGGTTTTAAAAACAGCTGTCTCCAGCCCACATAATCCAGCCTTCAGTACATTTTGTAAGACTTCTACATGCCTCCTCAGATTTAAAATTAGCAGACAGTTCTCCAAGTAAGCAAAGCCTTTGAGTGAGAGAAACATACCGCTGGAAAAAAAAGACTTTCTTTGTGTCTGAGAAGTCACAGAAAACAGAAAGCATCTATCAGTATGTTTGTTTCTCTCCTTTCTTTTTCCTTTGTTCCATCATTCCTGAAGGATGTTTTCCTTAGCTGAAGCTCGTCTGTTCTCTCATATAGGCCAGCTTTGGCGGCTGCTTGCTCTAGTGACCTCAAGCTCCAGGACAGGTTCCTAGGCCATCTCAGTCAGACTTGGGTCAAGGCATTCCCATACTGTGCCAGGGAAGTCACACAAGGGATGCCCTCATCTCCAGAAGTGGAGACGTGTAAATAATGCCTAGTGGGTATGTGACTGCACTGACTCACAGGCACTACTGCTTTGGGTTGACGCAGAATAGAAATGTTTCATACAATTTTTAAGCCAAAACAAGACCAAAAATCCTCTCCAGATAATTTATTTTTGTGTTTACAGTAGAAGCATATCTTTTTTAAGGAGGATGTTTAACTCCTTTTAAAAGCGCAGGCAAATAATAAACTGAAATATAACTTTGAAGTAAAATGTCAAAACACTTCAGCATCTTGTTGCCTTTTTGTTTTCTCTTGCTGAAAACATTTGCTGGATTTTACCCAATCAATTTGTTTCCCTGAAATCGCAACTGTTTATTACATCTTCCTTTTAAAATTCTTTTTATTGCCAGGCTCTATTAATGAATTTGGTCTAAGAAAGATTATAGGGAATCCATTTCATCTACTTTAACTTCAACAGCTAATCCCAACGCACTGCTTTTTTGCTCAGAAGAGTCTTGTTCCTTGAATGGAGGAAATTCATGTTGGTCTTTCTGGTAGAGTGCTGAACACAATCCTTAACTTGGCAGAGGAAATAGGTAGGACAGAGATTGATTAACAAAGATAGCTAATTAGGAGCCTGGTGTGAGCCAGCAAAGACATTTCACATAGATCAACAAAGAAACAAAGAGTAAAAAAAAAAAAAAATTAGGGCTGAAGGAACACATTTTTGTAAGCAATTATCTCTGGGAACTGGCTAAAACCTTTTGCGTGATGTTATTAAGTTTCATTCTTGTATTGAATAATAACCTCTTAAGATGATAATTACATTTTTGATAGACATCAAAAGTTGAAAACAGGAACCTGACTACAGATACTTCATTGCTAATCAAATTGACAAATTCAAAACGCGCTAATAAGAACTGATCATCTAAGTTCTTCAGTGAGCTATTTTAAGATATTGTTGACAGAAGATTATCAGGGACTCAGGATGCCTCAAGACTACAGAGATGGCTTTTCCAACAATTCCTGTTTGATTGTAAGCAAACCATCCCATTTTTCTGAGCCTTCTTTCATTGTAGGTAAAGTAGAGGCAGTAATACTTCCTTTGTATGTCTCGTCTTTTGATTTTAGCCTCTTTGGAACAAACGTTGTGTCATTTCAGATATGAATAGTGTCTGGTGCAACTAAGTCACAGTTTGGTTCAAGGTTGTGGTGCTCCAGCAGCAGCAATTGATCACATATACAAAAATAGATTATTTCAATTTTAAAAAATAAGAAATGCTTTCTGGGACAGAACAACCTACAGCTGTAGGAAAGGTGTTTTATTTGCCGAAGAAATTCTTCCCTCCACTAAATCCTTGGCACCCTCAGAAGCTTGGAGTATTCTGCCTCTGGGTCACTGGCCATAATGATGTTCTCAGGCTGGTGAAATAGAAACAGGGAGATGATTGAGTTTGGGTTGGACCTCCTGATCCTCATTGCACAGTCTCAGTAATTAGATTCCACCTTTCCTGTGGGTCTCTTAGCAATGCTTATTAAAAGGCTGAAGGCTCTTGTGGAGCATCACAAGCTGGTGCTGGGACAGGACAGGACAGTCCCTTTGCACTCAGCAGCACCCACCAGCAGCTGCCCTCTCTTCTGCTGGCCACGCCATACTGCTGTCCTGATTTAAACTTCAGCAACTTGGCTTTACCTGACAATTTCAGACAAGGGGAAGGGTTGAGACTGGCCAGGCAGTGTCCGTGTTGGCCCTGACCCACACTGAACAGGTTTATTTTCTGTTGCCTCCAGTGGAGATTGCTCTGAAAGGCCATCTGATGTTTGTCACTGTTGGGCAGCTATTAATTGTAACATGGATATTGCTATGCTATGCCTGAGACTTTTAGTAACTTTTAAAGTAAGAATAGTGAACAATCTGTGAGTGGGGCCTGGAAGAGGCAAGAAATACGGGCTGTGATCCCTTGAGTAAATCTGTTTGTGACTGTGTTTGTACAGCTTTTATATCTGCCTGCCGGCCCGTTTCCTAGCTCTTGTCTTATGAAACCAAACCCTCCAGAGCAAGCAGCTGCACAGGTTAGGGGTTTTTTTTTGGCATAAAGCAGTGTCATAATTGAGAGAGATAATACTTTGGGAGATGGTTACCAGCTCTTTCCAATGAGTCAGAATCACTGAGCTGCTGATGGCTCAGTGGCTTTTTGGACAAGAGCCAACAGGGGTCAACTGGACCTTAAATAAACCAAATAGCCACATACCCAAAGCATGCCCTTACTGTTGTCAAAGTTGTCAGCCAGACCCAAGAAACAATGCTCAGCTGAGAAGGAAGTTTCTGTTTCCTTGGCAGCTGATGATCTCCCGCTGCCTCTCTGCTCTCGTGGCCTGACTGCATCTTCCCCTTCATGCTCAGGCAGGTGCCTGTGCCTTCCAGAGCTGTCAAACGTGGCAGATTTCAAATGGCAAAACTCACATTGAAAATAATTAGTCTCTTTGTACCGTTAGCAGCTTTGATGCTGTCGGAACAACAGCTGCCATGTTTCTCCAGCACATCCCAAATGCTTCTCGTGCTCCCCTTGCTAGGAAGACTAGCAGTTTGTATCTCACCTCCTTCTGGGTGTAAAGATGAGAATCGCAGGGACCCCTACGCGGAAAAACACCCGACTCAGGATGTGCGAGGGAGTGCTGCCTCTCTGCTCCCCTCTGCCCTATTCATGGAGACCTGCTGGGGCTCTGGCAGTTCTCTCCCCCGCAGCCCTGGGTGCTGAGCGCTGTGGATCTGAAACAGAAAGATATTTCTAGCTAATGCCCCTCCTGACCCTGCTGGAGGTGTTGAAGACCTCTTTCACCTTGACTGCTGAGTCTGACTACTGCAAAATATCAGCATATAGTGTAATCGCTTAAAAACGGGCCTGCTTTGCTTTTCGTTTAGAGCTGCTGAGACACTGTCTGGAGAAACAGCCTTAGATCTCATGTCAGAGTGAACTGGGGAATGAGGAAGGCATCGCCAGGAAGGTTCCCAGGCACCTGGACTGAAAGGTACTTTTTCCTTGTTCTAACAGGTCCAGTGGAGGCATTAGAGATATGACAGAGATTATCAGCTACCCCGCACCCCCCCTCTGCTGATACAGGGCTGTATCTATCACTTCATCCAGCCTAATTTTGGTCATCCAAAGGGTGTTTATGCAGTGGTTCCCTCAACAGACTATTCCATGTGGTAACAGACATCATCATTGTCTGGCTTTGCTGGTAGTCACCTTAATTGTGGTTGTCCTGTCTCCTGACTTGCAGGTTTCTCTTTTCCCAGCCTCCTTATGCTTTCGTCTTTCAGATGCCTGACCTGAATGATGTTTACTAGTTCCTTTAGTTTCCATTGCAGGATGTTCTACTCAACTTTAGCCAAAAGTCTTGGATTTTGGATGTTATGAATATAAATGTGACTATGACTGGTGATGAAAAACATGGGATCCACAGAGCAATGAAGATGATGAAGTAAGTCCAGAAATATTGCCTTCTTCCATCATAGATTTGCAACTTGTTAATGTTATAATAGTTGATGTTTCCACAAGAGAAACAGAAACTCAGCCACTGATGTACAGAAACTAAGTTAAGTTTACAATCAACAAAGGAATTATTTGTGTTCATTGATCTAATTCCATTTTCTAATTATAAACACCAGGGTAAACAAGTCAGCAAATGAGCAAGGCCATTCAATGCCATGCTGCAGAAGATGGGCACTTTCCCCTTTTTCTCACTTTAACTCTGTATTTCTATTTCTCGCTCATTAATGTTATGTTTGGCTCTAATTACCTGCAGATTTTGGCCTACAGTTCATTTTTTTTTCACCATAATTAATGCAACATTCATAAGAGGCCCAAATCTGATAATTAGGAGAGTACTTGGAAGTGCTCACTTACATTAGAAATACACAGCATCACATTAAGAGAGGTTTATAACTACCCGCAGATGGGATAGCTCATAATAGGCTTCTGTTTTTTAAGGAAGGTGTTTCAATTACTGAAGTAAAAGTAGGATTAATTAAGAATATTCAAATGGAAGATAATGAATACTTTTTTTTATAAATGGAGAAATCGCAACTGGCGTAATTATGTTTTTTATCTGCTAGGAAAAAAACACGAGCTGTTTGTCAAAGCTGTGGAATGAAGTAATGGCAAAAACACTTGGAGCTCTTTCTTTGTCAAATGGAGACACCACAATTTCCAAAGGTATTGCAGACTGGCAGCCATGAGCCCCCAGCCTAGCTTTTGCTTGTCAGGCTTCTAACGTCTGCCCCAGTGCCAGAATTGCAGCTATCTGGGAAAAGGCTGGCCTTTCTGCAGGGAAATATCCAGTGAAAAATGACAACTGCGGTTTGCTGAAATCTTCTGGCAAAACGTTCTTCATTATTTCATGTCCCTACTTTGTGTGTGCAATAGCAGAACTTTTTGGTGTCAAAACAAGACTTTCTGTAGAGAATTATGTGTTTTATAACAAAAATCTAGCATATGCACATTGTTAATGTCAGTCACTAGTTTAAGTTCCTTTCTGAATAGCAAACTATCACAAACTCCCTCACAGCATCTGGGGCTCACGCATGTTCCCTCCTACTCTACAGTCTGCTGGACGGTCTAGTCACCAGGGTAGTGTCACCTTTCCTGCCTTTGGTAGGGCCAGCTCTCACACATCAGGTAGCAAACACCACACTCCACCATGTCATGTTGAATGGGAGTTGCCACTTCTCTTTCTTTTCTTCTCCTTTTTCAATTAATATTTCTGTGATATGCATTAACTATCACATTCCAGACTTTAGACCACTTCGGCCTTACAGCCCACTGGATATGAGTTTGTAAAACTTCATACGTCATATTATGAAAAATATTAATTTGGCAACCTTTTGAGCTGTGCTCATAACTAGTCTGATTTTGTAAGCATTTTGTTAGGATTAAATGTCATACCACAGATGGTGACATTGGAAATGGGTGCTTAATTTGACTAAAGTTCTCCTCCAACCAGCCTTGGTTTAATAAATTCACACTGTGTTTTCCCTGAGTGCACTCAGGGCAGCAGCAGACCCTCTGTGCTCACTATCCTACTCTCTCCTCCCATATATGCTCCACTTGTAAACATAAATTCCCTGTGTCACTTTCATAGACAGTCGCTTCTCATGTTTTAGCTTGGTTAAAACTGATACCAGAACAAGCCAGTAAGTACATATTGCTTGGTGGCTGTTTTCCTTCCCCTGTTGTTCTTCAGGAAGGATGATGCTTCGTTTGCTCATCCGCCTTCCCTGCCAAGAGCTATTTCACAGCTAAGTTAGATCATCTTCAGGAGTGTGCTGGGGAGGACAGGAGGTGCCTTTGATGGCTTCTTCATTTCAACATGATTCAGAGGTTGCTACATCCCCATTTTCTGTTAGCTCTATCCCCAGACATCCTGTGATCTGACTTCAGCCTTTGCAATCTCAACAGGAGTAGTTCCTGGACATCCACTAGTGAGGATCTCATATAAGTGATGCCAGCTACTGCTCCCCTCTAAACTTGGAGACCCTTTGAAAGAAGATATCCAAGGAAAACATTTTCTCATTTGAGCATCATAGCAAGGAGAACCTCATCTCTTATAAGATGTCTAAAAGAAAAATTTCAAGCTCAGTCTGAACATTTGAGTACCCCATGTCCAAGGTTTCTTCTCCAAGTGTCAGGAGAGGCAAAAATCTGAAGAGGAAAGAGTATAGCTGCATACAATTTCTAATTTTTGGGAGCGTGGGAGGATTCCAAGAAACTAGGGAGCATAATCAAAAGGAGATATTTATTCTCTGGTGGTTTTCATAAAGTAAAGAGAGCCCCAGGCAATCCCTTTTGAGATCCTCTGTTACACAAATTCCTTGTAGTTGGAGCATGACACTCGATACCATATTGATCAATCTATTGATTTTGACCATAGAAGAAGGTCACTAGTGCAATCAAAATATCTGGCAATCAGCTGGGAGAAATGCCTACAGTAATCACTGACAAAGTCATATTCCTTCCCCTGCTGACACAATTAAATTTTCAGTTTTCTTGCAGAAATACAAGGTGGGGAAATTAAACTTCAGATGAAACTAGTCATTTATTCTACTTGATGTAAAGTGAAATGCTGGCAGAAAAAAATCCAAAACTATTTTATGAATATTGAGACTTTGGATTGACTCAGCCAAGTTTGAGTCCTTTAAGTGTGTGTGAAGCTCTGGAGTTTGCTGGAATGGGTCTGTGGAATATATATTTTCATTGGCACTACCATAATTACAACTGCAAATGGCAGAGAGTATGTGGTACCTCAATCTGAATGCAAACTCTCAAGACATCATAAATACACGTGTCATTTGTGCTGTGGTAATAGCCTTTGTATGTTTTAAGTATCATATGGATTGAGAATCAAGAGACTGACTTGCTTTAGATAGGACAAATAAGCCCAAAGTCACCAAATGTTGTAACTAGTGAATTCTGTTCTGCAAGATCAGCTTTTTCAAAGTCTCATCACTTCTCAGTACAGTAACAACCACCCTCCAAAGCAGAAGTAGTTCAGAAAGCACAAGAACCCAAGCACAGGTGCCTGGGAAGAAAAGTGGATGTCCCAGCAAGCCTCAGGTGTAAAATCCTTTGTGATCCACAAAGGAAACTTCTGTCTACATGAGAATTGCTATTAGCTCACTTAAGGAATTTCTTTATAGTCTATCCAGCAGAAGTAATATCAGCTTCTTATTTAAACAAAGAATGTTTAAAACATAAACCCAAACCCAGACACTAAGCAAAACCCCATCTGTATTTTTCCTTGGTTTATGCTGGTTTAGGTCCTTCAGCCTGAGTCAATGAGGTTGTATTGGTCAGGTTTGCTTTACAGGGTGGGACCTTGACATGGTCCTTGCAGCGTTTTCCCTGAAGCCATCTGCTTACCTGCCCGAGCTCTGCCTTTCTAATGGGATCTCAGAGGCTGGTGCTGCCCAAGGGGCTCCCAGACCGAAGGAGAGTCTTTAAACAGAAAAAGCCACTCTGGCAGTTAAACACAAGTATGAAAACATGCTGGGAACATTCAGATAAGGCTTGGAAAACTTTTTTGGAGAGATCAGATTGAGCCTTTTTGCGCTGTTTGCCACCACAGTGAGAATACCTGCACATGCTGCCTTGGACGTCAATTCCTCCAGGCAGAGCTGTTTCTCCCAAATCAGTCTAACCACAGAGCTGGTTTCTTTCTCCTCTCACATAATGAATCTCTCACTCATGGCCCCAATCCTTCAGCCCGTGGACCTGATGTCCAGAGCGCCACAGTCCTATGCTGTACAGCAGTTCGTATTGTTGAATCCACCGTACTGCAGCTTTTCTGAGCCTTGGCATAACTGGTGGAGTATCACTCTCTGTCTGTGTCTCCTCATGCTTGTACCAGTGTGTCTAAATAACTTAATTTGCATATACCCACCACTAGGCTACTTGCTTGCTTTCTGCTGCATATGTGAGTTTTCTTTCAGGGCTCACAAAACCATCAGCCTCTGCCTGACCATCACTTCATATATTACCTCCAAATTTCAAGTGCAGAAGCAAACAAGTAAGTTCAAACTTCTGAAGGTTGTGCTATCCCCTTCCTTGATTTCTTCTAGACCTCTGCATTTTCTGCTTCAGAGGAGATAACATAGTCTATAAATCTCTGCCTTAGTCTCTGCTTTGGCAAATAAACGTTGCTCAGATTTATGTTCCTGTTCTGGAGGAAAAGCAAAGCAATGATTCCTGTAGCAAATGGATCAGGAAACCACATTTCAGCCAGCAGGTTTCATGTGCAACTAACTTCAGTTTTGGCTCAACTACAACAATCGCCCAACAATAAAGCAAATGTTGTACCTCCAATTCTTTGTGTTATGTTGAGGCCATCTGAGATGCACTTTGCCCAATAATTTAGCAAAAGATCATGTCTCTGCATGATTAGCATGACACTTGCTACATGCATAAAACACAACAAGGTTTTTTCACCCTTTTTAATGTAAACTAATCTCTGTTTCTATAAAAATAATAATGTGAAGGTGTATTAGAAAAATAATAAATGTGGTGGACTTTGCAGAGATTTGTTATTGTTTTATCGGCTCATCCACAGTCTTTTGCTTGCCTTTTCTTGCTCCTTAGAATAGTATGACGGTAGTAACTCTTTTTAAAAGTGAAATGATTTATTCTAGAGCAGAGATCTCTGATTTGGCCACAGCATGTGATTTTCACACACTGTGTGAAAATCCTTAAGGCCTTTGCTTATGCTTGTTATTTATAAGTGAGAAAATCCAAATATTGAGTTTTGGGTGTCCAAATTGTGGCACTATTTTCCATCCAGAACTGTACTATCTTAAAAGTAATACCTGAGAACAGTATTATCTGGGGAGGACATTGTCCTGTCACACCCTTGGTAATGAGCACATTTGAGAAGTGTGATTTCAGCCATACACAGTAATGAAATCAAAACTTTACAAAGATCCCCTGTAATATGGATAATGTCAACACTGAGCTCCTGGTTAAATGGTCCTGTTACAAAGCTGGACTTGACCTTGGCAGCTCTGAGTTTCTGCTCTTGTTGCTCACACTAAAATAATATAATATAATATAATATAATATAATATAATATAATATAATATAATAGGAATAGAATAGAATAGAATAGAATAGAATAGAATAGAATAGAATAGAATAGAATAGAATAGAATAGAATAGAATAGAAAATTTGCAGTTGGGATGGAAAATATCCTATTCTATCCTGCCCTACCCTGGCTGAGAACACCACTGTAAAGTAAGGGTAAAACAACAAGTAAAGGAGCCTCAGGAGCTCACTGTTCTTCATTCCTTAGAATGCACCAATGTGGAAAGACATGGGAATGTGAAGGACTTGGGATGCTGAAGACGCCAGCCCAAGGTGGCAGCTTCCCAAAAGCAGCCAACCTCAGTTCTCCTGCTTTCTCTGGAAGCCACGGAGCAGCCAGCCCCCAGAACCCCTCAGTAATTACCAGCATGGTCAGGGTAAGGAGCCAGACAAATCCAGCCAGGTGAGGAGCCAGACAATCACAAACCACAGTTTTCAGTGCACAGTCACACCAATTATGTTAGGGAAACACATGATTTTGAGGACCCTAAGATGACAAGCAATTTTTTGTATTATGGTCTCATTTAACAACCAGCTCACCTCCTTACTTCATCCCCAGACCCAGTCTTGCTATTGCAGACCCACTGAATGTGTTTACACACCACCATCCCCACACTGAGCTACCCGGCTGCTTGCAGCTAATCTCTCAGTGGTTTCCCTAACAGCGCAGTAGAGGAATCTAGGATGGGTTATCTGAAAAAAGAGCCTTATTTAACAAGCGAAGATGGCAATTATACTGTGCCTGTGTTCCTAATGCAGTCAGGATATTACTTTCAAACAGGACCAAAAGATCTGGTGGCTCCAGATAGGCTCGTCACCTCATATACCATCCAAAAAGCAATTCAGTTACCGACATGGAAGTAATTTCAGCTGACTATATTGTTGCAAAGAGTGTTTTCCTTGCTGAGCTTTACAGCTTTTGGGTGATTGAAAAGCACTAAGCAAGATCTCACAGTGATTAACGACAGCCTGAAAAACATGGTTTCAGCTTCAAAACTCAGAAATATACTGCCACTTAATTTCTGTGGGAATTCCCAAAGTGGCTGTGAACATGCCATGAGGACACAAAACCAGGACAGTGTGGCACTGGGACCTCATACTATTTAGGAGGAGGTGTGGCTTAAGGAAATAACTATTTTTTTAAAAAATGAGGCTGTCATGGCTGAGAAATAAAGGCTGGAGAAAGGCTATCTATTGAGATCATCTATTACATTGGCATTAGGGTTGAAAATGCAGAAGCTTGGGAAAAAGTGTATCAGGAGACCCAAGAATAGCTGTAGATTTCTGCCTGGGACACAGGCATGCCCCGAGCACGTGTACAGCAGAACATCACTGCTGAGACACAAAAGGTGTGACACTATAATAGGTTAAATGGGGATTTCTGGGCAGGGATTCCCCAGTTCTTGTAAAAAATAAATAAATAAAAAAGAATCTGTAGCTTGCTTTTATGTCTTGATTTGTTTTGTTTCGTTTTTCAGTTTGACTGAGAACAACTAAGCTTCTTGCTTTCTTTTAACAGGAGAGGCCACTTAGGATTTCTCTCCTGAAGGAGGAACTGATGACACCGATTACTGGAATTATCTTGTCATTCCAACTAAACCAAGAAATGTGGCTTTCTTCCAACCATGTCATACAGCTGGTGTGCCTGCCATGTGATAATTGCGTTACACAGGTAAACTGCGTTGCTATCAGAGTAAAAGTTTAGAGAAATTGAGAACACACAAAGGTAGCTGCTGCCTTAGGGAGGGCTCGTAAAAGAAATCTTGTGTGTATTTTAGCAGTGCTTTATCTGTGCTACCAAGCCCGCAGCTGCTAAGGTCTTAACTCCTGTCTGGTTAACGGGCATGCCTGTGTTTGGCCAAAAACCGTGGGTGTGTTCCAGGGACTAAATACAACCTCATTAAATAAACTGGGTTGGTGAGGCGGCTGTAGCAGTGTTACTGAGCGTGTTCCCTGTGTGTGTCTTCATGAATTCAGCATGTCACAGCCGCTTTGCCTTGCCAGCTTTGAATTGCTCAGTTTCATCTTCTCCAGCTGTAAATCATGTTGCTTAATTAATCATAATCAAGTGATGCGGGCATCTCTTGAGCTCAGTTATCTCTTTATTTAATTACAGTAACATCATATAATGTTCTCTGTTTGATGGGATGTTTTGCACAATAGTTTAATCCAAAAACTAGAAGAACTAATTAGTTCTTAGAATATGCCTCTAAATGGGTGGCCAAGTAAACTGCATGTTTGTCACAAATTCCTGGACTCGTTAGTCATCATAATCTATTGCTGATATTATATACACAGAATCAGAAGCACATACCCAGTTCTGTGGCTCTCAGATCTCTGTAGGCTCTTCTGAAGCAGGAATCAGACTAATATTAAGCTGAGATATCTGGCATTTCTCAACTGAAAGGCTTGGCCACAGCCCAGCAGAGTTTACAGTTTTCGCTCTTCTTCCATAAACATTTACTGCCTGTGAACTGGCCCCCTCTGCATCCCCAGCTGCATCGTGCTGTGGCCTGAACCATCTCTCCAAAGGGGACACCTGGTGTACAAGCACAAACTCAGAACAGAACCAGTGCAATGCAGGGCCATTGCTCCCAGAAAAGCATTTTGATATTTGCGGTGGCTTCAAGGCAATCTGGACATTTCCTTCCCCACCACCTGCCTGCCTATCAGTACAGGGCCATACTGCTTTCATTTCTAAACAAAGCCCAGAGCTGCTGGCCTCCTCCTCTTTGCCAAATAGAAGCTGGGTCAGCAAAAAGTTGAATATTACAGTAAACCTCTTGCAGGAGGACAGAGCTGATCCAAGGCAGGGGACTCCCCCAGGCAGCTCGCAGCCCTGAGCTCTGCGGGGATGCTGGGCTCTGCTCTGCTTATCACCCTGACTTGGGGCATCCTTTGCTGTCAGGGCTTCTCTGGCTTTGCTGGACATCTCTGTTACTCCTTCAGCAATACTCCTTCAGGTAGCACAATGTGAGCTGCGCTGGCACCAGGGGAGGTGTGCAACCCCTGAGGACTGGCTGCTTAAGATGAGCCCTTCTCCCCACCCACCCACCTGGACATATACACTGTCAAACACCCTTTACCATAAAAGTGCAATACTTGCTAAAGAAAAACATGCAGAGCCTGACTGGATTGTTATCAAAATTTCCAAGAACTTTCTGCTTCTTCTTGAATCGAGCAGAGAAGTTTGGATGCATCAGCCATCTCTCCATGTGCAGGACACGTGGGTTTTGCTGGTTAGGAGCCTGATGAAAAATTGATGATCCTCGGAGAGTCAAAAGTAAGTACTGAGGGGGAATTACACCCAAGCAGCACAAAACTTTCATTCATACTTCAGGAATCGGCTTCATCCAATTGGGGAGCAAATCCAGCTGGCCCAAAGCCCTTAAAAGCTTAAATGCTGGTTTTCCGGTACATATGGCAGTACCATTCAAAGAGCTATGACAATGATACTGTTTATAGCTCTGGAAATGGCGCTGCCATCTGCACCATGGTGCAGCGGCTCATCCCCAGGATGCGGCTCTGTGGCAGGACCTGTCCCCTGCCCTGCTCTTCTACACGCCCCAGTGGGCTGCTAAAACACCGTGCGACTCCCAGCTCGTTAGCTGAAATAAATGAGAATCGAGGCACGATTTTGGTTGAGAAATCCCTGCCATCTTAAAGAAAAGCACCCTTGAAGTTGGTGGTGTGGTTGCCTGGAGGGAAGGACAAGGAGATGCCAACTGCGTGGTCTTCTGCTGCTCTCGCTCCTGTTGGCAGCTGGGGAGAGCATCCCCCCCTGCTCCCTGCACGTGCCAAGGAGGCTGTTGCAGTGGTGCAAGTGGAACAGTCTCCGCACACACAGACACACACATGTACCAGTTTCCTGTGCTACCCTGTGGTTTAACGGGAAAAGAAAAGGAAAGCTTCCCTCTTTTTCCTGATTCTCCCCATAAAATGGCACATTTTCTTTACTTCGCTTTTGAATCAAGTGAAAATGCCACAGTGGAAGCATACTACACTCCCCTCCCAGGCTAATTAGTAAATGCTGCACAGCATTGGATGTTAATTTCTCCTGGAGTACAAGCACGTGGCATTCACAGGGCACAATGCACGTGCTGCACCTACTGAGCAAATTGCCAGGTATCCGCTTCCCAATTAATCCCAGTGTGCTGCTCACGATCGAGCACTGATCTTTCCTATTGCCTTTTCCAGCTGGAAGCCAGTTCTAGGCTGGGTATTTCCAGTTGCTCTGTGAGTGCAGTCTTCAAAACGGAAAGATTTGTGCTTTGGAACGTTGTGCAGCCCCTCCTTTCTGTTGCTCGAACATCTTTCCAAGACAGCTGCTGTGTGACTACAGCCTTGACTCCCACCAGAGATTATCTTTATCACACTAGTGCATCGTTAAAGTAGGAAGAAAGACAAAAAGGAGCTTTTCCCTCTCCTTGGCAGTGGCGTCCTACCTGCAGTCTCCAAGGATGATTGTGGGAAAAGGTTTGTGTTACAAGCTGAGAATACTTTCTCTGTCTGAAGTGTTTGGATCAGCTATGTTCCTCTGACAGGCACTGACAGCCTTCCTCTCAGTGCTTTTAAACCTCAAAAAAAAACCTCAGCAGGATCTCAAATAACTTTTCTGCAGTCTCACTGAGTATCTCATCAATAACAACTGTGACAAAATCAGCTAGGGGACATAAACAAGGACAAAAAGAGAAGCAGAAGAACCAGAAGCAGTTTTATCACCCCAGTTCTGTCTCTAGCCCATGTTAAATTGGCTTAGATCTGATGAAGCCTGTGGGGGTGGCTCATGGGGTTGGCCAGAAGACCACTGCCACACTCGGCAGAGCTGTCTGTGCCACGGCTGTGAGAAGGAAAGCAAAGGAGCTCGCTGGCTGGGACAGCCTCCTGGGGCTTGACTGGCTTTCAGGCCAGCTGGGATGGACATGACGGCCCCAGCACAACTCTGAATCATCTCCTACATCAGCCTTGGGGCCTGACTGGAGGACCCCACTGCCTCTCATGCTTTTCATTAGCAGTAGCTGCTCGCTCTCCCTAAGCTCTCTGTCCTCACCTATGCACACTATCCCCACACAGGCATTTTTTACCTTCAGTTTAAGAATTCAGGATGGCATCACAAGTAAATCAGGGGTTTAGAGCAAGGTTAATGCAAGGGCTAAAATAGCATTTAGGCAGTCCATTTATCTGATAGAAATATAAACAACTTCATTTTCTATTCATAGTATAATATAAAGGGCTCTGAAGGACAATGCTATCCCAGAGAAAACATCTACACAGGTTTGAGCACAGTTTTTCTAAGTGGTGATTTGATTTTAAAGACTTGACAATACTCTGGATTTACTTGCCCCATGAAAGGAATATATTTAAGCAAGGTGCTGTATTGTTTTATGAAATCAGTGTTCAGAAGCATAATCAATCCTCCATTTGGATTATGAAATTTTTTTTTGTTATTGATCTGCTTTCTTGAATATTTCAGGGAAGGTATGCTGTCGAAATTTTGTAAATAATTGTTTAAAGGACCAGTAGTGCAGGAGTGTGTTTGTGTTGCTTTGGTAGCTGTAGCTAATCATCGAAGCTCAGCAATAACTTAATGACTCTGTTGGCAAGCTTCTCCCTTTGACCGTCCTGGTGGAGTTTCATTTGGGAACCTCATAAAGTGTAGCTTCTTGGCCAAAGGAACTAGCAAGGTTTTTTTTAACAGCAATAACTTTTACCAAAATACTGTAGTGCCGGTTCATTCTGCCCCGATGCTCCAACCCTCTGCTCTGATTCACAAAGTGAACCTCTCATTATCTTTCACCAGTGACACCAAGGCAAAGTCACCCACCTCTTTAATAAAAGAAATGGAGCAATCCACATTAAATAAGGAGGCGGCCCCAAGCTAAAGTACTCTTCTTAACCAAGTCCATCACTGCAGCCTGTCAGGCCTTCTCATTCCATCACAATTCAATGTTTTGGAACAGCTAAATTCACTTCTGAATCAATCATGCAGTTCAGACTGCCTTTGCAGCCTGCATGGGGTTTGGCAGACCCTAATCAAAGTAGTAGTGACTTTAAAGACTGTGACAAATAAGGACTGGTTTTATCAACATCAAATTGTGAAATACAGCTCTGTGCATCTCACAAGCAGGACAGCAGGAGTCGATGCTGTGAAGGCGCCTGCCGAGCCGTGGGCTCAGATCCCCGACTGCTGCTGGTTTGGTAACAGTGCAAGAGGCAATGGGCCGTGCTGATTTACACAAGCATGAATTGGTTGTGCCAGCAGTGTTGGGCTTTCTTTTGATTCTTGCCCCTTGTTGCTTTCTGAAGCTGAGCTACTTTAGCTATTGTCCCGACCTCTAGGGAGATATTTTTCACTTTAACCAGGAAGGTGTAAGATCCTACCAGACCAGATAGTTAAGGTTTTTATAACTACTTGGCATAGCTACAATTGACTATATGATGGAAGATCAAGATTTTCTTCTATGACTAGCAGAGCAAAATAGAGAAGTGTTATGTTCAAGTCCTTGTGGGTCACAGGGATTTGTCAGTGCCTCAGTTAGCTTGGATTGCTCCAGGCAGAGTTACTTACTTCATTGTAAAGCAGAGGTAACAGCACACAGACCTAGAGACTGTTGATCGCCTTCTCCCTTCTCTCTTCAGTTGAACTTTTTGGAGTAATTGCAACCAGGCCAGATTGCAATTAAGTGATGGGCAAGACAAGCAATGTTTGTATAGGGATAAGGGCATGTGGCCCTGTGATGGGAAATGACAGCAGAGAAATGGCCAGAGAATCACAGAATCACTGAATTGTTACGGTTGGAAAGGAGCTCCGAGATCACCAAATCCAACCACACACAAAACCAACTCCCTACAACCTCGGCCACTAGACCATGCCCTGAAGTGCCACACCTAATCCTAATCCCTCAGGTTTCAGGGGTGGCTAGAAATGGGGGGATGCTGGAAGTTACAGAGATTATTTTTTTTTCTTCTTGTAATGTGCTCTCTGAGAAGTGCTCGGTGTCCTTTCCTGTTTAGCCTGGATGCTCTCTCTGTGCCTGAGGTCCCAAGTGAATAATGACAGGACCAGAGGAAACATTCTGAAGTTGCAGCAGGGAGGTTAAGACTGGATATTAGGAAGAATTACTTTACTGAAAGAGTGATCAGGCACTGAACGGCCTGCCCAAGGGGGTGGTTGAGTCACCATCCCTGGAAGTATCTAAGAAATGTGTAGATGTGGTACTTCAGGGCATGCTCTAGTGGCTGAGATTGTAGGGTTTTTTTGTGTGTATGTATGGTTGGACTCAATGATCTCAGAGGTCCTTTCCAACCATGAAAATTCCATCATTCTGTGTTAGTCTACTTCGAACTAGCAGTTTATGCAGCTTCCACTGGCTGCTTTCAAAAGGGCATTTTGGTAACCCTTTGTTGCTGAGGGATGTCCTTTATTTCTTACAGCCTTTGAAGGGATGGTGCTAGTTCCTCAGCAGTGGCTGGGAGTTCTGCAGTGCAAAACTTCAAAAGCAAGTTGAGTGCTGACACAGGGAGCGCACTGTGACTATCACAGCTCTGACTCTGTGTATGCTCCATCCTAACCAGGGAACTTGGCTACGGAAAGTTACAGATGGCAGAAACAGAAACTGTGTTCTCCACTTTGAACTCTGCTGTCTTAAAGCAACTGTTGAAATCTGCTGCCTCTCTTCAATATCTGAATGTCCTAATGAGGAATAAAGAAAAATCATTGAAGGGGAAAAGGAGAGAAACCCCCTGCCTGCCACAAAGCTGTTGGAATAATTACAGGGTTTTTTTGGGTACCAGAATGTACAATCTCCTCGGGGGCTGTGCCTTCCTCTGCTGGATGCAGATCTGGAGAGCAGGTGGAGGGATTGATGGAAGATGCAAAAGGCCAGTCATTGTAAGTTCTTGTGACTTGTCATCCTGGTTTCAAGGTAGAGAGATTGTCATTGTGACAACCAGGATTTTCTTGATCCCAAAATGAGCTCTGCTGTTTTTCCCTACCCTCTTTCTAGAAACATGTTGAGCAGGAAGCCAATTTCATGCTTATTCTCTTTTGTTTCTCTCTTATTTCTCTTTTTCTTATTCTTTTTAATGTAGAGCTAATTGGAGCTGTGTGTCTGGGAAGTGCCTGGCCCCTGGAGCATTCTCAAGATGCTTGTCCTACTGTGGCAGGAACCCAGTTGGAATGCTACATGTCATCTGAGGGAAGAGGGAGCCTCAGAGCTGTCATAAGGCTTAACTGACTTAAGACAGGTACTGGAGTTTTCCACATCCCTATGAGAACCTCTCATAGCTGTATCTAAACTCTAGGAATTAGAAGTCCTGTAGTCTTTATGCATGGGTCAGGCTTGGTCCAGCTGGTGGCCACAGAGAGCTCTTCTGTCCTGAGCACAGTCTGTGATACATGGCATTGTGCAGCTGTAACGTGAAATTAATCCCAGCTTGTCACTGTCCTCTGTATCTTGTTCTACTCTTCCGAGACCCTGCACTATTGTAACACAGTCCCTTGAGTGAGAACAACCATCACCAAAAGTCAGCGCTCCTGCTGCGTGCCATCCCCAGCATCTTGCAGCCAGGAGCCCACCCTCAATGTCCTGAGGTGAAACATCACCATTCAGCTGGGGTTTCTGCCTCTACCCCACAAATCTCAAGCTATACGTCAAGTGAAGCTTTAAATTGTGTTACAATAAATACTGAACAGACACACACACAGAGCTGCAGAAATAACGGAAAGGACTTACAGAACATGTTCATGGTTAGACAGGAGCTGGTCTACTGCAGAAGAGCAGGAGGAGCTTGGAGACAGAGGAACAGCCACTTTTAGTGCAGAAAGGAGAAAAGACAGACAGTGAAGTAGTAAGGGGAGAAAGGAAAAAAATCACAGAGATAGTTAATAGGAAAATGCTTTTCAGCTAGCCTGACATTAAACATCAAGTAGTTACATTCCAATACTGTCAATGTCAGAGCTATATCCCCAAACCTTCCAATAAAAGGGAATTCCGATTTTTACAGTAGTGGTGGTAACTGAGGTAGAATTATACGAGACATCAGGTAGGGTGGTTTTTTTTTTTTAACAAACTGTTCTGGGAATCCTTCAGCTTTTCAAGAATATCCTTTTCCTGTCCCACTGATGTGATTTTACTTAGGAATGCTCTGCTGAGCCCATTTTTCAAGAGCTCTTCAGTGTTTCCCTAGAAGGGGATGCAGTAGTTACATATTGTCTTCATCCTGCTAATTTCATGAGTACCACCAGCCCATTTGATCTGATTGAGGATCCTCTTTTGAGGAAGCCACCTGTATCTCTTAAAAGTCTAGGGAGTCGTAACTAGGTCACTTCATTTCTACCCATGATAACTGACACATTCACTGCTAAGAGTTTGATTTATGTGGGCAACACAGACCTCCCCAGATACCAGGCTGGTAATCCTCAAGCCTTTTGACAGCTCTACTGTGCTTGGAAATGTTGGTCTGCTTTTTAAGTACAGGTGGGGGAGTAATAGTAGAGCTCCTTGATTCTGTCAGCCTGCAGTGCAGGAATATGGCAGTTACTATTTAATTTTTAGTGAAGTTATAACTATACCTGGCTGCTAGCCAGCCACCAGTACTAACTTTAAAAATATACTGCTGCTGGTTGCCAACGAGGTACCACTGGTCTCACCAATCCTCTGAAATGCAATAGAGAATTCCCAGTGCCTCTTAATGCACTTAACTGTTGTAACTCCCCTCCCTGGTTTTGCATTTTTCTCCTGGTCAGCTGACAAAATGTAGAAGAAGTACAAAAACTTCCTATATAAACAGCAGTCCTGATGCAGAGAAGTTGAGAACTTCTTAGACCTTTTAATAAGTGGGGATTTCCTTGGATTTGATGGATTTGTTTCACCCCCGCCTTGTAGATTTACAGGCAGACCTTGGTCCCTGTTGTAGATTTTAATGTCACTGTTCCCTTCATCTGGGCTACCTCAGGGATAAAAAACCCACTCTACTCCCTTTGTATATGGATCTTGCTAAATGTTTCAACCAGTTGTATCTTTGTAGGGGAATCTTTAATTTCTTAAGACATAAGAAAAGCCATGCTGCAGGTGATAATTTTCTCTATTCAGTAACTACCCTCACTGTTAGAAATCTTTATTTCCAGTAGAAACATTCTAGTTTCAGCTTTCAGTCACAGGATCCTCTTTTCACTGCCTTTTATACTAAGGATTGTCTTTGATTTTCTTCTGGAAACTTTGATTAAAGACCAGCTTCCCATTTAGGCACCAAGTAAGAGATCATCCATGAATTTCTCACTGCAAGGCAGGCTTTCAAATATTTCACTTACTTTGTGCTTTACTGCCCCTGAATTTTCTGATTTTTTTCATGTTCCTGATCTGTGTGCATCAGAACAGGCTGTAGCCTGTGACCAGACCATGTCAAATAAAGAGGTCACTTCTTTATTTCTACTTGATATGCCTTTTATTTCTTCATTCATGGACAGGAGTGAACCTTTTTCCCTCCAGAGTTGTGGGTGTGTTGAGCTGCCAGATTTGCATTCAGCTGCCCATCCTCAGTTATACACAAGCCTCGTTCTTTGGAGACCTGTCCCTTCCCCTGATAGACCCCACTCACAAACAACTCTTGGGGATCAGAAAAGGGGACTCTGACCCTCCAACACACACACAAAAAGGGAGTTTGGGGGAATTTAGAGAAGCAGGTATCTGTAGTGAAATGAAGAATACCTATGTGTGCCTTTCCAGCCTGTACATCCAGGTCGTTATATTTATGCTTCCAAAAATCTAAGCAGAATGTCATGAGATAAGAAGGTGGAGGTTTTTGTCTCATACTTCTTAAAAAATAGAAGCATCAGCTGTAGCCCTTCTTTGTCTGAGGTGTAGCAGATCTAGACCTTATTCTGCAACAATTATCAAACAGAACAATACGAGAAATAAAACAGCATACATGGAAAGAGGAGGGTGCAGTAGAAACTCTTTACCAAACAGAAAAGGACAGAACAAGTCAGGAAACACAAGGAACTTTGCAGGTTTGAAGATGTCACACGCTGTGGAGGACATGGAGGTTAGTGCAAAACACATGTGACACAGCAGCTCCACTGAAAGATGAAGGAAAGAATTAGACATTAGGGCCAACTGTGAGAAGATGGAAGAGATTTGCACAAACAGTTAACAGACCTGGCTTTTTTTCCTGCATTTCTTTGCTTTTTATCAACATCGCTTGTTTAATCAGGGTATTTTCCTTTCAGCCCAATACCCTTGTCTTCTGCATCCATCTATCAAGTATTTTGAGAGCATGGTACCAGGAGTGGCATGATCAGGGGTTGATTCTCCTTCTTCTGACTTAAAGTGGGGGTTGGGAGTAAGGCTTTGCAATACAGCTGTGAAACACACTTGATTGCAGAGAGGGGGTACCCACAGAGCCCGGCTTCAAGCATTTGCCTTCCAGGAATGGCTTCTGGAGGAGCTTGCCTTCACTGATTTCTCTGGGGCAAGAGGGGTGTCCCAGCCCAAGAGGAGGAGAATACAGAGGAGACCTGCTTCTGACATCCAAACACCTGGATGTTGCTTTACCTTCCTGTTCATCCTCTCCTAAAAGCCAGTGAATTGTCTGAAGAGGCTGCAGTCGTGGTGTAAGGAGCATCAGTGGCAGTGACAACGTACTTAGGTGAAATTTATCCTGTTGTGGCATGAAGCTTTGTTAGGCTAATTTAACCACAGGGGATGTCTCTGAGCTTGTGTTATCTCTGTCATAGTTTGACAAAAACTGCGGCAACAACTGCTGAGAATTTTGATTGGTGAAGAAAACAAATTTCAGGCATATAAACGTTCATCTGAATTAGACAACTCTCCTTATGCCGTGAGAGTTTAATTTAGAGTTGTCCCTTAACGTATGCCTGGTGTTTGAGTAATATTCTAAAGACCAGCATCTGTCCAACTGCCTCTCTTTCTTTTTTAGTTAAAGCCATGTATGGTTTTTGGAGATCACTGAGGATCTAATTGCCTCCAAAACACTCAGGTTTGTACCAGAAGCCAGTGGGAGAAGCACTGCTGAAAATCAAAAAACTCTTTAAAAACTTTTAAAACTCTTGTGTGTTCCTCCTGACTTCAAACAAGATGTGCAGGAGAGGCAGGACAGCTCCAGGGGAGCAGGACAGCCTGGACTGTTCAACCATTAATTAAGCTGATGATAAGAAGCCCAAGGTAAGCATACACAATTTTACTGCCAATTCTTCCAAGGCAAACCCATGTGAACCTGTGCACAGGGGAAAGAGATTTTTAGGGAAACTAATTTAGCCCACAGTTTGTTTCAAAGGATTTTCATAGGCTTGTTTTAAAACTAAGAACAAAGATTCTTTCAAAAACAAGAAAAGAAAAGGTGTGTAACCAAAGTGCGTTATTTCCCTCAGTTCTTTGAGCTGCTTTTTTACGGCCCCCTCTCTTGCATCCCATTTTCTTCATCCCATGTGATGAAAGCAGCTGAACGGGGCTGTCTGTGCCTACCGAGGGAGCTCCAGGGATGCCGAGGTGCTGTGGACGGTGCGTGGCCTTGCTGGGGAGGTGGCTGTGACACTCCTGCTGGGGTTGGGAACAGAGCAAATGTTCCCATCTCCTGGGCTGACAGTGCTGTGCCGGTGCTGGCTGCTGCGCTGGCGATGGCATGAAAGCAAGCTCTGTGAAGATGTCTTGGTAACGCTTCGTGAAGTGCCACTGGTAATTGCTTCCTTGCCTAAGTAGTCGCTTTGTGCAGTTCTTGTCTCAAATATTGTATCAAAGTGTGCTAAAGTGCTTTCATTGCTAATAAACACTAACTATGGTGCTATAAAAACTTGTCAAAAAAGCACCACAGGGCACAGATCTCACTGAATAAATTATATGTGCCTTTAATACAGTAATGTAAACTGTTACTGTTTCTGTGTGCTCCCAGGCAGCTTACAGATCAATCAACGATAAAATTATTCATACGTAACATTAACATAAGATACTCTCAGTTTCTTGATTTTTCTTTCTTTTCTTTGGTACAAATACTCAAGTTTGCCTGTTTGGCTATGCTCCATTTCATGTAGCAACGCTGCACCCTTCCATTCCTTCCAAAGTGTCAAATCCATATTGTATTTCCTTCACTTCTTAAAAAATAGAATAAAATATTGTGTTACTGTGGTTTGCACTTGAATGGCTGTTACATCTCTTTTCAGAGATGGCTTTATTTCAGTGGTGGAAAATGTGCTGCCAAGACTGAGTCCTTTAGAGACTTAAAGGAATTTCTTTACTTCACGTTGATCGGAGCAGTCTAATGCTCCTGAGAGGATGTCACATTATATGGAGTGTGACATCACACCCAGGCAAAGCACAAAAATGGAGGAAAAAATACAAGGATGTAAATTACCTTTTTCATTTTCCCTTCATACAAGTGGACAGGCTAAATTCAGTCCAATATCCACACATTTGTGTTACATTATTTAGAAAGTGGTCTGGAAAGGGTTGCTCTTTACAGTAGTGTTTCCCAAGCTATTTTGGCCTGCCATCTTCTTAAAGGAGAGTACAAAATGCAGGCTGATGCCCTTGCAAAGGCCGTGCTAATGCTGTGGGCCATGTAAATACCTGCCTGTTTTCAGGTGTAGGCAAACTAATGCCCAGGTTGGAGTCCAACGACTCAGTGACTCTCCTGGGACTGAATGAACTCACTGACAAAACCCTTCTTAGCTTCAAGAGGATCAACAACTGACCTGGAAGAGCATCTTTCTGGACTAGAACCAAGTTGATGATCTCGGAAGCAAAGGCATCCAGCTGCACTTGGACTCCCAGCAGTTTCAGGTGGTCCAACTGCCTGAGTTCCCACTGCATGGGTGCATTCCATATCATTATTTAAGGAGGCTGCTGCCGCACCAACTGACAAATACAGGCTTATACCTAACTTTCTTCCCAGGTAATAAATAGCACTTTATACATAAAGCTAAATGCTGTTTAGGACCATGTGCCGCTTCACTTACTAGAGGGCTGCACTGTGATGGACCTATGGAATAACACAAATCAACAGGATAATTAGCATCCCTTCTGTTAAGTCTGCAAGAATTTCTCTTCAAAGGCTGTTAGTGACAGGGACACTTAAGAGGTGTCAGACAGAATCAACAAGCTTCCTTGAGGGAGATGACTGACTTTGAAACTACTGGCTCAGTCTGCCAAAAAAGGTTTAACAAAGCAGGATGGTTACTTTGACTTCCGTGAGGGAAAGCAGCATCAGAGAAAAGGAAGAACGCAGGATGGACCACAGCAGTGCTCCTCCTCTCCAGCACAGAGGACAAGCAAGGACAAGGTAATACAGCTCAGCTGTGTCCTAAGGATTGCCCTGTTATACAAAACTCATTTCAAAACCTGTGCCTGTAATGTGTTTGTACTATCTGGAATTTAAAGAAAGTCCAGCTGAAAATGCCATGGTAGGAGTCCCCGACTCTGCTTTATATAGAAGCACACAAAGCTGAACTGAGCTTCTGCTAGAGCGAACACGTCTTCCTTCCCTGATGAAAATACTAGTGAGTCTGTCTGCTTGTCAACTCCTCACTCTGTAAATAGGATAAACTTTCACTCTGCAGGAAGAAGGGAAAACTGTTGGAGATGTCATCTCAAAAATCCCCACATTTTCTGCAGTGAAAGTATGAGAGGAGGCATTTCAGGCAGCTCTGGCAGCGCCCGTGCCACTTCTCCTCTGGGGTCAGAATGCCGCTGTGCTTGAGAGTTAATTTATAAACATTTTGCATTGAAAATGCCGAAGCTCACTTAGTTCCAAGGATATGACATCTGTGGAGGAAGTCGCCTGGCTTTTTATGACCAGATGTTTACATGTTGTCACTCCCTTAGAATGCTCTCTCAGAAAAAAAAATGCACATTTCTCCACAGACTGGTGGCTGAGTCTCAGTGGATTTATCAGTTACCACTGACATCAGGAATACCATCAGAGACCTTGTAAGCTTCCAGAAGACACTATTCCTTCTAATCCAAACAAATCAGTCCATCCTCAAACTTCTTTGCTGGTGGTCTGGAACCTTGCAGCAGGCTCCTCCCAGGGCACAGTCTCAACCTCCTGGCATTGCTCAGGAACACTCAGAGATTTTAATGTAGATCAGCATCCTTCAAATACCCTTCCTGCTTGCATCCGTTATGGTGTTCCTGCTCACCTGTTGCCTCTGGTCCGTAAGAAGTTGAATTCATACAGAACAGCAGACGTTACTAGACAAGTTCACTCTAACTGTACCGAGATTACAGCCACTCCTTCTTCTGGCATCTCACCGTGAAATTAATCACACTTGATGTGTGAAAATGTAGCAACATTTTCTGTGCTTCTGCGACCCCTTGGGAAGTTCATTGGTTGTGAATTTGAAGTAGTGTTTATAGGTTAAATTCAAATATGAATTTCTAAAGTAGAGGGTGGTTAACTTCTTTGTACTAACTACTTAAGTAGACTTTGGGTATAAGAGGCCAAGGATATTCCTCTCCTTCAAGAGAGGGATTCTTACCAAATAAATTTACTGGACATAACAGGAGAAATTAAAGATTTCTTTTTAAAGAAGAAACAGAAAACCCCACCTAATTAGAAATCATTAAAGTGTTCCCTACAGAGATTTGCTTTGTCTCTGAAAATTTGAAAATAGACCTGGGACTCTGACATGTGTCAGTCACAGGCTTCCCCAGCCCTTGCATGTTAAGTTATCATTACACTTCTGATTACAATGCCTGCAAAAGATGAAGGCTCATAGTGAAACTAGGCTTCAGATTATAGGATTTCAGATGGTTTGGTAGGAGTGGCAAGAAAATACATCCAGGGTTTTGCCTGCAATGTAAGAAAAAGATTTCAGATATTGAGGAGCTTATAGATCTCAACGGAGAGGGCTACGCTTTGTCACCAGTAAGAGAAAGGCAACGTGTGGTTCAATGAGCTCTTTAAGCAAGAGAAATGATGTAACTTAATCAGAACTAAATGAAACTACAGGGTCAAAGGGAGAATCCAGAAGAATCCCCACTTGATAGAGTTGTGATCAATGAAGAAATCATATGCCAAATATAGATCTCAGTGATGAAGATGCAACTATAAAGCAAAACAGCAGCAACAACAAAGGTGAGTTCCAAAACTGCCTCCTAAACGTAGATACCTAAATTTTAAAAACGCTGTCTTCTGTGATGGATGACAGTAATGCCGAAGTAGCCTGTGATAGTCAAGGAATAGAAAGAGTAATGCAGAAGTAAGGGCTGGAAATCATCAGCTAATGCAGGAAGAGCCTTACTCAGCTGGATGTAATGGTTGACGTAGCATTTGCAAGACATTATGTAGTCCCAAAGGCATACAATAAAGAAATATCACATCTTTACTGGTGACAAAACCAAAACAAAACCACATCTGGATCAATTCACAGGTCAGGTCATTTATTCAAGAAATAAATGCATACTGAGCTGCAGATGTTAGCAGCAACAATAATCTTTGCTATGTTGAATAAATTAAAACAAAAACTTCAAAATGGCCAATTTACTCTTTTGAAATGTGCAGTTTAAGATGCACTGAGGTGGACAGCTGACTAAGAATTGAAATCCCAAGTGGATGAGCACTGCAGACAGGCTCGCAGCAGGCTAAGCAGGTACCTGGAGTTGATGAGGCATGTGAACCAGGCAGGCTGGCACCAACAGCCACACAGCAATTGGAAATTAGGGACACAAAGATGATCAGAGGGATGGAGCACCTCTCCTATGAAGACAGGCTGAGCGAGCTGAGGCTGTTCAGCCTGGAGAAGAGAAGGCTCTGGGGAGACCTTATTGCAGCCTTCCAGTATCTGAAGGGGCTACAGGAGAGCTGGAGAGGGACTCTGTCAGGAGTGTAGTGATAGGACACAGGGTAACGGTTTTAAATTGGAAAAGGGAAGATTCAGATTAGATATTAGGAAGAAATTCTTTCCTGTGAGGGTGGTGAGGCACTGGAAAAGGTTGCCAGAGACGTGGGTACCCCATCCCTGGAGGTGTTCAAGGCCAGGCTGGATGGGGCTTTGAGCACCCTGGTGTGGTGGGAGGTGTCCCTGCCCATGGCAGGGGGGTTGGAACTCAATGATCTTTAATGTCCCTTCCAACTCTAACCATTCTATCATTCTATGAAAAACAGGCAATGGTTAAGGCTTCAAAAAGTGACAAACTGGTAAAAAGCAATAAAATCACAGCAGATGTAGTGAAAGTCTTCCTGGAGATGTCAGAGACCTGGCCAAAATGTCTTGTGAATAACAGAGCTCTAATGTCCCTTCCATATTCCTAGGGCTTTAGAAGCAGTTTTAACTACAGCAACAGGGAAGGTTTTCCATAGTGTAAGTTTACAGGCAAAGAGGTGGTGCATATAGTGCTTAAATAAATTCTACTACAGCAATCGGGAAGGAAGAGAGTTATTTAAAAATGAAAAAGTAAAAAGAAGTTAACCTAAAATTAAAATGCACTTAAACAATTAGCCCTGAGTTTGAGAGATGTCTGCTGCCACAATGAATAAAAGAATACGACAATTATTGCTTAGATTTATATAGCATTTCTAGCCCTAAGGCACATGGAGCTCTTTGGAAATGCTGATATGCATTGTCTAAAACCTCTTTGACTGATAAAACATATTAATCTCTGGAGAGGAGGGAAACAGCCCAACACATTCAGCACAGCTGTGCAAAGGTTTTGGTTGGAGGTTATGCAGCTGAAACAGAAGGGAAGTAGGTGCATAGTAAATTGCTATCCATAATAGAATTTATTCAGGCACCAAAATTAGTTTTAAATCCTATTTTGCCCCTCTGAAATGAATGGGGAGAGTCCAAAAGGACTTGAAATCAGATTCACTGTGTTGGTATGTATTATGAGGGATGCATGTATTTACCTAAATGTAATTGTTTAAGTTACATTCAATTATTTAAGTGATATTTTTTCAATAGATCTGGGCCTTGCCACATAACAGCAGGAGATGTCAAGCTGTCCAGCCACCGGGAGCACAGTGATGTGTCCAGCAGTGCTCCTCTGTGGGCAATGGGCTCCTGATTGCAGCTGGAAGGCAGAAAATCTGTACACATCTCGGTCCACTTCTTTGTGCCATTCCCAGCTCCTCCTATTCAGCTTGGCCTGTATTCCCAACACAGGACCCACTGCTGTTGAGAAGCTCAGCTAAATATCATTACATGAGAAAGAATTCATTTTTTTCAGCAGAAGCTGTCCGCTTTAGGTGTATAAACCTCAATAAATATCTAACAATGCAGGAAGCAGAACTGGGATTAAATTAGGAGGTCAAATAATGGTGCTCCATATTGGTAAGGACTCAAGTGAAATCAGATTAGAGCTTTTCCCAGCAGATAATGTCCTGTTTTTTCATCAAGGCCTCCAAACCAATTAAAATTACCATTCAAATCACTTTGTGCAGAACAGGGGTTACTTGCTTTTACTGTCAGAAGACATAAAAGGATGAAAAAATATATGTGTGGAAATCTAGCCCATCTTTGCTGATCGAGTCCCACCAGATGGAAAGATGACTTTCCTATTTTTGTCTGTGCTCCCTTGCTGTTTCCTTGCACTATCTTATGTAGGAGAAAGGAAAAGAAACTGCAAGGAAAGCTGCAGATGCTGGACAGGAGGGAAGCAGATGGGAGAACAGCAGTAGGTGCTGGGGCTTTGCGCTGAGGGAGGTGTTTCTGAAGCCCCTGGGAGAGCTGTCAGAGCTCTCCAGGGCTCTGGGTGGAAATCATGTTCCTGTTCCAGGCCAGCGACTATAAAATGCTGGGGACACACTGTTCATTATGCAAACTGGCTGTGCAAAGCAGAGAGAAATCAGAAACAGTCATGCGTATTAAAGACCAGTGAGGTTTAATTGGAAAAGACAACAATTCATGTAAGTTACTTAAAGTTTCCATTTGAATCAGAGAGACAGTGATGTGAAACCCAACAATAATGGAATAGAGAAGAAACGTTGACCTGCAGCAGGACTTCCCCATCACTGTGGCTTCTTCCCCTCTTCTGGTTTTCCTAACGGCACCCTTCCTTCCAGCACCGTCCTCCAACAGCACTGGAGGGGCTACCATCAGCTGGGTTCCCCACAAACTTCTACAAAGCAAGTTACTTTCAGTTTTTCATAAATAACAGACATTAAGAGTAGTGGTGTACAGAGTAACAGGGCTGAGCCAGGGATCTGGTTACGTAGGCTTTGTTGGTGACACAGAGGAGGACTGGGTAGGATAGTGTGGGTAGGCAGCTTCTGAAGTTACTGGACTGAGCCTAGCTCCCCTGGATTGCCTACAGACTACAAAATCCCCCATTTTCGTGCAGAAAAGGCTCTCCCAGAAACCTCCAAATTATGAGTCAAACTGCAAAAAGGGAGCTACTGACCCAAGGGCTAGGCATTCCCTAGGGAGATAGAAACCAGGGCAATGAACAACAAAAGTGAATCTCAGACCAGAAAGAAAGCCTTAACTGGGATCCTGCCCCACCAGAATGTATCAATTGCCTTCATTACCCAAAGTCATGCAATTAAAAACAGACAAAAGGAGTTGGTATTTCAGTCACTTCCAAGCTCAAGGTGCCCTTCAGAGCCTTGGTTTCCCTACCAGAAACAAACCAATACAGAAGAGAAGTTCTGATCTTGAATCTTGTATTAGGCCAAACAAAAAGGGGTTTATCTTGGCTCTAGATTCTTTTTCCAATATATGGACATATTGAAAGAGATTACCTGACTAAAATTGAAGGAAACTGTGGTATTTTAAAACCCTAATCCTCTCTTTCCTCTGTAGGAAGCAAGATAAATATCTTGATTTCACTCAATACAATTACAAGAAGCTTTTCTCTTATCAAAAGTTCTCAGTTTCCTCTGCTGAGGCATTTTCTGAGCTGTGTACTGGCCTTCAGCAGTGTCCTGATTATTGGCAAGCCAAGTAAGTGGCTTTTGGGTGAAGGAAGGTACCAGCCTCTGACACATGGTGCAGCACAGACACCAGCAGGACTCCCCGTAGGAGCTGGTTTGTACTGGGACAGGCAGCTTGCTTTGGTGGGGCTTGGCTGGTGGTGTGCACTGGTGCACAGCCAGCAAGGAGCAGGGACGGGGCAATGGGCACAGATGCTGCCTGCACAGCACTTCTCCATCCCTGGGATCTGGTGTGATGCCAAGCAGGGAAGGGGAGCCATGGTCACCCCGTGCCCCTTCCCTAGAGATTAACATTTTTTGCAGAAGAATTTGGAAGGGTAAAAAGAAAAAAAAAAAAATCTTAAAAATTGTTCAGCTTTTAAATTCAGCACAGGTCCCTAGGAAATAAAAAGCAGGGAAGGGATGGGAGGAGGAACCTTACCCTAGACTTCACAGACGACAGCTGAGAGAAATCAGTGTCTTGACTTTCTACTCTGGGAACAACCCGATCACTATCAAAAACCTATTGCAGTTACAAATACAAAGAAAGACTTCAGGAATAACTTTAGAAAACACCCACAATGAAAAAATAAGCCCGCCTCCACACAAGCTGGAGGTGCAGCATATGTGGTAATGCTGGTGGGTGCTTCAATAAGCACAGACATGCTTGGCCTTCCCAAAACCTGGCAGGGACATTGCAGGGGCTGTACTTGAGACAGTGAGCACAGCTTCGGGGGCGCTCCTGACTACCATGTCCTGCCATAAGTTCCCACCCCCACACAGCTTCTCTGCCTTCAACTAATGGTGCAAATCTGCTAGAGTCTCCCTTCCTCTTTTGCAGCTTTGGGATTCTTTTTTCCTGATGTTTGGATTTTAAGTAATGCAGGGAGCAGCTGGTACCCGTGATGGTGGTGATGCTGGCCCAGGGGTGTTTGTGCAGTGGAAGCCCAAAGGCAAGGTTGTGCCACACAGCGCGGCAGCTCTCGGCAGCTCCTGCTCCCTTTTGCTCGGGGTGACGTTACAGAATGACAGCAAAAGCCTAGAGATGTGTCTGTGTCACTCTTATGTAAAGGGGGCCAAAACCTCCGCTGGCACCAGCTCCCACTTACGTACAGCTGCAAGTGCCTGTGCATTTTTCCCTGGCTGAAGCAATCTGCTGGGCTGTAACACTGCCCTTGCCTCCTTACTCTTTCTCCCCAGTTTTCCTTTTTAAGCCTTGCACTTCAACAGTGAGAAGCAGCTGGAAGAGAGCTGAGAAAGCTGAGCGGTCTGGGGCTCGGCGATGGGAGCATCAGTACAAGATGGGCAGAGGTGAGCAGCACGGGGCAGTGTGCCGGCAGTGACACGAAGGGAAGAAGCCCTTATTGCATCTTCCCACCAGCCTGACCGTGCCTGTGCCTGCTTTGCCCTCTGCAGATCCCCACGTGTGATGCCACGCTGAATGTATGTCCTGGCCATTGCAAATGCTCTTGCCCAGGGTGGAATCTGCCTCTGTGGGCACCACATCAGTTGCCTGGAGGAGCTTTCTGTACCACAGGGTGCCCTGGGCATTCACCTACTTGGAGAAGTCAGGAGATACAGAAATAGACACATATTTCTTCAGATGAAGGAGAGGGGAATGGAGGGACAAGACAGTTGTGCAGACAACGATGTCCCAGCTTTTAGTTTGCAGGTTGTTTGATGCTGCACCGAACAACAAAAGGCCAAGCCCTCTGCCACGTGTGCAACGCTCTGTTTTTATGGTGGTAACTTCTGCTGTTGTGGAACTCTAAATTCCCAGACCTGAGGGCTTCTCTGCATCCTGCACAGCAGAGGGTATAACCTCACCCTGCACTTCATGACAGCCTGTATTTCGTGTCTGAGCTATCATGTACCTCCTGATATTTACAGCTCTCTGTGTCCTGATGATGATCCCTCACAACTCCCTGCCACAGTATTTGTGAATGTTAGAAGGGGTTACAGCTCACACTAGAAGGCTGTTAACGTGGAGAAGACCGATGCCAAGTTGTAAAGACATGCCAAGGAAGCTGGAACATACGTTTGATTGTAAATATTGGCAAAGCTTCATAAAAAATTACAAGAAAGCTCCTCCAAGAAATAATTAATCTCTTTTTTTAGTTGTTATTGAATCTAACGCTCTCCTATATTTTTACAGAATATAGTTTTGGGTTTGCAGCTAATGAAATTTCAGTGAAAATCAAATTATCTCTTGACTAAGATTAACAATGTTAGTAGAAGGAAAGAACTAGTAAGTGTTATATACCAATTCCCCAGTCTGAGCCTTTTCCCTGCTAGAAGACTGTCCCCCTTGTACTATTTGTAACTACTTTGTCCAGTCTAGCTTTAAATGGCAGAATGAGGTAAGACATCTCTGTATATTGTACATGCCATCACATACTCACTCTGAAGAAGAAACTAGGAAATGAGAGCGAAGACAGAAAAGGCAAGTACTGAGAGAAGTTCTGGAGGTTGTTTCAAGGTCACTGAGAGCCCTTGTGCTGACCCAAATGCAAACCAATGCACTCATACTGCCCCTGCGCCTCAGCGACAGAGGGGGAAGTTGTTTTCTCCTTTCTTGCCCTCGTCACCCCCATCAGGCTGCCATAAAATACTCCTTCTCCCTACAAAGCCACACGCTGCTGAAAGCTGATGGGCTGAGCCGCAGTCCAGCCTGCCAGCTCAGCGCCACGCCGTGTCCCTCTGCTCCACAGCTGCCACCACCTGTCCCCTTGCTCTCCCCTCTGAAATTGTGCAGCGCCCAGCAGGATGGTGAAGGTGGTCCTGGCTGGGTGCCCTCAGTGCTACTACAACAAAGCAATGGATTGAAAGCAAAGGGGCTGAGGACATCCCTGCCCTGGACACCAGGTCACTCAACCAGCAGAGAGCCTTCTCATCACCCGGTATGTCCTGAGAAAAAGTCTGCAGGTCTTCCCTGAACTCACTCTTGCTTTGTCTTCAATTCCTGTTCGAGAACTAGAAAGGTTATTAGGAAGCAAGCCAACTTTCAATCTTAAATTTCTAGTGGTAGAAACAGCATATAATGATCTGTGTTGATTGGCTTACGATTTTCACTGTTAAACATGAACGCAGTGTTTCTAAAGCAAGTCTGTGGATTTTAAACTTCCAGGTCTTTCCCGTACTACCCATCTGTGCACTGGACTTCTGTACCCGGACACCGATCTCTCTGCTTTCGCTAGCACATGGTAAGTGTCAGGACTATTTAGTTACACTCTCTTTTTGAAGCCTTTAATTACACTTCATTTTCCCAGGCTCGCTGTGGAGTGTGGTAGCCCTGCTTGGGCTGGGTAGGTGGGCAGCCCTGGCTCCGTGTCCACGGGAATGGTCACTTTCCCGTTCCAGGCGCAGTGTCAAGTGGGAGCTGACAGTCAGCACAGAAGCCTGTTTCACGGCGGCTGTTTCATCAGCTTGGCCTGCAGTTTGTGCTCAGTGTGCCAAGAGGTACAGCCATAAAGATCATGTGTAACTGTGGAAACGTTTTCCCTGTGTTCAGTTAACCAAGTCATTCAGAGCACCAAGCAGCCTTTGCTGCTCACTCGTATTACTGTTAGACCTCTAATCTTGTGCTATCTGCAAATGTTATCAGCAATTATTTGTTTTTCTCCAGAGAGGAGATTAAAAAGAAATAGTTTATGGCCAAGAGCTGTTCCTTAAAAATCCTGACCAGAAGATGGTAATTATTGCAATTTACAAACGATGGGGGTGATCTAGTTAATACTTGCCATGCTGATGAGGATACCAAGTCAAATGTGTCACACTTCTTGCAAATTGCAACCTCCTAAAATAAAATTAGTTTGGGGAATTGAGAGCTACTTTTCATAATTTCATATTTACCAGCGGTACAGACATTGCTCTGCCTTTTCAGACTTTTTATATCATGGTCTAGATCAAATAGTCAGAACACTTTGACTTAAAACCATGTCCTTCCTATTTATCTGTGGGTGCAAATTTGTGCCAAACCTGGATCTTGGGACTGATACAGAGGCAACCTGAGGATATCAAGCTGCTGATCCACAGGCTTATGATCTCAAAAAGCCCACTTGCCATCTAGCGGGTGACCCTGTGCTGCAGCCCCTGCCCAGAGGGGAACAGTGAGGTAGGAGGAATGGGAACCCGGCCTGTGAGGTCTTTTGGGGAATGGGGACAATTTCTGTTTCTCTTGATGCTCCCTGATGGATGCAAAATCAGCAGGATGGGGGAGAAAGCTGCACTTCACGCAGGCAGTGAGGCCAGGTATCAATACCTGAAGCGGTTCAGCTCTGCTTCTGGTTTCCACAAAGATCAGCATTAAGGTAAAAGTGGGGCTTTTGTGGGGTCCTGAGGCGGTTTCTTGCTACCAGTCATATCATGTGATGAGGTGATTTTTGTAAACTCATTCCTTCTCATTCTTCTCACGAGTTTTGTAAACTTTTCCCATCAAACTTCTCCCTTCCCAGTTTTACCCACCCCGATGTATTTACAGAGAGCAATCAGATTCCCTCTCAGCCACCATTTTCTTGGCCAAAATGAGCCAGCCGGTGGTATGGAATAGTATGGAGCCACGAGGTGCCATTGCTGCCAGCACAGGGAACTGACGCTTGAATTGAAACTATGGGAGTGGAAATTGCATCTTAAGTAATCTCTGGTTGTACGGCCCAGAGGGATCAGCCCTTGGGCTGCGACAAAATGAAAGAAATACTCTGAAGTTACCATTTTTAAATCATTTTGGTTAATACAATATTTCATGCCTGGAGATGAAGAGGTGTCATGAGGTTTCCCTCCTTGGCATGGCTCTGTACCAGGTGGAAAGAGCAGCCTCCAGAGTGACCCACAAGACCACCCGCTTGATACCCTTCCAGCAGTGCTCATGCTGTGCTTTTGGCCATGCCTAATGCTATGCTTGCAGCCTTGTAATGGGGAAAATTCACAAGACTGGTGACAAGGGCTGCCAGACAGCACTCCAGGATGTCAGCAGGACTTATCCAGGCACCTGCAGCTGATGAAAATGATGCTACTGCAATTTAAAGTCAAATATACCCACAGATTTATGTCTATTAAATGAAAAATTTCATTAGCTTCTCTTGTGCCTCTTGCTAAGTACTGTCCCTAAGGACAAAGCCCTCCCAGGCGCAGAAGAGGATGTTCCTTCAGGTCCTCCAGCCACCACAGAGCAATATGATAATGCCCCTGCAGGGTACAGACAGCTGAGGGTGGCTGCCTAATGTGGCCTGCTAATCACAGAAATTTAATCACAGGATGGTTTGCATGCCAACATAATGTTTGCATCTGTTTGCTAAAATGAAAAAAAAAAAAAGAGTATCCATCAAGGGCAAAAATCAAAATCCTAGCTCAAACATACACAAAAGTATTAGCTGCACCCTAGCAGTATTTCATCAGCTTCTCTGAGAACAAAAAATATTTGCCTCTCAAGGGGGAATTTCCACTAACCTCCTGTCAAAAAGAGGAATTACATAAAAAAGCAAAGCTTGCACGGGATGGACATGTAAGAGGAATGTCATAATTTGTTGTGTTTCCCAACCCTTTGCTCAGAAACTTCCTAAAAAGGGGTTAGTGGGAATGCGCTTTATCAGCACATTCACAGAGGGGTGAAGTTCTTGCCTATCGGTCCCACTAATAAGGTGCCTGCTGCAGAAATTACAACACACATCCTAAAGCTCATCAGCCTATAATTGCTCCAAGTCTCATAAGCACAGCAAAATACACGCTGCTTACATTGCGCCTCCGAAATGACCTATGGAAATCCAGTGTGAAACAGCGAGCAATGAGCCATTGAAGGAAAGAGCAGACCAAGTCCAAATGATCTGTGTTGGGGCTAATGACCTTGTGGAGAAGAAGATGGTAGCATATGTCAAAGCTCTGATCCATCTTGCAGGACCATTAAAATTCACAGGCAGCTCCTGCCAGTCAGAAATGTTAATCCTAATGGCCTGATTTTACTCTAAATAACTGTACAGCTTCGGACAGTAGCATTCTGCCACTGAAATACTTTCCCAAGAAACACTTGATAAGAAAAAAATCACAGAACATCTATTCAGTTCATGTAAGGGGGAAATAAATCCTCTAGAAGGGTATTCGTTTTGTAGTTAGTGCTAAAATATATATATATTTTAAAAAATCAATTTTAAATTACAGACTCGCATCCTTTGTGTTTAAAAAATGAGTCACGGTAAAGATTCACTTCCAGATCAATTTCAAATTTGGTCAAACCAAGCTAAAATAGCCTGTTTGTTATTGAAGTTTTTTGTTCCCTTGCTGGGTCCATTCATGTGTTTCGTGCGCTCAGGTGCCCACCTGCTGCTCGCCTATTTCTCCTTAAAAGCAAAAGCAAAAAAACCAACCACCTTTCATAAACTCTGGAAGAACCCATAAATACTGGATTTTACCCTTTCAACTGATTTGGTGGAGCCTCCCGGCGGCCCCGCAGAGTGAGTGAGGAAAGAGCTGGCTGTGAAGGTGAGGGTAGTCAGGAGACCCCGAGTTTGAACCCAAACCTTAATCTTTCACTTCTGGGCCAGCTGAAGGTCAGATCCTTCTCCTTCTGCAAGTTTGTCCAAGCAAAGTTGTGCACATACTGAAATGCCTAATTTTCTTTCTTTTTTTTTTTTTTTTT
>VZRU01017843.1:8310-38996 GCA_013398155.1 Pedionomus torquatus | reverse complement strand
TTTTTCTTTTTTGATTTTTGTTTTTGTTTAAAGCAGCACTGAAGCCCTTCCTTGCCCAGCCTGGCCGGCTGCTGCTCCAGCCTGGAGCCGAGTTCCAGGTTCTTGCTGCAGCCCTCCCGCACTGTCCTCTTTCCAGCATCACAAACAGAGCAGGGCTGTAACACCTCCCTGATAACATGGCCCATTAAACATCTCCTTTCCAGAAATAACTTCCCCCTGGTTTACATAATTAGTTGTTTCCGCAAATGCATGTGTGAGAGAGAAAGAGAGAAAACAGAAGGGAGACAAAGATTTAGCATCGTGTAGCAGCGGCAGTGACAGACCTGGGCTCAGACTCCGCTCTGCTGCTACTGAACTGGTTTTTATGGACTTCAGCAGGGAGGGCTGAGACATTGTCCTGGCCATGGCTGACCTGACCCCTCCGTGCTCGCTGCCGCGGTCCCTCCTTTCTCCAAAACACCTTTGCTGCTGCCAGCGGCCACCGCTCTGTCCCGTGGGAAAATGTGGTAACGAAGGCACGTGTCCTCCCCGTCTGAGGCTAAATGCACCTTTGCCGATGAAACGCCCGTGCTGAGAGAGAGCTTTCGGCTTGTGAACGCCATGGGATGGCCCTGCCCGGGAGGGCTGGAGAGGAGGCCGGGGAGCAGAGGACAGGGAGGCTGTGCTGGCCAGGCTGTCGGCTGTCGGCTCGGCCGGGCTGGGGTAGGAAAGCCCCACTGCTGCTGAGGAGGAGGAGCGGTGGGATCACCAGGGCTTTCCAACCCCTGGCAGCAAGTGTGTTACTCTGCCCCGGGAAGCTCTGCGGTCTCTGCGGCTGTCTTAGTGCCTAAGGAAGGATAAGAGATAAGAGGAACAGGAGGAGGCAGAACAGGAGGAGATAGTTTACTTGTAAACCCAGATCTTTGAGAGAAACCTGCCAGTTCCATCAGAAAGCAGCTCTGAGCAACTAACCTCTGTGTTTTCTGAGTCAAGCCACAAAAGTGGCCCACAGAAATGCAGCCCACAAAACTGCAGCCCATGAAATTGCAGCCTATGAAATCCCACTGTCGCAGGCAGGACAGGATCGCTGCTCTATCCATGCCCCTATGAACACAACGTGAAATGACCCACACTGAACTGAACCTGCTGCGTGGCTCAGCCCATACCCATGCCTGGGTGCACAGGGAAACCAGAGCACTCTTTAACCCACCTTGTGAACCCATTTCTCAGCCCAGGAGGTTGGAAGCAGCAGCTGAATGTGCCCTTGCCCCTGAGGGCAACTCCACAAGAGAAGGGGATTGTGCATAAGGGGACGGTGCGTGGCGGCGCAGGGACACCTGTCCAGCCAGGATCTGACCTGTGAGGTGACTGAGCATTGATGGAATTAATGACCTTGAGAGATTGAAGCTGTTGAAAAGGCATGATCATTCTAAATCATCTTTGAAAAGATGCAAATTGCTTTGCTTCCACAGCAGTGGGCTCTGGGGAATCCTCATGGGTATTTGCTGCTGGCAGCACACAGGCTGCTGCTCAGGCAGGGGGTCCTCTGTGATGGGGACACCCCAGGAGCAAGGGGAGAAGGGTCTCTGAGCTGGCAGCCTTGCAAAGCCAGGAGGGTTTCGGGATGGCCCCTCATCTTTGTGAAAAGCTACCTTGTAAACAAGAGGGGAAAAGACTCTTCCAACTTATTCACTATTTTAAAGCTGCATAAAATAATGCAGTGCCATCAGCCCATCCATCCTACCTGCACATGATGGCCTCTGGCTCAAAGTCTACTCTGCTTGTGGCCAGGAAAAGAAAAGGAGAAAGGAAGAGCTCCTACCTTTGCCTCTAACTACTGAAAGTGATAACACAAAGCTAAACCCAGGTGCAAATTCCCCCTCAAGCACTAACCCTCCTGCCAATCCCACGTGTCGGACCCCTGCAACAGGTTGCACAGAGCTGGGAGCAGTGGGCGCACAGCACACCTCAGGAGATCCCCTCACTGTGTGGACACACCGATGGTACCACTACAGGTCTCCCCTCAAATTACAGTAGACTTCCATAGTGTGGATGTGCCAGAAGGGGCTTCCAACTCAGCACTGGGGCAGCTCCACGGGAGGGATGTGTAGGGGACTGAGCCGTGGGGCAGGACCACCCATGTGCACGCCTGCTGGGGAAGCATCACAGACACACATCACTTCTTTCTTCCCTCCATGACAACTCTGACCCTCTCTTCCCTACAACCAGGGTGGATTTATTTCTATTCCAACAGATCTGTAGGCCATGGAGCTGCTAAACTTCTAACAACTGGAGCCCTGGGTTACGGCGCTGCTTGTTCCAGCAGCAGCGGGGAAGCACCGGTGCTCGCTGCCGTTCAGGAGATTTACTGGCACAATTACTCTTCTTCCCTACAGGGAGCAATAAGACTCTGCAGCAGTGCTCTGGTGTTGAGTGCCGGCTGCACGCAATGATGGACTGCACACTTCTCCCAGCGATTTGTGCACCTTCAGAGTGCTGACATGAGTGTGGGTTATTTATTTAATTTTTGTATTTATGAGGATAATGAACTTCCAGCCCCCTCAGGCTGCATGCCTCTTTTTTTTTTTTTTTTCCCCACTTTGTTTCTCTTGGCTCTTCTAAAAGGAAAATCAGAATGTGTTTTACTTTGGAGAAATAAAATTGGCATCAGCCCTTTCTGAGAAGACCTCTCTATGATGGAAAAATGAGTGAATAAACTGCTCACTATAGTTTTCCCTGCAGAGACTAATAGACTGTACTGTGCTGAACTTCAGAGAGGAAATGGGGAATATACCAAAGCCTTGGCCCAGACGTTCCAGACCTTGTCTTCTCTGATCATTGCTCAATGATATGTTACCCAAAGTCATCTTCTTCACTGGGGCAAAATTTCAGAACTTGCTTTATGCAAGAATTCAGGCAATACTGATCTGGGTTCCCATCCACTTTTACAGTATGAGACTTTGATGATTCATGAAGGCATGAGTTTGTTGTTTTGTGTTGAATAAATATCTATGCATGACAAAAGATATGCAAGTGCTACGTTTAAAGGGGAAGACATCATTCTTCAGATGATTATGGCCTTTTGCTTTCAGTCTCAGGATGCACAGAACTCCTGAACACATGCCACAGCCATCCAGAAACCCCTATCTACTGCAGTTAATTATTGTACTAATTTTTGCCATATGTTCTTTGAGTGCTCATTGTAAATTCTCCTATCCACTCATTATTCAGAATGATTCCCAAGTCCTTTCAATGAATGATATTCCAAACTATAGGTTATTAGAACTATGAATTGCAAATATTTAAAATGAATTACACAATTTGTGCTGCAACCAGAGAAACAAACCTTTGTATATGACGTGTAAGTTGCAATCTCAGCCATTGAAAACTGAATAGGGCATGAATTTCAGATTGTAGCCACACCTGCAGATTTCAATTCACCATTTGCATGGGTCCTGCCTGAATTTTGCTGTTGATGGTACACTTCAGAATTGAAATAGGTGAATATCCAGGGGTTAAAAAAAGGCTTTCTTGCAATTCTAACACTTGCAGAAAACAAACTTGGAAAGCAGGCAGATCAAAATTTTCTTTCAAAGCTGAATATTTAATTCTAACACTCTTTCCCATCATACACATCGATCCAGCTCTAACCAAATCCTGTCTCCTGGCTGTTCATGACATCTTCAAAACACGTTTTGCACCACATCTTACCCACCCAAGGAATGGGTGTCAGGAAATCCTTTCCCCATCTTCTGGTTCATAATTTAGAGATAAAATGAGGTGGTTGCCAGGGGATTAAGCAAGCTGTGCTCACCCTCACATCACAGGGAAGCAGCCAAGCCACCGTGCAGTCTGCTCCCTCGCCCCACCACCCCTGTGGTTGTGTCTGGCCTCAGGTGTGCTGTAAAGTCTCTCCCTGCCTGGGTCACCCAGAGCACCACAGTCTTCACAGATCATTTGAAAAATAAATTAAAAAAAAAAAAAAAAAAAAGAAAGAATGACAACTGTCTCCCAAGTGGTCTCTCAGAAACTGTGTGGTGATGGCGTCTGCCTCTTCTCACTGCCGTGTTCTATCACACTCTGCTCTTCCTTCTTCTTTTTTTCCCATTCCTAATATAAACATGAAAAATCCCCAAATGGGAATGTCAGAATATTTTGACACAAAAGTTGTCAGAAGAAAAAAAGAAGAAATGCCTTCCCTCCCTGCAAGGCACTGTCACAGGTCAGATGCATCCAAGAGCAAGATCCTGGATTTAACCGTGACCAATACGTTCTCTGCATTCGCAAACGCACCAGTGAGATGATTGTGAGCAAGGACAGAGTGGTATGGACAGACAGAGCTGAAGGAAAGTTCAGATTGTCTCAAGATTAGAAGTACAGAGGAGTTATAAACCCCAGTCCTACAGTCAACCACTCCTGATGCCCTTTGAGGCTAAATGACTCGTGTCAGCTTCATACAAAACTGCAAATCTCTGCAGTTTTGAGGGAGGAATTCTGCCCTAAATTCAGCACAAGGTCTGGTCTTTTCTTTACTGCTCTCTCTGCCAGGGTACAAAAAGCAGCAGTAAAATCCCACTTGCACGACTTCCCCATTTGTAGAAGCTCTTGGTCAGGAAGAAACAACTTTGAGGTTGGAAAAGAAGTGTGTGAACCCCTACGCAGCTTCTCGGTTGGGTTGGTGTGAAGCCAACCCATACAGAAAGGTCTCATTATTTCAGCTGCTGGGCACAAACCACTTGTATTTCCAAGCTAGACAAGCAAATGTACACTTTAACTTGAGAGAACCTGTCTCACTAAATTTTTCTTCCATCCCTGCTGGCTTCAACCTTTTTTTGCTTTCAAGAGAGAAGCATTGAAGAAATAAAAATTCCTCAAGCAAGCTTAACTACCCAAAGACTAAAATTAGTTGGTTTTGCTTTAATCCTCACAACTCTATCATCATCATTGGTGCATAATCTGCACCAGGAGAAGAAGTCACGCTTTTCTCATCAGTTACAAAGCTGAGGAAAACAGAAAATAATTGCTGTGTGAAGTGCTGATGTGCAGAGCCGCATCCCTCCTGCGCATGAGGGGAGGAGGGGACAAGGCAGTGGGAAGCAAGTGCCTTCTGCAGAGCTGCAGTGATATGGAAAGGCAGGAGATAACCTGATTTACACATGTAGCATGTTATAAAGAGGCAATATGCTCTATCCATGAAAGTAAAAAGCTAGAAGTGGACAAGATACCCTGTGAAGGTTTGGTTCTTAAAGCCCTTTTTAGGGCTGTCACACCTAGATGGACAGCATTGCTATACATTTCCATGGATAACTTCTATGTGGTATAAGTGGGAGGGAGAAGCTGGAAATACGAAAAGCCTATCTCAGGACCATGGTGGGATACACCATTTACTGCAGCCCACCAGAGCCTCCCCAACTGGCTCGTGCTGGCAAGACCATGGCCAGCCCATTTGCTTTGGCTGCTGCAGGGACATCGATATCTTTAAAGGGTCTCAAAAGAGGAGTTTGTCAGCTCAGGGACACTCAGTAGAGAATAGAGGAAACCACAAGCAGCTCAGCCATCCTGGAGCTCAGGAGCCCACCTCCACCATCCAGCATCTCCAGGGCAATGCTGGCCAGAGCCTGCCAGTCCCACAGGGCACAGCAGGACCATGAGGTCTCACCGATAACTTAGTGACAAAGCAGCAAGACAATGTGAAAACATGAGGAAGCACTGGCATTGCCATCTGCAACACTTGGAGGTCAAACGTCAGCCCAGACTGAAGCAATTTACCTTCTGGGCAGACGTGATCCCTGCCCTCTACTTCTTCAGCACACGCTGAAGAGGCGCTCACTGTCTTTCTGCCATACATACTTAACAAAAAGCATCTTGTCTCTATGCTTACCACCTGAAATAGACACCACTGTCTCTTTCTTTGTGTTTAGGCCACCAGGTTGTCCCCTGCACCCACTAGGTGCAATCATGAGAGCACGGAACTGCCTTGATTAACCAGGGACTGGAGCGAGCCTCCCCTCCCCACACAGGGACATTTGCAGGGTTTGCCCCTGCAGCCCCACAACCAGAGGTACCGGGTCGCTCGCTGCGGGATGGCATCCTGCATCCAGCAAGAGCTGCTTTCTCAGGCCTCCAAACTGCAGCAGAGGAGCATCTGGCTTGTCCCTGGGAGCATGGCTCCAATAGAAATACCGGCTGATCGTGGCACAGTGCCACACATCCATCACAGACAGAGGGTTCTGGGACTGTTTTTAATGTTCCTGAACAGTTTTTAATCAGCAAAAGATAAATAGGTTATGAAGTCTTTCATGACCTAGAAAGCTTGTGAGATCTGTTTCAAGGCTGTGACAAGCCCTGCCCCATCTCCCATTCGTTATATGGCTCAGGACTCTTTCCAAAACTTCAGAGATCATTGCAGAAGAGAGCTTGTGCAAGCCAACAGATGAGACTCCGCTGGGAAGTGCTCAGTGTCTGATTTAGTCTCCACACAGGTTCAGCTCTGAAGACAAATTTGGTTCCTGAGTACTCATCTGCATGTGAAGGGCCATGAACCCACAGACCAAAAGAACCAAATCTCTTGACAGTTGCATAGAAAAACCTATGTTGGGTTTTTTTTTTTTTCAGAGATTGTAGTTTGTTCTGATATTACAGGAGGTAATTGTTCTTTCCTCCCTTCCTCCCATGCTCTGCCTCCCACCTCTCCACTCAGTGAGAAGACAGCAGAGGTTGTCTCATACCACGGAGCCCTCCAAACCCCTCTGTACCCCAGCAGAACACAGCCCACACGCTCTCCTCTTGCGAAGAACACATTGTGGTACTCAGGAAAGGGTGAGGTGTGGAGTCCAAATGCACTGGGATCCCAAGCTGCCAACCACCAGGACTATGTCCCGCAGCCGCGTGAGGCATGCTCAGCTCTGGCGCTCCCATGGAGATGTCTGCTGTTGCCTTACACAGGGGCAGGCTTTGACAGCACTACAGTGAAAGGCCCACCATTTTCTGAGCTGCTAAACCAAAATGGTGAGCACCTTTCCTCCCAGAGAGCCTCTGAAGCAGCCCAGCAGGGTCAAGAGTGTTTTGGGAAGCACATCCTTTGCCCTTCATTAGTTCAGAAGATGCAACAGTGGCTGGTGGGGCTACAAATGCAGAACCTTGGAAGAAGCAGTGGGAGCGATGATCTCTTTGCTAGAGAAGACGGAGTAGGCAGCCTCCCCCAAGGTGCTCCCCATAGTGTCAAGTTATTACCTTCAAACAAAAAAGCAGGGCTTGCCAAAACGCATACAGAATGACTTCTGCATTCTCCCAGACATTTCCTGAACACATCTCTGGAGAAACAGCACGTGCCAACACCTATCTGTTATCTACAAACTGGGTTGTCTGAGCACCCTAAGGATTTCTGAGTGCTTCTCTTGTCCGCCCCCCCACCTTTTGAAACAGTCAATTGATGATACATTTCAAATGCAAAGCAAAACCAATACTTTGTGAAAACTCTAGACAAGTACTCTTTCTGGTGACTCCAGGCATTTTGCAGCATCCGAGAAACACTCACCTTAGCACATGAGTGGATCCATTTATTGTGGTGGTGGAACAGGGAACTGTCTGCCCCAAGATGGAAGGCCTTCGGTATCGCTCATCACCACAGCACAGGATGATGAGGAAGGCACGTCTGAAGGACTTGTTCAGGAAGGCGTAGAGGAAAGGGTTCAACCCTGAATTGATGTATCCCAGCCACAGGAAAGCCGTCCACAGCTTCCCTGGCACTGTGTAGTTTATGAAAGGGTCCACTATGTTTGTGACAAAGAAGGGGGCCCAGCACAAGCAGAAGCACCCCATGATGATGCACAGGGTCTTGGCAGCTTTGGTCTCAGTCTTCATGCGGTGTGTGCTGTGCTGGTCCGGGTGGTGCTGCCGGCCGTCGGCGGGGGCCCCCGCGCGCTGCAGCACCTGGATCTGGCGGGCGTGCTCCCTGGCCGTGACGTAGATGCGGTAGTAGGCCAGCACCATCAGGAGGAAGGGAATGTAGAAGGCCACCACGGAGCAGGTAATGGCGTATGGCTTGTTGACCATGAATATGCAGTAGGTGGAGTTGGAAGCCTTGTTGAACTGCCTTTGCTGAATCTGGTGCAGGGAGAAGAAGGGTGAGGACAAAGAAGAAGGGAAGAAGTTCAGCACTGCCTCCTCCAATACCAGCAGTCTGTTTACCAGAACGTACCATCACCGCTTTCTGATTCTCTTCCTCCCTCCCCTCTCCCATCCAGGTACCTGCCTTACCCACTGCTGCCTCTCCTGCTGCTGCTCACACCATGGGCTCTCCAGCCCTGCTGCTCCCCATGTCTGCTGAACCAGCCCATCTTGCAGCTCCAGCATCTTAAAGAATGCCACAATGGGGCAGTGAAAATCAGTCTAACACCCCAGGCCAGATGCAGAGAGGAGAAAAAGGGTAACTTTGTGCTGTGCTTTGCTGCAGTGCTCACTGCTCCACTCATCAGGGCATGGTTTTACACCAGGGATGCACAAGTTTCACCCAACTGAGTCTCACAAGAGGAAGGATGGGGAAGGGACTGGGCTGCAGTGACCTCAGCAGCTGGGGGCAGCTCCAGGCTGGGGTGACACGGTAGCTGTGGGGAACAGCCCAGGCAGGAGAATTTGCAGGCTGAGTCCGTAGGCTGAGATCTGGTCAATGACTTGTAGTGGAAACAGAGAGAGCAGATGAAGAAAGGGGTCTTGCACATGAGTCTGGGGAGCAGGAGGCATAACTGGGACAGACAGGACTTCTCTGAGGCTATTCTTGCTACAGAACAATGTCACTGCAGGTCCATCAGGGCTGTAATTTCTGATGTTTATTCCAACAAGAGAATAACCTGATTCCCTATTTAACACTATAATAAAATTATTTAACTGGGCATGTCAGGAAGTTTACCTCTGAAGTAAACTATAAAGCATTTTCACTAGGTGGTGTTTGAACCCTGCGCTACCTCTCAACATTCAGCTACAGAAATCTGCCTGGTGAACCAGTTATCAGGAAGCTTGCACTGGTGTTAAGAAAAGCCAGGACAGTCACCTGGGTGTCAAGTCTTTTCTGAAAAGGTGGGGGCAATAAATCAGTGGAAGAAATCAAGTATCTGACATTGTTAAATAATCAAAATGCACCTTCCTTTTCTACCAGCTGCATGTCCTAAAGGTGCTTGTCTGGATGCAATTTTGGCTTCATCTCCTTGTCTAGAAGCTTGGCAGCTGGCACCTGTTATTCCCCATGAGCCAAAAAGTATTCATATCTCATTGACTGAGACTTGGCATAGGAGACACCATGTCTCTTTAAACAAGCTCTTCTAAATAAGGTGTTTTCACAGTTTGTCATTTTTTAATTCCTGCATCTCCACACTGAAAGGAGAACAGATTTGCAACTCTTCTCTCCGTGTCTGTAGATGGGATCCTGCAAGTGAAGCTAGGCTGTGATGGGGAAAACTGACGCCTGCTGAAATGACTTGTGGGGGAACTTCACCTTCTCCTCTTAAAGGTTCACACCAAGACCTGAGATACTGATGGCACTGACCCAAAGCATCATCCCTTCTGGGGAAATCTGAGCTTCCTAGCTCTCCAAATTCTCACACGGCAAGGAGGAACCCTTGGGCTCAGCCAGCAGTCCTGGAGAGCTGCAGAGGCTAAGGACTCCCGAGGTGCCCATCAGGAGCTAGATGGGGATTGGCATGTTTTCAAGGGACCTGACACTGAACTGATCAGCAGAGACAGGCAAAATCTTCTCCCAGAGTCACCACCATCTTTGTGACAGTCCTTCCAGGACAGAGCCATTTCAACTCCCCTTAAAAACATCCTCCAGAAATTCAGCAGCCCCTCTGCAGTGGTAACAAATAGTTTCTCTTCCAGCCTTTCTTACCTTTTTTTTTTTTCTTTGAATATTGCTTTTTAAAGAAGAATAGACAGCACTGAATATCTCTGATACCTCCTTGGCTACTCACCAGATCAATGATGCCAATGCTATTCCAGCCTTGCATGATAGGGAGGAAAGAAATAAACGTTGGGATTACCCAGCACCCTCCAAGCATTACAGCAATGCGCAATGGAGTCATCTTGTTCCTGTAAACCAGAGGTTGGCAGCAGATAGCATAGTACCTGCAAGGAGAAAAAGTGAGAGAACAACCATCATCACAGGAGACTTCCTGGTCTCCTAAAAATAAAACTGTAAAGCATTTTCTCCAGCTTGTTTCTCCTGCCTTTCAAAACAGAAAAAAAAAAAAAAAAAGAAAAAAAGAGTCTACAGCCCATTTCCATTGACTGCCTCTCACACAAGGAGCTCAGGATATTTTCACAGCATGAGTAAATAAGGTTTCATAGAGCCTTGCAGGGAAAAGACAGTATTTTCTGATTTCCATCTAGGGAAAAAGAGGCACAGATTAATGCTGTGGTTTATCTGTGGTCACAGAGCAAGAGAGTGACTTCACGTTCAGCCCTCCTCTCCCTTGGCACTTGGTCACAGAGCTGTCTGCACCCTCCTTACCACGACGAATGAGTCCACCTTCATTCCATTAAGCTGTAACTGAGAAAATGTTGGGGGTTTCCTAACTGCAATGGACATTTATTTTGACAAGACTGAAAAAGCTGTTATTGCAAATTAAGAAAGTGTTTCAAAGCTGTGAAAATGTCAGTAAAAAGAAGTGTGTTTTTCTATAACCAAGCTCCCTTTCCCAGGAATCGGCTTCCTTCCTGGCTGGGGCTTAATCTCTGCCACAAGGACAGAGCAAATATCTGCATGGGGCTTCCAGTCCTTTCACCATCACGGGAACATGCCCCGTGCTCTCCTTTCTCCTCCCAACCCATCCAATGTACTCGTAGTGCAACTCCTGCAAATAACAACTGGTTGTGGACTGCAAATGTCTACTCAAAGAGATACAAAATCAACTTTTCTGTCTGTTTGGTCCCTGCGCTACTCACCTGCTATCAGACTTCTACATCAGGAAGGTTTATCAAATCTAAACCTGGAATTTTTTTTTGCTCTGAAATTAATATATGCCCATAAGCAAAGCAGATCAGCAACCATACCATACTGGTGCAGATTTTGGGTGGTCCTGACCTGACAGGCTGCCTTGGTTCCCAATAAATTCTTTTTGATCTTTAGAGTTCTGGATTTCAGCACACGTTGTAGAGAGAGAGCAGTACTGATGTCCCCACTGCTGCGACACGGAACTGGGGTCCAGAGACGAATGAGGTGCCCAGAAATTCTCAGCTCTTCTGCGAGCACAGAAATTATGCAATATGGTGTCCCACAGGGCATGAACACTGCACTGAAGAAGTGGACACGGTTTCAAAAACTATGCATAAAAGGAATGAACGACCTCCGTCAAGACTTTTTTGAGCTAAGCCTCACATCAAGGCATAACGTGTACGTAGAAAGAGCCTCACTGCTGAGTGCCTATAAAAGCTGATTTTATGTCATCAGTTGAACCATGAATTAGAGACATTAAATTAGCAAACACACACTGAAGCTGGACAAGCACTAACCTGAGATGCCTACAGCACATTAAAATAAGACATATGTCAATGCACACATACACACAGTTTATTTGTATGCATTAGAGAGATGTCTTTGATGTGCAATTTATTTCATCAAGATTGGAGTGGAAACTAAAAGTTTTGTGGTAAACGTGCATAAAAATCTAAGAATTTCAACTTTTCTTAAGATATCTTTTAAAAAGTTACATGGAGTCAACTGAATTGCTTTATTTTGATAAAATCAGATTATGTATTCCACACAAAGGGTTGAAATAATATCAAAGTGTCAAAAGAAAACATTTTTAAAGTCTCTTTGAAATAAGATTCAAAATGTCACAGGGGAAAAAATGTTGAAACAAGCATTCAGCTATTTCAATTTGATCATTTTTACATTCTCTCCTGGCTTCCAGTGCGCATGAAAATCAGCCTGTTCCTCTGAAAAGTTTAACTTTCAAGGAAATGGTATATTTGACAGTAACTGTTCTTTTAGAGCACTGGGTGAAATGTTCCTCCCATGGAGCTCACACTAACAGCCACGGCAGCCAGTGGGTCTGAGTCCTGGCCCCACCAAGGCAGCCCTCATGTTCCTCCCACAAGGGAGAAGCAGGAGCTGAATAAATTACAGAAACAGGATTTACTTAGTTCTGGAGTTTTCCTTCATCAGATCATGAGCTGAACAAGTGAGGGTATCCACCCTCAAAGATATGCAAAACTGTGGGGCTTTGAGTGATCTAACTAAATGAAGATGGATTTGAGTTGGGCCATGGTTTGTAAGGAAGGCTGGACTAGAAACTTCCAGAGGTGCTTCCCAACCTACATTTTTCTGAGTCTATCAGCCAACGAGGACCATCATGGTCAACAGTCAATATCTTAATGATTTCAGATGATACAATAAATATTTCTTTGTTCCTAGGATAACTACCCTCCTCATGACAGCCACAACGTGTTTGTGTAACCTTGTCCTGTGTTGCTAGAGCTTATTGTGTTTGGATTTCCCCCTGCTCTCCAGATTTACTTCCCCCAGGAAACAAACTGACCTTTGAATTCAAACAGGTATTTTCAGCAATGTTTTTGACTGCTTATTAGGACAGATGGTGCTTCCCTTGGCATTATGTGCAATTGCTCTTCTGACTCTAAACGCATGGGAGATATATCTGCTATATTTAATTGCTTGCTATCTGAGAGACACCTACTGGAAAGTGCTACCCAGTGCTGGACATCAAAGGATTCTTGTGACATTCCTGATGGCAAGGTACTGCAAGTCACAAGAGAGTAAATTTATTTGCAGAAAGGACAAAATAAGAAATTCAATAAATAAATGGGAAAGAGCAGCCAGGACACCAGCTACCATTTCACAAGTTGAATAAACAAAAAGAAAAGGAAACCCATGATACACTGCTAACTAACTACAGCAGGAAAACAATTCTTCCAAGCAGTTTGAGTTATTACATTTCTGTACTTCTATCTCTGCTGCAGCTGACAGCATTACACTTACTTATATGTGCTATTAAAGGCCATTAGAGTAAAAATTATGCCTGTAAAAATGACATCTTAAGCTCTCATATTTCTTCACTCCCAGTGATTCAGCAGCAATTTTCCTCCACTTACATGTCAAAAGATTTTTTTTTTTTTTTTTTTTTTTTTTTGCTATCTGCTGCTACCATGACTTCTCCTGTGTTCAGGAAGTCGAGCTGGGTTCTTCCTGCCCTACAGAAGGTTCTACAATCAGAGTGTGGGTGACAATTTTGCTGGTGGTCAGGGAGGCAGAGAAGCACATTGCCCACTTTTCCAGAGCTCGGCAAGATTTCCATTCAATGGTCCAGAGGGTCAGATAATAGAAATCTGTGTACGCTAACAGAAGTCATTGAAGTCACACCAATTTTTTTACAGTAGCTGGTGATTTGATGTATGTGATGGTTTGGGCATTTAACCAGCTATTTATTCACTGAGAAAAAAAGTAATTATACCTTTAAGATTATCAATAGTTTTAGTCAAAACCTGAAATAAAGACATTTTTGTATTCTACATTTCTGCTTTTTTCAAGCTAAAGCTGTTTTCGTCTGCTCATAAAGAATACCTATTACACACTGGTATGAGAGTGTGATGGATGGATAAAAAATGTAATACATATACATGCTTAATATGATGTCCAAGCTTAATTAAATATTCTTACTATTATCAGCCAAGACCTATGTTTTTGCAGTTTCTTGAAAATGTTAACTTCCCCGTTACCTACAGCAGAGCAGATGATGTGAAACACATCCTCTCCTCCGCCTCTGTTATGACATTCTTCGCTGCAAGGGAAATACAAGAATCCCTTCCTGGAGCTGCAGATCATCCAAGTAGCTCCATAAAGCAAAGGTTATTACAATACCTTTCCTCTCCCACATCAGACATTTGCCACATGAGTGAGTCAAGTGCTAACATTTTACAGATGGCTCAAAAGAAGAAATCCATGGCTCTTACGGCCTTACTTACGGCTCTTACGGCCACTACGGATCTGTCTGCTTACCAAGGCTTTGTGACCTGCCCAGTGTCACTTGGTGGCTCCGTAAAAGTGTCAAAGTACTTCAGTGTGATGCTTCCTGGTCTTCCAGTGGAAGTTCCAGTGATGTGGAGGGGAAGACCGATGAGTGCCAAGTGGATTGATTCCCAAAAGAAAACCTCATGTCACAAACATTCTCCCAGCATCTTTTAGGGGATGCAGGTGTATCTCAATCGTGTAAATGAAAGCTATAAAAAGCACCCAAGGTTCAGTGACTCAGTGCCCCAGTCCAGAGGGAAATGCCCTCTGTATTGCTATGAGCATCCCCAGCAGGAGCTGTGGCAGTCACACGGAGGAGCCCATACACAGTGTCCATGCACTGGAAGAGCAAAACATTTTATCCTTTCCCAACAGGACTGATGCTTTGCCCGCCGCCAAGCTTCTCTTTACAGTCAGTGCTACATGTAAAACCAGAAAGCAGATACAAATGCCTGTATATTAGCAACACACTTGTACCCAACAGCCTTCAGCACTTTGGGTAGAGGAGGCATAATATCATCTGCCTCAGAGCGGGATCAGACACAGCTTGCCTAATGTCAAACTTGTGTATATGTGAAGACAGGAGATGACAGATAAGAGGGAAGCTGTGAAGCCAAAGAGAAAATAGGAAGAAAATGAACCTCAGTTACATTCTCGCCCTGTACAACTGAATGCTGAATCTGCTTTCATGGAAATACAAGTGCTGTAAATCACAGGTGTTTGGTGTTGCCATTTTGCCTTTATGTAAAATCCTACACATAGACACACACACGTGTATGCACGGCTCCTTGTACCATACTCTGCCTTTCCTACAGGAAAAAAAAATAGAAAAAAAGGATTCTTGAAAAGCACATCAACTTTCAAGAGATGACACCCATAGTTATTACAAGTTCATAGCTTCTAGGCTCTTGTAGACAAGAAAGGAAAGACTGAGACCAAGAAACAGCATTGCATTTCGACACACCGGTGACCTAGATCTGACAGCACCATAATCTGGCTGTGGTCCGAGGCAAGGACAGCTATTTGTAGTAGTGACTGTCTGCATACTCACCAAAGCACTAATAAAGCACAATGAGGCTCCATTTGGGACCAGGATCTGTGGTCAAGACTGAAATTAAACATCCAAGACTCTAGGCAAGCAGCTGGGCCAATAATATTAACATAAACCAGCTTCTGTGGCTAAAGAGAAGCAAAGAGTGACACAGCAGCCAGCACATCTGGCCACCCCTCAGCCTGGATATCCAAGTGCCTCCTCAAGCCCATGGCAGTGGAAAAGCTGCCGGGGCCACATCTCCAGAGAGTCCTGGAGTCCACAGCTCCTGCCTTGGGACCAGTGGTGCTGTAACCACACCGTCACTCTTTCCTTGCTTTCTGGACATTAAAGAAATGTAATTACTTAGCTGCATTAGGTAATTCCTTGCCCTTGGAAAAAAAAATTAAAGTATCTCCCTGGTAGGCAACACAATTTTGTTTGAGCTACGGCTATATAGACAGTACCCTGCAAGAAGCTCCTTAGAAATCACAGACAGACAAACACACACCCACCTTTACCAAACAGACTGGTTCTGTGGGTGGCTCACATTTAAAAGCATTTGGTGTCATGTGCATGTATAAATTTATATACATACCATATGCTTTATCATCACTAGGGCCAAAACAAGCCAAGAAAAATTTACTGAATATCCTAACTGAATCATTCCTACCCTAACTGAATCATTTCTACCCCTCTTAAATAATTTAGAAAAAAAAAGAAGACAAGAGGGTGGGAAAACCGTGGGTGCTATTAGCTCTCTCCCAAAGTCAGGGTGCAGCAATAGCATGTCCATCTGGGCCCAGTGCCCGTACGTGCCCACTGAACCCTGCCTTCAACAGCAAGGTGGGAATGCTTTGCTTGTGAGTTCCTGAAGAAAGAGAAGCCAAAGAAACGCAAGAGGGGACAGCCAGACTCCACCATCTGCCACCACAAGGGACTCTGAGCCTGGCAGGGGGTTCCCAGGGGCTGCTCCCCCCAGGCAGCCAGCTCAGACTCTGAAGACATCCGAACTGCACTGATGGAAAACTCTTGTAAGTGACAAGGACATTTATTTCAGAAGCTTCCTCTCCTCACAGGACACAAGTCACATGTAAGTAGTTAGCTAGTTTGGCAAATCCTCTTCTTTTTTTGGAGCTCTATGGCTGTTGTGCTCCACAAAGCCCCAGTTCGAGTGTAGTTCTTGCACACTCCACCTTTTCCTCAGTGAACTCAGGCTGGGCCAGAGCCTTCAGCTGAACCCTGACGAAGTGCTGAAGTCTAAGGAGCCAGAATCGCAGTTTATTTGCGCCTGTGTGAAATTCAAACAGTGCTACCGGCTTTACTGATGCTTCAGTGAAACCAGATTCTGGCCTCCACATAAACACATTTTTACAACTTTTTGGAGAGAAGAGCTCTTTCTCTTTTCCTTTTTCCCACCGAGCAAATAAGCCTTGGTCTCTGACTGAGCCAAATAAAACAAAGCTATGCATTGCTGGTCCAGAAAGAAGACTGTCCTAAATTGATTATATCTAACGAAATTAAATTCTTATTAGAAAAACAACGGCCTGCTGGTGTTGAGATAATTACACTGAGAAAAATGCTAAAGAGAACAGTTAATTGGAACTGGATAAATTTAGCTAGTAATACAAACAAGCTTATGTTGCCAAACAGAGATAGAGGACTCCTTCATGGTCCCCGTGTGGGTCGGTGTGTGTGGAGGGCTATTGGCAGCAACAGTGGCAAAATAAATTACCATATTTCTAGAGGGTTAGTAAAGATTAATAAAGGACAGTGCATCCCTCAGGCTGTGCCACGGCCATCTGCTCCGCTATTTTTCTTAATGCTCTCGGACCTGAATTCTGCAAATCCTGTGTTAGTTTTCTTGCCGAGCTGAGCGTCGACAGGGATAACTCCGTGGTTCCGTGTCACGTCTCGCAGCCCTCGGGGACGGTCTGAGTTTGCCCTTGCTCAGCCCCTTCCCGTGCTGCCTCTCCGCTCCTTCCCTGAAGTGACTGGGAGCTGTAGGAGATCAGACGTCTTTCCAGCTGCAAAGGGCATGGGGGATTTATGCCCTGGTTGAAAACTATAACTGGACTTTGTGTCACATAATCAGATTGCTGACTGCCTAATCATTACTTACCGATAGCTATTTAAATCCTAATAAGTCTCCCTGCTAATAACCTCCCCTCATCCCTGGCCAGCCAGCAGATGTTTCAGAGAGCACTACTGGGCACAGCTACTTTCTCCCCGTCCTTGAGAAAGACATCGTGCTCCCAACCTTGAGCTTCACCATGGCCCATGGCATGGCCCATCGCTCCCCCTGCACCTCAACTGCACAGCTTTGTGAGAAAGAGATAAGCGTGGAGAGGGATGTGGTGCAGCATCGGGAGCAGGAGGCAAAGGGCAGGGTGGGCAGAGCCAGCGACCACCCAGACCTCGCCTCTCCTGTGCCCCTGTGTGGGCTCCCTCACACCTCATGGAGAGGGTTTCTTCCCCAGAGGGAATGCCACTGAAGAGCACCAGAGGTTGGGAGTCTCCAAACCATCATTTCTCTGAAGGGACTGTGCTAATGTGATGTTTGAACACTACATTAATGTTAATTAATGTTTGTAAATGGTGCAACGAGCATCTGTCACTGTGGTGCTCCAACACTCTTTTGGATACATCTGCTTTGCTTTAGCCTGCATTTAGCAGTGATTATGTGGTATGTTTGAATTCCAGTAAGATTAGCATTGACTATACAAACACCCAGCCAGGGCTGTTCTGTTGCACGTTACATGGCATATCTGCAAATGTTCCCAACACGCCGGGCAAACAGCATACCCAGTGCCCAGCAGAGACGTAGACTGGGAGGAAAGCTTCATGGGCTGGGACACAGTCAGGGGGAGGTGGAGGAAGCAGAAAGAGGGTGCAGGACGCTCTGGTTGCACCAGACGTGCATCTAAGCCCAAGAACACAGACATTTAGGAGCTGTTTGTTTCTGTTTTTTGGGGGTTTTTTTGCTTTTTTTTTTTTCTTTTCTTCCCCCAAGACTTTGAGTAGCAATTGTATTGCAAATTGTACTGCAAATATTGAAGAAGAAAATTGCCTTTCCTGACAGGTTAACTGTATTTGGAGACTCTATCATAGCCACTTGGCCTTTTTATATGCAGTGCAATTATTTTTATTGCATGGGCACAAAGAATGGCTAGATATGCATAAAACATGCAATAAATAAATAATGCAAGGCTAAATGTTTCTTTTATATTAGAATACCAAAGAGATGATGAAAAAGCATAACCTAGTGACAGCAAAATTTGGATTCAGTGAGCCCTGAGGTACCTCGGGTACTTTTTCAGATAAGACTGTCTCTAAGTCTCTGCAGCGCTTTGCTCCCTGCATCCGACTGGTAAGATCAGTTTATCCTGTGGTGATTTCTCCAGATTTTCCCAAATGCCTTTGAGAATTAAAGCCTGAATGCTTCTTTTTTTTTATTTTCTTTCAGAGGCAGTAATGGAAATAGATACAAGATATTATCAGATAAAAGTCTTTTCAAGCAACGGTTTCTGAGAACATTGAACAGAATAACTTTCCAAACTGAGTCCTGAGGATTAGATTAAGCACCCAATTTCTTTTAAAAAAGCCACAGTTGTATGCCCAGAAATAAAGCAGAAGGCGGGAAATATATGAATCACAGATAAAACATCAGTTAGAAAAAACACACTCCCATAAAGTCTGAAACAACAGAGGGGCAACAGCTAGCAAAAAATAAATAAAATGGGAAGCAGTGCTGTCAGTGCTCCTCCAACCCAGCTGCGGTGAAGAAGTTGTGATGGAGAACAGCTCAGTGATGGGCTGAGTCATCCTTCCCTGCACAGAAAACCAGGCATCCATCTACCTGCTCTGATCTTCTCAGGACCATCCACCAGACAAGTTCTTACTCATATCCGACTGGGTATTTTGAGCTGACCTGAAAGTTGGAGATGACTGCAGAATACCGCAAAAAATAAACTATCTAGAAGTCTTTTCAAATATCATCTAATGTTTACACAGGACAAGGGGGAGAAATTATTTGAAAGCCTGTAGACCAAGTCCTGAAGGAAAATTTGGCGCAGTAGTTGGAAATTAGGAGACTTTTCTAGCCCATTAAATCCTTGCTGTGAACAGCACATGCTGGGTACTCTGCTCATTTGGGTCAGAGGATGGTTACTCTGTCAAGTCATTAATCTCTATTAGACTCTGCTGCCACATTTTAACTAATAATGCACAAGGAACAGCACAACTTTTGGAGTTCAGTCTGCAAAAAGGAAAAGGATTTTAAAATTGGAAATGCTCAAGAAACAAGTGGAATTTAAAAATTTTTTATCCTCATATTATTTAAATATGACTGAAATCTGGATTTTTTCACTTTTCATCTCAAGGACAGAAGTGAAGCTAGGTAAAAATTTTTCTCCTCTCCCTTCTCAGGATGATGACAGACCAAGACGCACCTGTAAGTGATGCTCCCATGAGAGTCACAGCAAGTGCCTGGTACACCATGAAGGTGAAAAAGGCAGATTTAAAAGGTGGTGTTCAGACTTCTCTTGTTGCAGAAAATGGATCTTTTATCCTGTATCCACCACTCCACCCAAGCTGTGCTGAAAATCCCTGTTGTCCTGCTTGCTGAGGAGGTTTGGAGCAGCAGCCAAATTCACGGCAGCAGAAGTGAATTATCTCTGTGAAAAGGACGCAGGAGTGAAGGGGGACTATCACTGGCTCCAGGTGACCTGCAGCACGATATGGCACAAGTGAAATATCCCCCTCAATGCAGCAAGGAAGAGAAAATGGCACGTCCAAAGGGATGTGGTAAATGCCAAAATCAAAATGTCTACGTTCTCCCTGATTTCTTTCACCCAAATACCTCCTCTGAGAGATGGAGGAAAAGAACTAATATTTCTTTGCAATTGGAAAATGTTTTTTCAAACAGGCTTAGCAGGAAAAGAAGTTCATATCCCTGCTCTTTGTGAAAGTTTAGATCCAACAGTGCTCTTAGGTAAGTGGCACCAGGTTTTGGATCTGCAAGCATCAAGGTCTGTTGCTTGTGTTGGAGAGTAATTTACCGTGTTTTCTGATTTACCTAATCAGGCTGCCAGACTATGCCAGTGAGCAAGCACTGCAGAAATGTAAAATAACATATACAGTGGTAATTCAGGAAGAAAGGAAGCTTTTTAATAGACTGCAACACGAAGAGCTCATAACTTAGCACAGAAATTCCCAGTCAGGTTAGGGCTGTTGCTGTGCTGAAGGATGATGTCCAGGTGGAAGTTAAATAACTTTGGCAATGGTTAAAGTGTTCTATTGGTGTCCTACTTAGTTGTATTTTGAAAATCATGTTAAGAAGTCACTCAATCAATCAGAGAAGAAATACAACTTTAAGAGAGGAATATGACTAGGGGCTGACACACCCACATAATATTGTCATTTACAGCAGTTTCGGGAGAGCTGGTCCAGTACTACAGGACACACCTTGAGGTCAGGCTTGAGCACTGCGGTGGGTAGTCTGAACTGGACATCTGGTCCTGGGAGAACCCAGAAGCCTGTAGTCTTGGGACTTGACCAGATTCATACTGAGGTGTCTGATCAAACAGCAAGTGATGAAAGTTGACTTGAGATTCTCCTCTTCACATGAGACAGAGACATCCTCTTTCAGCTGACACTCACTGTCAGGAAACACAGACATAATTGTCCCTTCTCGTACTCAATTGTGCCTTCTTGTACTGGGAGAAGAAATACAGCTTTTGAAATGTCTAAAATGAGATCCCAGCTTTTTTCATGTCAGTGGCAAAGGTCCAAATGATTACCCACAGAACCAAAATAGAATCCAAGATGAACTTCTATAGCAAGACTGTATGGCCAGGACAGCGATACATGCTCTGCAGAGATTAGATGATATAGAAAAGTTTCTATAGCAAATTCAAGTGCCTTTGGAGAGGAGCAGCCTGCCTTGGGGATGCTGCTGTTCGTGCTCTGCTAAAGGTGTTGTGTGTGGTGGTCACTGCTCTAGCAAGCACTCAATAAAGCCATTTTGAGAAGACGAACAAGAAAAAAGAAAGTACTAGAGAATTACCTAAAATTTAGATCCGCTCTGCAGCTAATCTGCAGAGGCATCATTCTTCAATGTGAAAGCACCAAGCAAATGATAAAGGTTGAGGTAATCACCCATGTCAGCCACCATCCTGGAGAACCTATTCTCTCTCTCTGCCTGAGAGCAAAGAACAGCACATGTGAAAGAGAAAGAGCATTTGTGTGTCCTGAAATAATTCCCTGACAACTGGCAATTTCAGGTTTGTCAGTGGTCAATAATTGCTGCTGTTTCTGCATCCCAGGCAGCACAGTGCCTGTCACCCTCAGACTCCGGTGCAGGGGGTGCTGCACCTTCCACAGAAACACACGTGGAACTATGTGTTATGAGAGTTAGAGAATTAGTTTCCTGCAAATCACGGTTACAGCTCCTGCTTTCTTTCAAGACAGCCATTCTCCTCTTCTGTGTGACATTCTAGTGACTAAAGTATTGGCTTGGGATGGGGGATAGAGTGGGGGTCCCCAGAGTCAGCTCCCCATTTCCCACTCTCCAAAAGAAGGGGAATCATCTCTGCGTGTCTGTAGGCAGCCACCCTCACCCACTGCTACGGCAGCCCCACGTCTGGCAGAGAAAATTCAAGATTCCCTGGGCAGAGAACAAAAGAGCACAGAAGGAAGAGCAGAGCTGTAGTCCTCTCCAGGTGTTTACGCTCTACTCTGAAAATTTAATTTACTAAAGAATAATCTAATCCATCTCATTTTAGGGTTGGGGGTTTTTTTGCTTGTTTTTTTTTTTTTTTTTTTTTTGTTCCATTTCCAGTTCCTTCTACTGAGCTGAGTGTTTGCAAACTGCCTCAGGTCTGTTTATAGCAAGAGAAGCTTTCTGTATAAAACTGATCTCTGTTCTGTATCCCTGGAACTTAACACTGAACCACGCATTTCAACCGTCACAGAGCCGAGGCTGCCCCAACCCTTTCACCACGCCAGACAATGCTGTCCCAGGAGCATGGGGACCAAGGGGGACAGGCAGTGGGAGGAAGAGGTGATGATGTGTGTGTGGGGGGGGTCTGCAAGAGGGTGGCACAGGCAGAAGAAAGGACGGTTTCCCTTCTGTGCACTCCACACGGGAGCTCCCTCATCCCCTGTGAGTGTCAGAGATGAGGGAGTGAAGTGGAGGAGGGAAACCAATATTTTCCCTGCCTGTCCCTTTCTCTGCACAACCCTCTATGTTTAATTAAGAGTCTGTAGAACCAAACTCCAACATTTTATGTAACAAGGCCACATCCAGAGCACATCTGCTTTCCTGGTAATTGGCTCAAAGTGGCAGTTTGTCAAAGTTTTTAAGATAATGAGCTTCCTAGTTGTGTTCCAACCATCTAAACTTCCAGATAAGGAAATGTGTTGTAGCTATTACACGTCAGCTTCTCTCTGGACACGACACTGCGTGTGCTGGTGCCTCTCTCTCCCACAATAAGGGAGTGGTGCTCATCAATGGAGAAATTAATCAAGTATCTTTTGAAGTTTGGCTGGGTACAGACTCTGTGGGTGAAAGACACTATTTAAATAGCAATTGTCACAATGCCAAGAACAATTATGGTTATTTTGACCACATTAGTAATACTAAGTTAGAGTATTTTAAAAGGTATTGAAGTCAAATGAAAGCTCTAAGCATTGCTTATTAGAATAGTTGGTCAAGATGTTTTCTTCTAAGTGTTTATCCTGTGAAAAATTCATGCGATTCTGTATGGAAAATTCTGCTGTCTATCCCAAGCGCAGGGAAAATGTAGGTTCCATAATTCTCATACACTAGCGAAAGTAGAATATAATCGTAGGTGTCCAAAGAAATGCAAGTTAGATAATTAAATAACTGGACTGCAAGAATTCAGGTAACACTTTCTGGTCAGACAGATATTTTAAAATAATCAAGCGCTGAGTAATAAGCAGACAACAGTAAAATACAATTGTTTGCCACAAACTATTTAGGATTTTGCCTTTTAAAAGAAAATAAAGTTTTTAGGAGCTCCCAGAAAGCCTTTGCACCCTTTCCACCAGCTTTATTTACCTCCTTGTTAGCCTTCAGTGGTGGAGATGTGCAAACGGACACCTTAGAAAAACAGCCCATAAAATTGTGGTGGGGGAAGGAGCCACCCTTTGTATTTTTCTCCCAATAACATAGTAATAGATGCCACAATGCGTCATTTAGTAATACCAATTTTCATCTGCCCATATAGCTGCTCGCAGCAGGAAGAACAGTTCTGATAGCACTTGAAAGCTATGTCAAAGATGGTTTTGACAGAAGAGAGGAAGCCAGATAATTCAGTGCTTCGGTTCCTGGGAAGACAGGGCTCAGCCAAACACATCAAACCTTGCACCAGGCAAAGCTTCCCTGCCGCCTCTGGCAGCGAGCAGCACCTGCTAAAACAACATCCTGTGCACAATGCACCCCCTTCTGTTTTTTTAAGGTGCCTTTTCTTTCCTTTGACGGAGAAACTGTCCCACATCTGATCAGCAGTGCAGAGGTGTGCCGCAAAGTGGCTGAAAACCTGCCTTGCTCTATTGATATAAATCTCATTCCTTTCAAAGTTTTAAAACTGATGAGGATTCAGAGAGCTCTCTCCAAAATTAGCTTCTGGGAGAGATTTATCACTTACTGTTCCCAGCAGGTTCATATTTGCCCTTTGGCTACTGCTGACAAGCAACAACACCCAAAAACTTCAGGCAACTATAATTATTCTCTCTGCTCTTCTGATCCTACCTGTCCAGCGAGATACAGCACAGGTGCAGGATTGATGCTGTGGTGAGCAGGACATCGAGGGATGTTCGGACCAGGCAGAACATCTCTCCATAGATCCAGTTGTCCTGAACCAACTCAATAGCTCCAAATGGCATCACCAGCACTGACACCAGCAGGTCCGCAAAGGCAAGGGAAACAATGAAATAATTGGTCTTGATTTTCCTGCAAGACAGATTGCAACATTAGGGTGGAACAGTCTCGGTCCAGCATCTTCTACATGTGGACAGAGATTTCAGCTTGTGCTTGGGTCTGATTTGCCCATCACCCTGAAAAGTCCTCTCTAACATACTCCTCACTTCATATGATCACCTCTAGCTTGTTCCTGGCTTTTACACCTAAATATCCACTGTGTTCCCTGCATAAATGCATCTTTCTGCTCACACAAAAAAAGCCAAATAGATGCTCACAGGCCTCTGCATGCAGCTCAGCCTCACAGCTTGCATCGGAGAATTTGGGGTGGAGGTGGGGGACTTTATTTGAACTTGTAAATTGAGAAAAATCCTTCCAGAAGGCACTGAGAACAATCTAGACTGAAGCTGTAATTTTAACTTGAAGAGTACTTTTTAAATCATAACAGTAAAATAGAATTAAATCCATTAAAAATCCCACGCAGAATATGAATAGAGGCTGTTGAATATCTCACTCTGCTCCTGAGGCTGGTCTGACAACTCTCAGGGGTAGCAGCAAGCCTTGAGACAGGAGTTTTGCCTGTGACCCACCTCCTCCAGATCACTGGCAGCACTTGGCAAGTGGTGGCAGAGCACCACAACTGCAATGGGACCTTAACCTGCGTGGTCTTCTGATGGGCTTGTTAGGAAATTGGAGATGGAAAAGGGGCAGAGGCCAACTTGCTTCTTCAAATAATTGCTGCTTAGATCTGTTTTCCACCGATTTATCTGGGTTTTTTTACACCGAGAGTGCTAAAAATTTAGAGGATGAGTACTAAAATGATGTGAGTGGGGATGCACTGATGCAAGTGTGAGAGTCTGACATTGCTGTGGTGCAACACCCAGGCAGAGACACGCTTCATCACAGCAGTTTATGCCTTCACCTGTGGGCACAGGGCTTTTTAGTTGGGGATTCTCCCCTGTGCCTCCCCGTGGAAGGGCAGCGGGTGGCTGGGGGGACCCTCACCTGAGCTGCCTGTCCCGGCACACGGCCACCATCACCAGCAGGTTCCCCAGGATGGCCATCAGTATAACAGCGGAGATGAAGGTGAGCAGCACGATCTTCTCCGCAACTCCGAAGCCCTCACTCGAACTGGGGAGCACACAGGAGAAAAAGAGAAAAGGAAAGAAAAGAAGATGCAGCAGCACTGGGAGGGAATCACCTGGGCAGCACCAAGGCACCAGGCACGGACACTCATTCTGGCAAGTGCCAGAGCAGCATCCTCACCACGTGGGCTGCAGCCTTCCCACCCAAATCATTAACACATTAACATATGCACGTTGCATCTATGGGGAAAACTCCAAGGCAGCAAAAAGGCTACAGGCGGAGGATACCTGCAGTGTCCATGGCCACCCAGGTGTCCCAGGGGTGGGTAAGCCAACATGTACAGTGGAGGAGCCCAATTCTGACAGCTGGAGTGAACCATGCCCAATTTCCGAAAGTCCCTTCCAATTCAGAGCCTCTGGACTAAAATGTTTGCATTCTTTTTACACCCCAATAAATAATGCTATTTTCTATGCAAAAATATTTTGGTTTCCTTTCCTTTCTTTTATTCCATTTTTCCCTCTAAGGTTTTCCTCAAGATGAGCATTTTACATCTTGAATTTTGAAATCTTCTGCATAATCTTTTCCCTTGTTTTCTCTTCTTTTCACTCTGTGCCACAGAACAAGAAGCAGTCTGGCTTTTTCTTTTTTCCTTCTTTTTCACTTGGTAACTTTTCTAGAATTTGGGAAAATAAAATAAAAAAATTTCAAAGCAGATGCCCAATTTCTCCCTATCCTGACATCACTAATTTCTTTTAGTTACTGAAGAGAAAGGAAAACGAACAGAAGAGAAGGATAATATGAAAATACAACATTGGACATATTTTAAGTCTGCATTTCTATGAATATCTTGTTAAATGTTTAAAAAAAAGCTTTGGTGTTTTTTTTTTGAATCTGCAAAGCAGGAAGGTAATACTCAAGATATAACAAATAGCATTCTGTTCCTTGTAAAATTGCTCTTATTACAAAATTTTCAGCCACTTTGCCTTTAAAGCCATTCCTAATTATGTATCCAGAACGATATGCATGCGAAACCTTCACCTGCTTGTGTAACTTTTCCTATTACGTTACACGGGCAAGAACGGGTGTTTGTTCGTGTTATCAAGAGTGTCTGGAAATAAACTGGCATTAAGAGCAGCAGTTGACACTAATTCATCAGGGAAATTTCTTCACAGCGTACGGAGCTGGCATTCAGCCCCCAGGATTAATGTTGTGAGATTGTTCAGGTAATTGAAAAATTGAACTGTTATTCTGTTTTACTTCGACTTCCCCTGAGGTCACTTTTTATTTACTAAACACATTCCAGACTTTTACACTTTATCTCGCTGAATTCTCCTGATTATGGCAAAGAGACTGCTGAAGTCCTGCCTTCGCTACCTGTGTCGTGTTCATAAGCTTCCAGCAACTGACTTCTCCCTGAGCCTGCATTGCAGAACACCCTCTTAATCACAGTCTCCATGACTTTTCTCTCCCCGCTGCCAGACACACCAGCAGTCAGATTCCAGCCTGCTGAAATTGTACTTTTCATCTCTTAGGAATTCCCTGGTTTTCAGTGTTCTACAAGGAAATTCATCACTGGGTATAGGCTCATCCACATGGGTGAGGATGTTTATAAGCAAATAAAGAAGAGGAACGGAGATGCCCTGGCATCACACTAGTTTCATAGAAAAACACAGCACTAGGGAGATACATGCAGGCTCAAAACCAACTGTGATTATCTGGCTATAATAAGAAAGTGTTCCAAGGCAACTACCCATTCCAGATTCATAATGCCAAGTAGTACTTTCTCACCTGTGAGAGCACAGGTAACTTTTAATTCCAGATAATCTCCTGCATTAAAACTAAGAGATTAATAAACACCATGTAGAGAGGAAAGTTGGGTGCATCCCACCTCTCTACAGAGCTTTCAGGCAAAAAACCTCTGGGCACTGCCAGGCAGGTGTCCTTCTGGAGGTGGGTTGCTGGGGTAGCAGTGTGCCAGGAGAGCGGGTAGGGGTGGCTCAGGGTGAAAGGTACCTGATAAAGAGATGGGTTTTGTCCCATGCTTGAATGAACAATCCCAGCCCAGAGCAAAGGCATGACTGCCTCTTTCGGCATGCTGTTTTTCAGTGCTAACGTCAGTAAATCCACTCCTGCTTAACATAGGAATGTCTCTGGGTTTCAGACATAGCCACGGGTCTGCATCCAGCAAGACACTTATTTTTCTGCAAGCCAATTACAGATCCTAAGACAGGAGAAATGCAAAATCAAGATGCATTTTTATTTAGCACCTGAAAGAGTTTGCACTTAATTAGAGCCATCTACTGAACTTAGCACAACCTCAGTGATAGCAATTAAGGCTCCCAGAGGCTGATACCTCTGGGAGCTCTTTGGTGCATTCTCTGAACCAAATGGTGATCTGTCTGAACTAAAAATGGTTTCCTAGATTTTGTGGGAGAGCACTGCTTCCTGACACCTTAGGTCATTAGTTCTCGGACCACACTTGCAAGGAGTGGATTTTGTTTCTGCAGTTCTTGTAGTTACACTGCAATATGCCTGCAGTGGTCCAGTCATACTTTCTCCCACCTGACAGAAAAAAGCCACCCCATTGATCAAAAGGATCTGCCTCATCCATCACTCTGTCTGACAGTGGCCTGCAGGAGATGAAATGCCTACACATGTATAGCAGTGCCTCCCATGCTGTAAAGGTCTGCACCACAGCCAGCTTGTGTTTAGTAGCTCTTGGTGGATTCCTTTCCTTTCCTCTTTCTGGTCTGTCTTTCCAACTCCCAGTACATTGTGAACGCTATCTCTGGGCAGCTTTCCTCCGTGGTCTCACAGTAACATGCTAAATGCAAAATCAAGCAAATGATTTTTGTGCTTCTCAATCACCAGTGACTACCCCAAACTGCACACAGAGACTCTTTCCTCAAAACTAAAGATAGTAGGATTCTAATTCCTCATCCTAACACTAAAATCCCAAGCCACCCTAAAGAACCAGTCACTGGCCACATGGCTGCTCCTAGAATTGGGTATTGCTCCTTCCCTTTCTCCCACCTATCTCCACATACATCGAACTTGAAAAAACTCATTTTCCCCAGAAGCCAAGTCCTGCCTTGGAGATTTTGGGAGGCAGGAAGCTGGGAATTGCTGACGTGAACCCACACTGCAGCAAAGTCCTTTGGAGCAGGATGAGCACCTGGACGTGAGTCTTTCCCGGTGGGCACCATGTGCAGCAGGATGCACAAGGTGATTCTCCTCTGCAGCCCCACAGACTGCTCTGGGCCCACCACTTGCCCTCCTCGGGGGCCACCACCTGCGGATGGCTGCTGCATGGCTGGGGAGAGTCAGACACCCACCGACCACCATCCTCACCAGCACAACTCAATGGCAGAGCCTTCATTAATAAAGTTCATCAGCAGAAGAAGGTGCCATGAAAATTAAGGGGAAATAGCAAGTAAACAGCTTTTAAATAAGTTCACAGGCACAGGCCTTCTACGCAGAAGGATGAAAAGCCTCAGGAACAATGGGGATGCTGGGATCAAAGGCACCTTCACTGCCGAGCTGTAATCGAACCTGTCTAAATAATCCTGCACAATAGGCTGGCATTGCTCCGTGGCTGAATCTGGGAAGCAAAATGTCAAACCCCACTGAAAAGCACCACACAAAAGATGTTCCTTCTACTCCAGGTGAGCAAGGCAGCACATGCAAGCTAGCACAGTGGTAGAGGATGAAGATGCTTTAATTTATACAAAACCATGCCAAGTTAGATTTATATTTTGTCTTATCGAGTTTTGCCCGTCCTTCTGCTGTTCCTAAACAATTCCCATCGCTGAGCTATTTTAGTACCTTGCATCTGCACCCTGTGGTGTGTACAGAGGAGAGGGACACCTCCCTCACCCCCAAGCCCTACCGGGGGGGTGTGAGCTGGCCATGGATGGGGCTTCTCCCTCTACCACGCAGTGCTTTGGGAGGGGGGGCTGGTGACTGAGCCTGCCGGCTTTTTTTTTTAGGGGAAGCCCCCAGGGTTTTGAGGCTGCCTGCTGAGAGATCCCTGTCCCCTCCAGGGCCACTGGCTCTCATGCTGTGCTGACCAGGGAGAGGCACTCAGTATCAGGGTGCCCTTGGGTGCCCTTGGTCCTCATCCCACAGAGGGAGGTACAGAGGAGTGAGGCATTTTAATTTGTCCTTTTCCTTGAATAGCTGCTCTGATCCTAAAGGCACTTCTCTTATCTGGGCTTGTAAAGAAGTACAGGGACCATAATAACAGGTGAAGACTTAGATCTGCTGCCAGAAACTTTCCTCAGTGAACAAACTTATTGCCTGGTTCAGAGACCTCCATCCCTTACAGCCTCGTCAGCTGCAAAGAGCTGCACAAATCAATGGATACTGAAGAAAATTACCCACCTCAGGTCTTCGGTGCACAGAGGCTTTGAGATTTACTCACCAAAACAATCTCTGGAAATGCCAGAGGAGACCAGTACTGAGCCACATTTCACCAGATGTTGCCCTTGCTTGAAGGCTGAGGGGAGCTTCAGCTTCAGCCACAGCCAGGAGGCAGGGCAAGGTTTTAAGCCCACATCTCCCATCTCGTTTAAACAGGAAACCCTGCCCAGAAAGCAGCACTGTCTTGGTCTGCAGCATTTGACTTGGCCACAGCTCAGAACAGAGACCAGAAACACACACTGGCACACTTATCTCTGGAGCGTTTGCTGTGATAATAGCCTTGGAAGTGTTTAGGAGATCTCTCCGAAGAGTGTTTCCCTTGTGCCATGTTGCATTGCTCCCCTGGGGAAGATTAAATAGGCATATGCATCACTGGGGTGCAGGAAGGATGTTCACCTGGGGTGTGTTTCTGTATTGTGTATCTTTTGAATAATCTATCATCAAGTCAGAAAATTTGTTAATTATTCAGTCTCAGTAATTCAAAGCTGTTAATAATGGAAGAATTGGATATTGCTTTAAATTAAAATCAATGGTTTGCATAACATCTTTGATCAAATCTGAGTGCTCTGGCTTCCAAGCATGCTTCCCTGTTTAATAAGCAGAGATTGATGGGTTTGCTATTATGAGGAAATGAGATTCAGACAAAATGATTGTTGGTTAGTAGGAATATAGAAATCACTTAAGGAAAAAGGTGAAATACTGATGTGGAATGAATTCTTAAAATCCATATATGGATACATTTAAAAGGCTCTTCTGTATAGTCATTAATCTGAAGGGAAAAAAAAAAGGTAATTATTTTTCTGAGCTCAATTTCTACTTTTCTGTAAACACCCCATCTTTTCTAAATGACCTCAAGTGCTTTTGCATATTTTATGCAGCAATTAAACTGCACAGATCAGTCGTGTTGGTAACACCACGCACATGGCTCCTCTGGTTTTGTTACACACATCACACCCTGGCCTCCCTGCGACTGCAATGGGAAAAAATCACTAATAAACAGCTCAGTGCCAAGGGCACCGTGGGCACTGCACAGACTCCTGTGGGAGTGAGGGAGACGGAGAAGAGAGTGATGGTTGAATAAAAATCCTTTGCTTCTGGGTGCAGAGGAGCACAGCTGATACAAAGAAGGCTGGATGGCCCATTCCCAAACTGGAGAGGAACAACTGCCTGCAGAGGCAACCTGGAGCACCTCCTGGAGGTAGCCA
>VZRU01017842.1:96057-109508 GCA_013398155.1 Pedionomus torquatus | reverse complement strand
GTAGATGGTTGGACTCGATGATCCCAATAGTGTTTTCCAACCTAGATTATTCTATATAGGATTCTGTAAAATTAAACAATCAGGCTTGATAATAGAGTCACTACTTTGCTATAGTGTCACTTGTTTGCTAAAGAAAACAAACATCAGTCCATTTCAAAGATTTTCTATTAGGAATCCAAGATTTGCTCAGCAGGTATAAACCACTTTGAAATAAAGATACTAAAAATCTTACAGTAAATTCTTGTAATCCATATGATACTGAATTTCCAGTAATATGGTTCAGATTCTTTCACTTGACTTTACAGAACTTTTGCCTTTAACCATAAAAGGAATAGTGGCTTGTTCCTTACCAGAAGACTCCTTTCCATTCTGCTGCTCGTGCAACATGCCTACAGTCATCAGAACAACTATAACCAGAAACACAGGAATTCTCCAGGAACCTGCCACAGAAGCTGGAAGATATGGGTTTTTTTTTTTTTTTACAAGAAAAATTATGGCATTAATTAACTCCACATTCAGCAAAATCAAGAAAGACACCACAACAAATAATGTGGGCAGAAAGTAAGAAGTATCATAAAACAAAAAATTTTCTACATTCACAGAAAGGAAGAACAGAAAGAACAGGTGAACAAGTTTCTCAATGAATAAACCAACCATTCCCATTACCAACTTCAGCCATTCCCAACTTTCAGCAACTTTATGCTGATATACTTTTGAAAACAATTTTAAAAGCTACATGCAAATTCACATGAAAATACACACAAAATAAAAACATTTTAGATATCAGAGGCAAATCAAGCTCCCATCCAAAAATCTCTATTTATGTTAGAACTCCACAGTGTAGCATCAGGCCGTGCCTTCTTAGGTTTTGGCTTTTCAGCTAGTGCTTCCAGCAAATAAAAAACTATCAAGATGTAAGTAAAATCATTATGCATATCTTAAAACCTCGGGAAAGTGTCGTTACACAGTCAGAACAACCCTTGAAAACTGCTGCTAAAGCCAATGATGGAGTATGCTCTGAAACCTTCATCATGATAGTCTTATATTATCTGCATAATACTTCCACCATAAACTCTGAAAATACAATCTGACAATCTGTTACATTAAATATGTAAAATAAATCTAATACTAATAAATTACTATACTCTTATATTTGTATTATCAGGTTATACAAGTTACTGGCAAATTTGCTTGATATTGTTGATATTATATCACATGATTTTTGACTACTCAATAGAAAATATGTTTTTTTCTTCTATCACAACTGTTAAATGTATTTTACAACTTCAGTCTTGGCCAATGTCAGGCTCTCAAGAAAATAATAACACTAAAAATCACGATGAGTAAAAGTCTAAATCCCCCCCACAGGTGACCCTATCCCTTCCCCACTGTCTGGGAGTCTGTACCAGATCTTTGACTACAGGAGCCAAGTAAGGCAAAACCATGGCAAGTACAAACTGGGCAGGAGGAGCAGAAGATATATGTTGCTCAGCATCTTGCTGTCTTCCCGTTCCAAATTCCAACACTCCCTGCCACACGCGGCCAGAATTACTGAGCAAGAAAACAACCTGCATCTCAGCTAAGATCCCATTATAAAGATTAGTCGAAGAGCAAGTGAGTAGCTTTGTTTGCAAGAAAACAGAATCCCAGTGGGTACATTAGAATAATAACTTCTTGTTACTCACCTAAGTGAAATAGCAGCATAATCCAGACAGGGACAGAGATCGCTTTTAAGTAACGTTCAGTGCTTATATTCCACTTGAATGAAACCATCAGCAGGTAACCAACTACCAATGTCCATATCTTTAAGAAAGAAATACACACAGGTATGTATACATGTGCAAGTACCATACAGCTATATTTTGATGTGTGTGTATACACACACACGCATTCACCCATAACTGCCATACTAAAAGAATTAGAACCTGACTCTGGTTCTCTAAGAAGCCTACATTTCAGAATTGTCAATTTATTACAGGAGTTTTGCTCTGTGTAGAAGTGTAAAGTTTGCACAAGTATAAGAATGAGCTAGACATACCTTTGGTCTGCCTTCAGTGTGGCTCTAAGGTGAGGGGGTACACATGCTACTTTGGATACAAAGCCTGACGGGAGATATTTTTGCAGCTGAGACCAAACAATTACTCTGAACTACTATTGAAAGATAAGAATCCAAATGACACAGGGCCACCAGCACGGCCACAGGGAGGCACAGCCCACAGAACACCACTCACTCCAGCACAGAGCAGCACACCAGCTCCTCTGTTTCAGTCCCAAGAGACAAACTGGGTTTTAAGACAGACTGCCATTAAAGAGCACAACAAAAACTGCTGTTCCTCAGCAGTCCACAAAGCAGCCACGCCTTTAAATGACTTACAGCATCTAATTTTATCAAATATTTAACTGAAAACACTAAAGAGACAGAAAAACGTTCGTGACAATGTATCAAGCACAGATGTCATTTTGGTTTTGCTGCTTCTAACAGCCTTCTACAACTCTGCTCATCAGGTAAATCACAAGAGAAAACTCTAATTAAGAATCTTGAAGTAAAGAATTTGAGCTTCAAAATGCTGAAAAGCAGAAACCAGAACAGGCAACAGGAAGCAAAAAGCTGCTACTCAGCAGAAAATGTGAAATAAGAGAGTTATGAGAACCTGTAAAAATAAAAATTCAATGTCGCATTCTTTAAAAAAAAAATTATTAAAAAAACCTCTGACATTTCTGGCCCAAAGTCAGCAGAATTTTCCTAGCCATAACTAGTTAAGGACACATTCAAATTTATACTTAAAAATCCACAAATGTCAATGAAGTTTAAACAGAAGTTCTATTAACAGCATTTGCTGAATCACGTCACTGTAAGAATGCACTGGCAGAGACACAGAACAAGCAATTAGACAGAACACACTGAAACAGCTTTCACCTCTTTATTCTGCACTATATGACTCACACTGAAGAGGCAACAGTCTGTGTGAAAGGCAAGTACTACTCCCATGTACTTGAATGGCAGAGAGGAAATCTTAACTGTATCAGATTCAGCGGACAAGTCGTGATGGACCCTGTTAACTTTAGAGGGAATGCTAATGCGCACAAGGAAATTTAAAACCACTTAAGAAATACAAATAAATGCATACCCTTTTGATACTAAAAGCTGAGCAGTCCAACTTCTCACTGCTGTTTCTAGTTGAGCATCAGAGCTGCATAACGCTTAGTGCTCAATGCAAACTCAAGACAAATGTCTAAAACTAAAAACTCTTAGACAGCAAGACTAAAATCATAAACAAAATTTTGATCTGAAATGCACAGCAGCACTCCTTTAACAGCACAGGTTTGTAACAAACTCGCTCACAAGGCATATTACAGCACAACTGTAATTGCAAGAGATAACTTAGCATGAAGATGCCATCCTACTCCCTTAACATCAGCCATGCAGCATCTTTGTATGTTAAATACTACAGCATCAAGGCTTTTAAATTTAATGATAAATTGCAAATAGGAAACTCAGGAAGTTCAATAAATTAAACCTTCTGATAACAAGTATGCCAGAACTAGGAGGCTAACAAGGCACAAGCCTATGTTTAACAGCCAAAACCACAAAACATGTTGTGGTGATTATAGCCATGCATGTAGCTAAACTAAAAGCTAGCTTTTCCACATTTAGGCTTCAATAATTTCTTTGTGTTGTAAGTTACAATAATTAATCAATTCTCATTTATAAAAGCTTAGCAAATGATCCTAGTAAAATGATTTCTTATTTCTTTTGAACAGAGAGAAAGAGTTTATTTTAAAATAAACAAGTCATCTTCTTTTGCAGATTAAAAAAAAAAAAATCAGGCTGAGAGAGCTGGGGCTGTTCAGCCTGGAAAAGAGAAGACTCCAGGGAGACCTTAGAGCAGCCTTCCAGTATCTGAAGGGAGCCTACAGGAGAGGAGGAGAGGGACTCCTTGTCAGGAAGTGTAGTCATAGGACAAGGGATAACAGCTCTAAGTTGGAAGAAGGGAGATTTAGATTGGATATCAGGAAGAAATTCTTTCTTCTGAGGGTGGTGAGGCACTGGAACAGGTTGCCCAGAGAAGCTGTGGCTGCCCCATCCCTGGAGGTGTTCAAGGCCAGGCTGGATGGGGCTTTGAGCAACCTGCTCTAGTGGGGGGTGTCCCTGCTCATGGCAAGGGGGTTGGACCTCGATGATCTTTGAGGTCCCTTCCAACTCTAACCAGTCTATGATTAAACAATAACAATTCTGATGCACTGTAAAAAACACAATCAATTCACTGGTGCAAGACATTTAATTTCAGTGACACCATGAAGTAATCATTTCTTATTGGTTAATATTATAGCCAAGAAATACACTGCATGGGAACTAGGGTAGCCTACTTCTCTAGCTTGGATAGTGTACTTCCAACAATTCATAGCTGAAAGCAACTGACAAAGCAAATTAACTTAAATTGACATGGACTAGGATTTCATCCTGTAGTAACTTGGCAACAGCCCACCTTTTTTTCTTTTTCCCCTTAACCCTTTAAATACATATTACATAATCTTTCCCACTGCTTTTCTGAATGGTCTCCAATGGTTTTGGCTACAAGAACGTGAGAATATTAATAGCCTCTTTACTATTAAATGTCCATCTCAATAACTGACACCATGGAAATGAAGAATAAAAGATACTGCCTACTTTCATTAAGATTAAGCTATTATAATAATGGTACCAAAAGCTGAATGGATACAAATTCCAAGCTAAACCCAAACACCTATAAATTTCATTTATAAGAACATACAGCTAACCTGGTAATTAATACCATCAACTATTTATGTATCAAGCTGAAGTCAGTTGCAGATGACTAACTTTCACTATGTTCTATGAGATTTTAATCACAATCAATACCAGATATGCCTAACTCCCATGTATCAGAATATTAGGATGGTTTAATCATGTAACCTCTCCCTCTTCCCGCCCCCACTTATCGTCCTTTTCTCAGCAGATAGCAAATATCTCTTTTCTTGCATTTCCTTTGTATTTTGTAGCACTCTTCAGAAATTGAACAAAATGTTGTTTTGCTTTTACACACAGGAAGTAAGACTGCCTGCTTCCCTGAATAAGTAGCTGTAATATTACAGTGCAGCTTCTTGGTTTTCAGTATCCACTTTTTGGGTTACAGAGGTAAACTTAAAAAGCCAGATTTAGAGATGCCTAGGCAAGTCTGAAGGGCTTCAGTTCTCTTTAAATTCCCAATTTCAGGCAAAATTACACCATAAAAAGATGCAGCTTTTATGTTATGTTTCAAATTTCAGTGTCAGAGAGCCTATGATTGATGAGCACAACCAGATCAACAGTATTACTGAAAGTTTTTTTCCAGTTCCAATTAAAATGAAGACGATTTGAGAATCTGAGACAGTCTTGGCTTTGAGACAATTTTTCAGTGAGAACAAGCTCTTTCTTACCGCTCAACGCTTGAGAACATTTAGATACATTTATATTGGAAGACTAAAATTCTTTGTTTACACTGATAAGAAAAAAGTGAGTGAACTGTAAATTACTCTCTAAGGAAGAGGTTTTACAGATGAGCTCATGTTAATGCTCACTGCTACTGAACACCAACAGTTCATTCTCCCCCACTGCCAGTCAGGCAGTCCCACATCTTCCACACACCACCTTCAATGTTCAGCCAGTCAGCTCAAGCTACCTACTGATAAAAAACTACCCAGAAAAAAAGCCAACCATTTATAATCTAGTTCACTTATAGCTAAGCAGGCTCAGAGAAATACAAGAGGCATCAACCACAGGACGATTGAAGCATATGTCTGAAGTGGAAGCAGCAAGAATGGGTCACAAAGGTGTCAGAAAGACTCAGTCATCCTTGGAATGTTGCCCCAACTTCACAACATCCAGGAGTGAACACATTTCCTACCCACTTCCCGTAAACCACCCCATGGTAAAAGCAACAGTGAGGACTGTGCAGAATAACCAACACTGACTTCTTTTGATTTATGTCCTGCCAACCTTCCAAAAAATTTCAGTTTTTTAAGAAGGACCTACCAAATGGTGTGTTTCAACTCTTTCATTTTCTAGTTGTAGTTCTACCCTCCCCCTTTGCTATTTCAAAGTGTTGCTTTGTTCCAAGTGGTTCTTTTCCACTTGGAAATATGGCAAAGTTTTTTAGCATTTGGTTTGGGTTTTTTAAATTGAGATATTTGAAGCCGCTTGATGAAACTATGGATCCAATTCAAACAGTTTCCCATTTTCCAGTTTGTTTAGGGTTATTTTAAATAAATAAAAATAAATAAATAATAAAAAAAAGTGTCCTAACTATTTCACCACTTCCCTTTAACATCTAATGAAATTTTATTTGGAAATAGATATTTTCATTAGTTTTTCTTAATTAGATAATCCTCAAAAACACTGACGAAACATTCATATGGCACTTTTGCAAACTTTTAAAACAGTGCTGCACTGAGTGAAGCTGGTCAAGTAGTGATCTTTAAAGAGCTGTTTGTTATTTCTGCTTCTTCCTCCTCAGTGGCACTGTAGACAGACGAAAGAAAATGAACCTACCACAAAAGCTGAGCTGAATAGTGTTGGACTTGAAAAAATGAAGTGATAAGGCTTTAAATACATTGCTAAAAGCCAAACTGCTTGACACCGTGAACATCGGTTTACCTGTCTGTTCATTTGAAAATGGTTTTCTAAATACTAAAACAAATAAGGAGGCGGGTGAGGAATTATGAAAATGTCATTTTGATTCCACCTTTCAGAATCAAAATCAATTCCATGTGGCTTTACTGTATATTCCACAGTACACAAAAGGAAATATCTCGCAACACGCAGCATTTGACAGAATGAAGAAAGTGTAACTTGCCCTTCATTTAGTATAGTGACAGTCTTTGTCAAATAGATTAAAAATCAAAAATAAAACCCAAATATAACACATATATCACACATATAGTACTACTGCCCACCTCAAAGCAAATTCAGCCACCTCTTCCCTCCACTAAGGAAGCCATCGTTTACCTAAGCAGCTAAATGATGTTCTGGGTTTTTTTTTCCCCTAAGTGAACCCAAGTAAGAAAAACCTGACATTCTGGGTTATTCCTTGTCCTAAACCCTAAAGACTAGAATAGCATACCAGTTCTGTTTCTTCTAGAATCCTTAATTCTGACATACATCCACGTAGATATGTTTGGCATTAACACACCCACTACTAAACCAAGTGAAACAGAAGCCTGGTGTTTAGCAGAACTAATCCTTTTTGAATGGACAAAGGTATGAGCTTGTAACTAGAACCCTGGGGCAAGGGAGAACTGACCACCAAAATCAATACTGCCACACGTGGGTTAAAAGTATTTTCAATACATCCTGCAACATTTCCTAAACTGTGAATTTAAGGAAATACATTACATCCAAGACATCCAGAACAGCACAGCTATGGGTTGAAAGTGTTCCTCATTTAGTTCACTTTTCTTGTTTAATACAAAAGTTATTTAGAAGAAACTCAATTAATAAGAACACTATTCAAAAATCAAACTTCTCAACATTCACTTGTGAAAAGATATTTTTCAGAGCATATCAAATTCTTTCCCTGCAGACAGAGCACTACTCCTTTGACATGCCTTATGATGACAATTTCACAAGAGACAGCTCCTCAATGTACGCAACCTCTTCACCTTATTCCTTTATTCCTGAGAGCACAGTTAAAATGATTGCTGGACAGTTCTGTAACAAGTACTCGCTTCAGAGGTAGTAGAAAATGGAATATCATTGTGTTCAAGTAACACATAGAAGTTGCAAAAAAAAACCCTAATTTTATGTAGCACATATCATCAGACTCAAAGCTAGTGCCAGCTTAGTGCCGAGGACTGCAGTTCATGCATCTAAATCTAAAGAAGCTCACGATGCTTTTCAAGAAAGGTACCTCACAGCAGGTTCTCTCAAAGCTGAGGGTGGGCATGGAAGAGAAAAACAAAGGTGGAAAATACTATCGACATCTCAGCCTTTCCCTGCCCACCCTCATCCGGTTTTTAAATAGGCCACATTGCGGTCTCTACACAGTTGATCTCTACCAAGTTGTGAAAATAAACCAAAAAGTGTGGTTTTGGTAAGATATGCTTACAATCAGTACCTGGCTGTATGTTTTATAAACCATGATATTTAATAATGAAAGACTGATTATAAACAGCAGAAAAAATACTTAAGGGCATTTTCAGGTGTGGGAATTTTTTATGCTAGGCAAGTTTTAGAAACCTGCAAGCCTGCTCTAAGAAGAAAGGGAAGAAAAATAAAAACAAGCCTCAAAAAACTGAAAACCTATCTGAAATTTTCAAAAAACCCCAAGAATTACATGCAACTCAAAAATCAAAACTGTTTTTTCCTCATGTTATTCCAACACTGTAGTCAAACTTAACCCTTTCCTTTGCCAGAAGAGAAACTGCAGTTAAGGTGAACTTGGTAAAATGTAGATGCTTTTTTGCCTCCACATGTGGTATTCAATGGCACCGTGGAAGTCAAGCATCTTGGAACCTGTAACCCAAAACGTTTGCCAAGAAGCACGTTTGAGAATTTCAGTCTGCAAGGGTTACTTTAGGGACTGCTGACATCTAGTGCCAACACAAATGGAGGCCTCTCTGGCGGATGGCTTCAACAGCTTCCCTGACAGGGAGAAGACCGTCAACTGGACAAAACAGTCAACACCTACTTAGACAATAATACAATGCAGTGGTCATGGCAAATGGTTATTTCTACATTTGCCCAGCACCGTAGTGAAGAAAGGGTTTATTAGCTCCTCTAAATGCATGCTAGCCATTACAACCAAATGAGCTGTGCCTAGTACAGTCAGAGATATAAAAATACACTGGTACTCAGACAAGTACACAGTCCTAACCTAACCCTGACCAATAACTTGTAACAAACCCAGGAAGAATGACTAGCTCATGGGAGAAAGATTTTGATAGCTCTGTAAGCAAGTTCACTCCAGAGAATTCTGCCAATTATGATTCTATGACATTTAATTTACCAAGATGAATTTCAGTCAATATAGAACAGCTGTAAAATTCATTTAATCTGCTGAAATCTACAAATCAACTATTTTCTAAATACATATAAGCACATGAACCCTACGGAAGAAAAAGAATATACTGCCCTTTCCTGTACATAGAATATATAGCTGGCATTTCCTGTGCATTACCGTAAGTATAAAATGCCACACTATCCTTGAGGTAAAAGAGAACAGATTTTCTTTTCAGTAATTTTACTTTTCAGTTAAGGCTCTTCCAACTCTCTGAAATTAATGGTGTACTTTTAATACAGTGTCTGCTTCCAATGGAGATAAGGCCTCATGTTTATAGTGAATACCAAGGAACAGTATGCAGAGAGGCTCTTGCTTACACTTGTTGCTATAATAACTAATGTCAGCTAATTTCGTTATTTGCCCTGCAGGAAAGTTGGAAGTGGAAAAGCATAGAGGGGTCACACCTGTGGGGAGAAGGGGACAGGACAGGTGACCCAAAACCAGCCAACAGGGTATTCCATCTCATATGCACAACATCCAGTATAAAAGCTGAGGGATCAAAGGGTCAATCTCCTTATTCAATGGCCAACATCCAAGGAGCACCCTGACTGTTCACCTCTCTGATTCGGATCCATATGTTCCTGAATCTAGATCTGGAATCCAGCTCCCATCCATCACTGAGTCTAGACTGTGACTTTCTGAGTGCCTGTTGGTGATCTGATTGTCATCCTGGGAGCCTGAGAAGGTCATGTATATATTGTATATGTTAAATATCTTCTTATTAATACAACTATCTTTTCATTATTTATTAGTATTTAAAATAGTTTAGGTTTTTTTCAACTTGTAAGTCTCTCTCTCACTTGGGAGAGAAATTAGAGAGCATCAGTTGTTCATTTTAGTGGCCAGTCCAGCCCAAATCAGGACACAGACCAAAGTAGGCTAAAGAACTCTTGCCACAAAGCAGGAAAATTTCCCATACCTTAGATACAGTGTTGGACACAAACATACTTCCTACAAAACTAGGGCCACAGGGCAGTCCCAGATCAGTTTTCAGGAGGTACATTAACTGCAAGGGTAACCATGATGAAATTCTCATAGCTTATAAATACGTAAAGGTATATTCAGTCCACTATGAGACAAACTCCCCTCTTTTTTTATGAAAAAAAGGATACAGGAAAACATTCCCCTTCCGTCAGTACTTGAAGTTCATGTAGAGAGCATGTCCCCTACATAAGACTTCTGCAAACAACCCATAGAAAATGCCAGAGTCAGAGCAAGGAACTCATCCGGAATATATAACCAGCTCCTAGCTTTAAGGCCCAGCAGCCAACTACACTTCTTAAGGAAGCTGCTTCAAAGATGACTCAGGAACTGCAAAGCATTAAGGGAAAGAATAGGAGACGGTATGAACAAGACGCTCATAGACTAGTCTACAATCTTGGACTTGTTCTTCAAGTGTAGTCTTTGCAAGCTCCCATAAAAATAGGCTGATCATAGAGTTACCTAGGATTCCTAAATTGCAGGTGTGACTACAATGCGGGTATATGCAGGTGCATGTACCGTTTGCATATCTTCAGTCAGCAACACTATGAATGGCTTTCCCAAATTTGAGGACAATGGTGACAACAGTACATGAAAACTCTGTAAACACACTGGTGCCAAGATATGGTTTGCTACATCATTACCACATGCAATTGCTGCATTTAGAGAACTTTTTTTTTTTCTGAAACTGAAGAGAATGTCCACCTCTGTATCACAGCCTAATAGGTATCATAAAAATACCTCTAGTTAGAGAACATTAAATTGGTATCCCCAAAACCTGTAACTGTTCTCAGTTAAATTCTAATGACAGGCATCCTCTCAATTCTGTAGCACAATAGAGGGAATCAGAAATGAAGACAACCACGCATGTTCTTCTCTGTAAGTAGCAGGGCCATCCAGATGGGGGAAAGCTCCAAATGAGAATAAATATAACATACATCTTTGCAGCTCAAAACAGGCTCACTGGTAGCTGAAGCACTGACATTCGTAGTTCACAAGGGTGATAATTGCCACAAACAAATATACTATGGTATATTTCTCACACTACAAGCCATGCTTGCTTGTCTCTTTTGTACTTATAAAAAACTATTTGTATGTTGTATTCTTGGCAAGAAAGCATTCATTGCTGTCCAAGGCAAAAGAGTACTTATGTTAATTAAGTTATTCCAGATCAAAAATTTCAAAAATCAGAAATCTAGATCAGCTTAGTGGGATGCTAAAAGAAATAGTGCAAGAAATGGAATTACCATTACTTTTGCTTATCACACAGGGTATCTACAAACAAAAACAGCTGTAATCTTCATGCAAGGAAATATACAGAATGAACTGCGGAGAATTCGGATGCCAGAGAAGAACAGTACAATGGAGCAAACTGACTCGTAATACTCAAAATTCCTGTGCAGCTAAGCAGCAGACTGTCGGCATGCAACCAGTCATGCAATACAACATGGCGACTAAACAGCTTAAGAATGCTTAGCTGAAGGTAAAGCAGATACTATTAACTGATCCAGCTCAAGGATCCTCAGCAGCATAGATAAAATTAAGTTATCCTGCTACAGCTCTGAGTTAACACAAATCAGGTAACAGCAAAATTCAAAAAAAACTAACTAGGAAAACACTGTAAAGCACATAGATGTTGCCAGGCCAAGTTGAGGTAATTTATAATAAGAAGCCCACAGCTTCTCTCTCATACAGGGCCCCAGAAAGAAACATAGGCAGCTTGCTTAGAAAGCTCCTACAAGGGGTTTGCTTAAGGAAGTTCATAGTCAGCTATTTTGACACTGAACCCAAAATCCTCCTCACAAACTCAAGTCAGAACAGTTCTGGGAGCTTTGTCGCTTTTGCCCAGTTAAAGTCTTACAGCGCTTCAATAAACACAAGTGTCATAGCTGGAAGAGCAGTGCAAAACAGAAGTAACAAAAACTGCTAAACAAAACTGTACTAAACATGCACAGACGTCCAGCAGTGCATTAAAACCACAGCTGCGAGGTTAAATCACTGCAAATTCCTTCAGTACCATTATACTTATCCAGTGTAAGTACAACATAATTAACTAAGTTTGAATAAAAGACTGGACTCAGGCATTGGTTAGTACAGCAATGTCATTGATTTGTTAAAAATAAAGCAGGCAGGCCAATGCAAAGGAAAGTGTTAATCTGATCAAGCAAACTGGGAGGCAAGTAATCGAAACTTTCCATCAGTACCATGGCATGCTTACATTCTCCCACCACTCAGCTGAAGGTAAAGATGACTGTATCTCACCTCTTCATAAAAAGAGAGAAAGAATGTCTCTATATACTCAGTATTAATTATATTTCTGAGGAAAAGACAGACCAAAAATCATCTCCCCCATTATTTTCCAGCATATGACACCACTTAAGAATACAAAGCAAAGAAAATCTCTTCTTCCAGTGTTTACCTTAAAGAGACAAAACACATTCTCTAGTCCATCCTATTCACACTACACCTTTGCCAGTACATCCAGGAGAGATATTACTTTACCATTTCTGGTGTGCACCTCTGAAGTTGTGTTTCAGACAGCAGCATGTACCACAGGAATAAAACTAGTATTCAAAATGAGAAGCCTGGCCAAGCTTACTAGAGTATGGGTTTTTTCCTGATAATTTCTCCCTCTCACCCACAGAAGATTGTGTGTAGGCAGTTCTTCAGTTTTATCTTCACCTATATCCCCATTAAACCAACAGTGCATGTCATTTTCCACCCAAGGCGGGGTAGGATGTTATTTTGTTTGTTTCTTTAAAAAACTAGACCATCTTTTAAAAAAAAAAAAAGTCTTTGACACTCTTTGACACAAAGCAATCTGAGGACTCTAGTAGAAGCTCAACTTACTAATCTTCCGTGCTTTCACATATCCGTTTACTTTAGATACGCGGTATTTTATTTTTTTTTTTTTGCATTTTCAACTGTAATTAACAAAGCGAGAACACCAGAGCTTTTTACTAGTCTATCTACTGAAGACAACAGAGGGAAAAGCATCCTCCCACAATCTCTTGTTATCAGAAGTACCACTTGCAAGTTCAATAAGCAGCTTTACTTTTAAACGTTCAGACCGAGTTTGCACCGTTTGGTACTTTAAGAGGAAAGAACACACAAATAAATGGATCGGTGCACCGAGGGACCAGCCTTAACGGCGCCTTTCCCTCTCCCAAGCCACCCGCGGAGCTTGAGCCGGCCCTTCCCGATGCTCGGCGGGCACCCGAGGCTCAGCACAGCCCGCGTCCGCCCAAGCCCTCGCTGGAACTGCCGGGGACTTGCCAGCATCTCCGAACCGCGGGCACCAAACGCCCGCGGAGAAAACGCCTTTGCCCCCGCCGCAGCCACTCGGTCAGGCACAGCACCCCTACCCAGGCCGTGCCGCGTCGCCCGGGAGCCTATTTCACCCGGGTTCGCCTG
>VZRU01017842.1:75317-95084 GCA_013398155.1 Pedionomus torquatus | reverse complement strand
TCCCCGCTGTCAGCCATGAAGCTGGCCCGGCCCCTTTCTGCCGCGGCCCCGCCAGAAGCGAGGGCAGAGAGGCTGCCGGGGGCTGCGGTGCCGCCGGGCGGCCCCGGGCACCAGCCCGGCAGGGAAGGGGGCGTTGCCGCTGCGGGAAGGGTGATGGGAAATGTAGTTGCGCGCCCAGGCGGCCCGGGGGCGCCTCGCCCCGGCCGGCCCGCTTCGGTTCCCGCCGGGTGCGCGCCGTGGCTGCCCGGTACCTTCTTTCGCTGAAGGGTCCGAGGGCTGGGGCCTGAAAAGGCCCAGAATCTGCCTGCGGGTCCTCACAACTGACCCAGCAGCGCACGCTCCTGTCCCGACTGCAGCCTCTGGAAACCGGACTGAGCCGCAGCCGTGATAAGAAGGGCTTGAGGGCGTTGGGGGAAGCTCAACGCGAGTCGACAATGTGCATCCTGGGCTGCATCAAGGGAAGCGTGGCCAGCAGGGCAAGGGAGGTGATTCTGCCCCTCCGCCCGTTGGAGCCGGTCCGGAGGAGGGCTGTGGAGGTGCTTAGAGGGCAGGAGCGTGTCTCCTGTGAAGACAGGCTGGGAGAGTTGGGGTTGTTCAGCCTGGAAAACAGAAGGCTCTAGGAAGACTTCATAGCCCCTTCCAGCACAAACTTAAGGGGACCCACAGAAAAGCTGGATAGGGACTTTTTACAAGCACATTTAGTGATAGAGTAAGGGATAACAGCTTCAAACTGGAAGACGATGATGAGACACTGGCACAGGCTGCCCAGAGAAACTGTGCGTGCCCCATCCCTGCAAGTGCTCAAGGGGCTTTGAGCAACCTGCGCTAGTAGGAGGTGTCCCTGCCTATGGCAGGGGGGTGGGAACTCACTTCAAACCCAAACTGTACTATGATTTGGGAATTTGCAGTGTCATTGCAAGGTGGAGAACAAGACTGGTTAGATGAGCTACAGAATTTTGCCATGTCTGTACATGTTCTGGCATCAAGTTATTTAACAAGGAAGCGTCTGTGCTTTTACTGGGAACTAGGCCCAATATTGAATAGTGGTTGTTCTGGTTGTGTTTTTTTTTAGACCCGACATTTGTGACATTATGGTGCATCAAATGTTTTTTTGCAAATAATCTAGGGAGAAGCTAATTTCCTGCATCTGACATACACCAGCCTTCTGTGTGTACACAGGGGTGACAGCTAACATATTACAGGTGATCTAAATGCCTCTATAATGAACGTGGTTGGTCTAAGCAAGTTTTGCAAGGGCAGGAATCCATGACATTTGAACTGCCAGCACTGTGCCACTCAGAGTTTTTCTTTCACAGCTTAACACAGCCCTTCAGCAGGTACTGAAGCTATTGGTAATACTGCTATAAACCCTTTAGAGGCATCTTCCTCTTTCTTCTGAATAAAAAACAGAATATCCTCCGTACCATATTACAGAGGTTGTATACCTCTAAACATTTAAAAGATTTATTTTCTCTTTTAGGATTTAACATGCAAGTTCAACATTACGTAACTTCATGGTATATTTATGTCCACCAGAACTCCAATGGTGTGGTTTTTGCATCGTATGGGTAAAATTAATCTGAGCACTATTGGTTTTTGTACAATGGAACTGCTGTTCATAGCCCAGCTTTTGAAGGCAGTGCAATATAAAGAAAAGAGTCTATAGCTAAGATTTAACCTTATTCATGATCCCAAGGAGGAAAAGGTAGAGATTTTCCCACACGCTTCCTGTAAATACATTGCATCCTACAGCTGTAGGTGGGGCTGCCCTGACTTCTCCAAGTTGCAAAGCCTTTCCTGCTGGTTATGCACACATTCATGCTGACAGAGGTCCCTCGTGGCTCCTGCAGCTCCTTGGTTTCCATTGCTGAACAGGTCACACATGAGTTTGACAAAGTGCTTTAATTTCACACAGTGGAGGCATTTATAGACCTACAGGTACCTGTTTTGATCCTGATGGTGATGAGGCATTACAAGCAGTTGTCTACGTGAGCAGCTTTTATTGCACCTTAAAACAATACTGCCACTTACCGCTCTTTGATCAGACAGATCTGCCTTCTGGCAGGGTGTTGAAATAGGTAACAAGCACACATTGCTACCTAAACTTTTTCTCTTCAGTTTCTGCAGAGCAAAGGAAGCATGCCAAAAATAGACTCTAATGGCTTGATATAGTGCATTTATTGCATTAAAGTTCAATTAGCAAGTGTCAATTAAGATTTACATGGGAAGAGGGGGGGAGGGAATTAAGAGTACAAATCCCTCTGTTAGATAAATAGAGATGGCAACAAATCTTCATAGGTACATCCACATTCCTTTGATTTTTCTTAACAGACTCAGGCAGTCATGTTCTTCAGGAATAGAAATTAATGTCACCTTCTTGGCTTGAGTGAAGCTATAAATATTGATTTACATAAGCTAAGGATTTGGCCCCTANCCCCCCCCGAAAAAACATCCCCCCACAATGCAATAAAAGAAAGATTTCTGACTTACGTATTACTACAACACGAACACCTAAGAACACATACACAGCCATAAAGGTGGTAAGGATGGTGAGGCACTGGAACAGGTTGCCCAGAGAAGCTGTGGGTTCTCCATCCCTGTCAGTGTTGAAGCCCAGGCTGGATGGGGCTTCGAGCAGCCTGTAGGAGGTGGCCCTGCCCACGGCAGGGGGGTTGGAACCAGATGATCTTCAACATCCCTTATAACCCAAATCATTCCATGATAAACATCAGAAAAAAAAATCTCTAAGGTGACAGCTGAGGGAGGACATGGCTCAAGCTCTGAACACTTAATTCAGAAGAGATTTCAATCAGCAACTGCAGCTTTAAAAGCTAGTTTTGTTTAAGATTTGAAGTGTTATGTGATTTTAAATTAGGTGCCAATTTCAATACAAGGTGCACTGGTACACTGTGGTTTAGGCATCTTTATGGTCATAGATAAGGAGTGCCAATCAGGGTCCTGTACTATCAGAAATTCCCCACCAGTTCCTTCGAATATATTTTTACTATTAGTAATTCTTCAAGGATGAAGAGCTCTTACTCAGTTGGTGTGCAGTCAGCACAGCCCAAAGTTTCAAAAGTTTTGGTATCAAAAGTAAGACAGCTCTGAGATGGCTGTGAAGCAGAGGAGACAGACAAAGCTGGCAACAGCAAGTTAATAATGATTTATACCTGAAATAACCACATGAAACTATGAACTAACTCAGTAATGAAGCCACAAGATGTCAGCACTGACCTGCATATTTAGAAAACAACTTTATCCCTGCTTGAGAGACTTTTTGTTTGTTTGTTTTAACCTGTGCTGCTGAACATTTGCAAACATTCGGTTGAAGTTAATCTTACTTCATTAGTTCACCTCAGTTTAATGACAAAGTAATATCTTTTTCAGATGAACAAAAAATACTCAACATAAACTACCATAGTTTCAATAGTAGTAAGACCAAAGGAAAAAAAACATGTAATCTTTAAAATTTATCATTAAGATATAAACACTGTATCTTTGGATCATTGGCACATCCTCCTGCCTTTGTATTTTGGGCTAAAAAAATCTTTTCTGGAGATCAACTGCTAAGACAACTCCAAATTAAACACAATTTTTTAGAATAGCGGTAAAAAGGAAATGAAAACGAGCTCTTGAATATCAGCTCTTCTTGCATCCAGTCTTTATAAGCAGACACCAACTTCATTGCAGAAACAAGTATGCTCAATATCTCAGTTGAAGTATATGGTATTATCAGCAGTGCTATACTTGTCACAAAATTGTCATGGAATTGTCAGAGTTGGAAGGGACCTCTAGAATCACCGAGTCTAACTCCCCTGCTAAAGCAGGATTGACTAGAGCACGTTACACAAGACTCCATCCGGGTGGGTCTTGAAAATCTTCAGAGAAGGGAACTCCACAGCCTCCCTGGGCAGCCTGTTCCAGGGCTCTGTCACCCCAACCGTAAAAAAGTTTTATACTCGAGTGATTCATGTAGAAGACTCTGAATTTTGTTTGGTTCATGAGGGAAATGAAATGCCTGGTTGTAAGGCAGAGCAGTCAATAGCACCAACGCAAATAGGCTCACTCAGTGGGCCTGCATGCAAGATGCAGCACCAGTAAGACCTTGGGATGAACAAAATCCAGAGCACTATCTTGCAGGGTTATGCCACATGGTAGCTGTGTGCATAGAACAGGAGTTGGATATACAGACATCTGAGTAACAGAATAATATCTTGGCCTTGTCAGGTTTGTGACAGAAGGCCCCAGCAAACGTTACCTAGCACAAAGACCCTCTATTGAGTATATTTAAAGCCTCTATTGACCATGATCACCTGGATAGTGCACAGATAGCTGACACATGAGACGTATCCTTTCTTGCAGGCTGCAACTCCAGGGCAGCAGTACCACAAACACAAGAAACAGCGCACACAGCATAGAAGCAATACATTTCTTGGTGCCTTCAGCCAGCTTTTCTTCTCGGGCTGTCAGCAAGGAGCTAAAATACCTGCTCAAACCTGAGAGATCACAAAGATTAAAGAATAGCTGTTTGGCTTCTACTGCTGTTTTTGCTTGCTGAGTATCACGGCAGTTCCTCCTTCTGGTTCCAGCCTCTAATATAATTGCACCTCCTTTTCTGCAAAAGCCTGTTCTGGCTGTTTCAGGAGCTGCTCTGTCTGGCCAAGCATTGGGGCAGTGATGACAGCAGATAAAAAACACCCAAAGTTTTAAGATTGACAGCTTGGTTATAGTAGCATCAAATAGGTTACAAAAAACACACCATAGAGGATATCCCAGGAACCTCTACACTCTACTTACAGTAAGTGGCAACTGGGCTAGTATTTTGTTATAATACAGATAATTGCATTTATTTACAGCTTCACTGTGATTCTGATGGTGAAAAAGAAGAGAAAAAAAAAAAAGTAGTCCTTCACATCTCTTAATTTGCTAATGTGACTAGCCTTACTGACATACATGGAATTACTTGGGTAATAAATTCAAGCCCACGGCACAGGAAAGAATTATTAACACAAGGCAGCATCAGAGACTTCTTTAGACTCACAAACACTTTTTTCTCCCCTTTTATAAATGCCATACTACACATTTCCTTAGAGTAAAAAGGCATTTATTGTAACAGGTTTATAAATATTTTTGTCTGTCACTGTCAAATAGCTAACAAGGCGCACTTGAACACCAACATTTAGTATAAAACCAATGTTACAAAGCAATATTTTAGGACATGCACTGATTGTAAAGTAGTCCTGTAGGTCACCATCATTTCATTATGTATTCACTCAGTGTTATTTTTCTAAAAAGACTAGTGCATAAATACAAAGAAGTTTGATGATTACTTCTGGACTACAAAACCCTAGTTCTGCACTCCTACCCGACCAAATCTCATTGACTTCACATGGATGCTGGGTATTGGCATACAGAATGGAGCCTAGCATAAAGAATGCAAAACACCACTTAGCACTATAGTTACAAATTACTTATTTGTATGTTTTATCCATGTATTAATCTTGAGAATGCAGAGCAAGGGCAAAAAGTAGAGGTGTCATTTCAGGTTCAACTATTACACTACATGTAATACAAAACAAAGTGGCAAGAGTTGACATAGTTACGACAGCCAGTTTACTTGCAATGAGGTTAAAGCAAACCAGACCTCAGGATATATTAATCAGAAATACCACAGCATACCAGGCATCCGTTGTAACCTAAACAGAACGCATGATGCTTCAAATATGCTAACAGAATAGATCTGCCTAAATAAAGACTGGGGATATCCCACACAAATATCAGTGTCACACCATTTCATTTTTCTAATTAGTTAATAGGTTTGTAATTTCATCTTTGACCACCTGTGTCAAGACTTGAATGATACTTCCAGCTTTAGAGAAAATCTATTGTGGTAATTTTTTATATTTCAATTTTTGTCACTGGTTTCATGTCATCAACTCTAAAAAATCTGAAAAAGAAATCATTGCTTTATATGTGAGCAGAACAATATTGCAGAAGCAGATATCAGATTTTGTAATTAAATATTAAGACGTTTTCCTCCAAAATTTAAATATTATATCTGGGCTTCCTTTCCTAATATCCTGACACTCTATATGAACTCATTCTTGTTTCATCTTGTCTGGAAAAAAAATAAATAATATTGTAAAAACGCTCATGTGAGGCTATTTTTTGTACCTAAGAGGGTGACAAAAAGTTAGTATATAAAAACTGCAAACGTAATACCCTAGCAGGTAACATCTCAGATTTCTATATATTTTTCTGAATCACTCTGCTGCCCCCACCCCAAATCAGCTAGTTTCAGAGTCAGGGAACATGTAGAATTCTGTGGTTTGTCTTCTTTTATTTCCAAAGCAGGGTCTACCTTTTTTTAAAAAACAAAACAAAACAAAACAACTCTCTTGTATAATCCTCAGACTTACACAAAAATACCTTCAGCAAATTTCCACTGCCTAAATATTAATTCTGAGAACAATATTTTTCATTTATCTAAACTTTGCAGATCACTGTTGTGAAAAATCAGCAAAATTATTTTTATTCCTTGGCACACAACCTAAGTGAATTATTCCTTTATTTAGTCTTCTACTAATACCACCTTACGAAATTGAACTGAACAATGTCAAGCTTGAGAGAGATGTGAAACTAAATTAGGCAACACATGGCAATCGCTAGTTGCCATAAAATGTTTGCTGCCCTGAGTAGGCATTGGAGCCAATACAAGATTTGCAGCTGCTCAGCACTTTTGAAAAAATCCAATTACTTCTTTAAAGACATAACCATGAATCGAAGCAAGTATAAGTTAGAAACAGCTCAGAAAGTTACTGCTACCGGGTAATTGTGTAAGGCTCTAGACTACACCTTTCAGAAAGTTTCTTAGGAGGGCCATATAAAAGTTCTCCTTGTAAGCCCATTCCTAAATAGCCTCTAATTGCGGATCAAAACTAGCCTCAAAACATTCTCAAGACTAGAAGAGCAGCAGCTTTTCTGGGTGTGTTTAGTTTGGAGAAGAAGAGGCTGAGGCAAGACCTCATAGACCCCTACAATTGCCTCAAAGGAGGTTGTAGAGAGGTGGGTGTGTTGGCCTCTTCTCCCAGCCCAACAGTGACAGGACCAGAGGAAATGGTCTGAAGTTGGGGCAGGGGAGGTTTAGATTAAATATTAGGAAGAATTCCTTTACTGAAAGAGGGGTCAGGCACTGCAACAGCCTGCCCAAGGAGGTGGTTAAGCCACTATCCCTGGAGATACTTCAGAAAGGTGTAGATGTGGCACTCCAGGGCATGCTTTAGTAGCTGAGATTGTAGGGGGGTTCTGTGTGTGTATGGTTGGACTCAGAGGTCCTTTTCAACCATGACTTTTCTGTGATTCTAAAATATGAGCTGTGAAGTCCTGCACATATTGCAACCTCACATCAGTTTGAAAGAACATTCCTGCTTAGATAAGAAAGACAGAAGTAGGGAAAAAGCAACAGTTGGGAATTATTATGAAGCTGCACCAGGGGAAGTTCAGGATGGACATTAGGAAAAGGTTCTTCACTCACAGGGTGGTCAGTCACTGGAATAGGCTCCCCAGAGAAGTGGTCATGCCATCAAGCCTGTCAGAGTCCAATGAGCATCTGTAAGATGCCCTCAACTATATGGTTTAGTTTTAGGCAGCCCTGCAAGGAGCAAGGGGTTGGACTCCATGATCCTTATGGGTCCCTTCCAACCTGAAACATTCTATGATTCTAATGAGTGCAATTCAAACTACTTAGCAATCCAGAAAAAAAAGCCAAAAACCAACACAAAACCCAAACTGCCCCTTTCCTTACATTGCTATTGCCAATTCAAATCACAGATTTTATAAGAATATCTTTTTAGTCTGCTTTTTCACACCTATCAGCTCCACAAGCTGCACACATCCTTCTTGACATTTCAAAGTTACACTGTTTTTGCCTCAATATCTAAGCCCAAATTAGCTAAGTTAAATAACTAAGTTCAAGCATACATAATTTTAACAAACTCACTGAAAAAAATAAAAAGAAAGAAGTTACCCATGTGATTATTTTGTATTAATAAAACAGGCTTAGAAAAGGATCTTTCTCTGTATCTGCAAAAATCAGGTAACTTGATGTATAAATTGCACAGGAATAACTAGATAGGAAAAAAAGATATGGTAAAAAGTTAACATATGGTCAGTAAATATAAATTATTTTCTTTTGATTAATTTCTGTACTCAGAAATTTGTGATTTTTCTTTAAAACCTTCCAGTTAGAGCCATATCTGTGCTAGGCATGCTGTGGGAACACTGGCCCTAACAGACCACTACGGAAATAGTGACAATGAAATTTTAATTAGGGAAATAGATGATGTACAATGAGAACTGTTAAGAAAAGATCTGGAGTTTCCACCTGTCAAAACCTGAACTGCTGCAGCAGTAGTGTATAAAACAGCCAGGTACACATGCAGCAGTTGATGGCCTCTACTATCTGTGGGGTCTTGACAGGTTTTCAAAGGCAAAATCGAGCCTCTAGCTACTTCCCTTGGAGTTCCAGAGGAGCATACATTGGGAGACACGCTCTGACCTTGTGCCCACATCAGCCCTTACACAGCTAGGACCTACAAAAAAGCTAAATTCTTGTTAAAGTCAGACTGTGTCCCTTCTATTCACACCCAGTAATATTTGCTTGTGATTAGAAGTGGCAGGCGTGCCCTGCCACATGTAAACTCATGCAAAAATAAGACGTATGCCAGAAACGGTAGCCTTTCCTTGTCATTCAGCCTTACTACCAGTCTCTCCACTCTTCTGTCCCAAACTGTTTGGAGTCTCACTGCATGGCATTCAAGCAGACTGCTTTGCCCATTCGTTACACGCTGCAGAGTCAGGGTTGAAACAGAGGATGCCAGTTCATGCAGGTTATGTACATACACAGCTCCATGAAGCACTGAAACAACTAATATTTAGATGTACTTCCACTTCTATCATTAGTCTAAGGCTCTATACAAAGTTATACTTGATATAAAATACCTTCACTCTCACGATAGATATTTCTGAAAATAAATTATATTAGACCTTTTGTAATTCTGTAAAATATACATATCCTTCTCCTAATGCTATTACCAAACACTTTTCTTTGGGGAAACTATTTGGAGATCTTAAAGAAAAAAATAAAGGGAGGGGGGGAAGTGCACCTGCTACACATCAGCATGTCAAACCAAGGAAAACAAGGGGTCATAAAACCATTGCTTGTTATGTTAACCATATCGTCACCCTTTGCTCACTCCCTCCATCTTATCTAGAATGTTTCATACTTGAAGTCTGTAAGTTAGTGGGAAGAAACTAATAATCAGCTGCTTATATTTGTGATAGTGCCTATCGCAAAGGGACCTGAATATAAAATTTTGTTCTACATGGAAGGAACATATATAAGGACATCAATTAATTCCTTATGGTCTTTGCCAGTACTATCTTTCTAATTAATAATCAAGTTTCCAAAGGACACTGTACTCTAAACATGCACTTTCTAAACTCTGTGTCCTGTGTTAGGTCACCCTGCAGCAAGTCATTGTCAAAACCAAAGCACTTTGGAAACATGTCCTTTAACAACTGTTTGCTAGTAATCACCATAAGGGAACTAAAAATTATTCCATTTGGAGAAGGAAACATCTACCTCCTTTTCCAAAACCAGCCTTTTTTTCTAGTTTGTATTGGTACCTTGTCCTGGTTTCAGCTGGGATAGAGTTAATTTTCTTCCTAGTAGGTGCTGTTGGATTTAGTATGAGAATAATACTGATAAATCACATCATTTAACTTGCTAAGTAACTTTTACAGTAAGTCAAGGCCTTTTTCAGCTTTTCATAGAATCTGAGAAGGAGCGTAGACAGGACAAGCTGGCCAAACTATATTCCCTACTACAGACGTCTTGTTCAGTATATAATGGGGGTTGGGCAGGGATCTCTGATCTCTGTTCAGATAGGCTGGGCAATTGATCATCAGGTGGCGAGAACAACTTGTGTTATATCACTTTATTTTGTATATTCTTACATTATTATCTCCCCCCCCTTTTTCATTACAGGCCTATTAAACTGTCTTTACCTCAACCAATAGGTTGTTGGTGTGTTTTGTTTGGTTGGGTTTTTTTTTTTCTTCCCTTTTTCACCCCTCCTTTTTCTCCCTCTTCTCCCTGTCCTACTTGGAGAGGTGGCGTGAGTGAGCAGCTGTGTGGTCCTAGTTACTGGCTGGGGTTAAACCGCAGCATACCTGTTAATCAGAGAAATACTAAAAAATATTTGAAGTAATGACTTAATCACTTAAATATTACTTTGAAGAAAATTACTTTCTAGTATAGTATATATGTATTACTTTGTAGTACTTCATATAATGGGGATCAATCCTGTTTTTCAATATTAAAAGGAAAAAACCCATGAAAACCAAAATACCTTCCATGGCAAGTTACTAATGTTAAGGCATACCAAGTATTGTACAAAGTTAAATACCACTGAGTTGAAAAGGCTTTTCATTTCTCTTATGGCCTTTTGGTTCTCATATTTCTTCCCAACAACTAATTTCTAAACACTTGCACCTTCTTTTTGTGTCAACTTGAATCTCCTGTTCCTGCTTTTCCCACTCTGAAGAGCAAGTCTCAAACAAAATGCCACAAGACAGCAAACTTCTTTCAGTACACGAAACTTACCCCAACTCCTGCTTTTAATCTGATGTGATTATTTTCAGTTTTCAGCTCTCCTTTAAGTTTCTTCTGTTTTACTTCTGCTACCTGTAAAGTGTTCAGAGCAGGAATTACAGCTTTACTATCTGGGAAGTAGTATGTAGAATTCTGGAACAGTTTACTAGCTAAACTCATCCATCAGTTAAAATGTCAAAGAATAGATTTGTCTGTGACTTGTTGTGGATTTTTATTCTCACCATTGAATTAGAAATACTTAATTAGTGTTAATTAAGTACTTTAATGTGCACATTTCTGCTAACACTTCAACAAGAGGAAAACATGACAACAAAAACACCAGCCAACACACTTAACAAGTAACCTGAAAAGGAAAGAAAGTGTATTTCTACCCTAACTGAGAACATGGGGACATGAGACATACCCCATGCACTGCAAAGAGCAGCTTTGCTTCTGTCTGAATTTGCTGTTGCTTTAGAGCCTGAACTTTAAACAAAGCTGACTCCATGTAAGTGGAACGCAGCTCTATGGATGTCACACGTTTACCTCTGCATTATTATTCTCACCTTCAACATACCTCTATGCTCACATCCAGCCAGGCTACCCTAAATCCAGCACTGTATTAAAGAAGAAAAGAGGAGCCAAAACAGGCTTCTATCCTACTTCAGTACCTTTCAATTATTAGGTTAGCCCTTCAGCAGGTAAATACCTGAAACTAAAACAGTAAATACAAGGCCATAAGCTAAAGCAACCCTAATGCTACTTTAAATAGCTGTGATCTCTGAGAAGAAACTGCAGCATCTCAGCACTCTCAGCTGCCTACAAATTAGCACAAGGAAAAAAGAATTTGCCCTAATGATTTCTTCACTTCACCTGGTTGCTGAATATAAAACTCATTATCCTAGGCTTCAGCTCTCTGCTTCAGTCAGTCTTAAGGCTCAGCTTTACAGCTGCGATGGACCAAACCAAACCCTCCTCATTAGGTGATCTCCACTAGGTACTTCATCAGATGAGTAGACTATCCAATTTGAGAGAAGTAATTTATACTAAATCAAGTTACAACATGCACTTTAAAAATTCACTTCATTCTGAATTTCTCTTCCTCCTCCTGAACTCTAGTCCAGCAATTTTAAATGAACAAATTCTTAAAGATATCAATGAAAGTATAGATTACTAAGCAATCTTCTTTTTGAAATAAGGATAAACTGTTTGTGATGGAAATATGCTCCTCTTCAAACCTATTTCATATACTTTAAGCATAGATTTGAAGAACGCTGAGCTTAAAAACAATTAGTCTACAAACTTCAGTCTGTGAATAATGATGCAAACCCAGCAAAGCTAGTTAATCTTTTTACTCTATGCAGCAATGAAAATAGAAATGTGATTCATCACATACTTTACCAGATCCTATGTTACAGAGTCCCCAAGCATACCACATTAGATAGAACTTTGGCACAATTAATTTTTTAATTCTATTTATATAGAATTGTTATGCAAGTTGGGAAGTGAGTGAGCAACCTTATCCAAGCATATTTGACTACTACATGTATACATGTCATACACTTCCTAATATGTGAAGACCAGAAATTCTCCACAAAAAATCAAAGTTTTTCATAAATTTCTGTGGTTCATAAATACCTCTCGACATTTTCAATTTCAGTAATACTTAGCACTCATCTTTGTAACATTTATTGGTGATTAAAAGATGCAATGTATTTCCCCTTTAGCTCATCTTTTTCCACAGTAACTGTATTTTAGCAATGGTTTGATGAAACTAAAGATACTGCTCTTCTTATTACTCCCTACCTTTCCTAAAAAATAACCTCAATTATATTTCCGTTTCTTTGTAAGTTAACACCAGCTGCCCATATTCAACTTTAATATGAACAGATATACAGGCATACAACACGGAAAACCAGATTACTTCATACTACTACACAACTGCTTAAAAACATATTTACATGTCAGCAATATTACTGTTTTTTCACCAAAAGAGGAAAAAATGGTTTAATCTGTTGGGAGGACATCCTATGGCTTCTTGGAAACTTTGATATTCTCTATGTTATATGTTTCTTGCTATACATGGAGAATTTATATTACTGTATTCTTCCTTTATTAAAATGACTTTATATCTCACTCATAAAAGAAGTAGCCATTTCTTTTGAGAAACCTGTTGAAGCACTATTATTATAAAGACATTCGCCACCTCTTTTCCATTGAAAAAAAAAATCATGTTAATGCTTGATTATGCAAGTTTAGTTTTGGAAAGTACCAGAGCAAGTAAACCTTGACAAATATAAAAACACATGGGAGAATTGTCCATTACTGAAAGGTAGGTTTTATACTGCTATGTTGGTATCTTGATCTTAAGTTCAGAAACTGCACTTGGAGTTGTGCTGTCTGCATCAGAGCTACCAAACAGCATTATAAAGTTCTCCCAAATTTGCTTTTTGGGAGCAATTGGGAAGGCAATTTTGTTATTTGATAAGATGTCCATCACTAAATTCACCTAAACACACATACAGACACCCCTTTCCAAGCACACATACACACACACACACATGCACACATATTGATTTTACAAAAGTTTCCTTTTCTTTAAGCAAGTTGTCATAACACTGATTTGTTCACTGATTATTCTTAAATGATTTGCCACCACTCTGTCACTCAGAGGAGATGTTTTTTTCATTCGTCCGAGAAGCTAACTATGCTTGAAAGCAGCGAGATGATGATGGTGGTGTGATATAAATTCCAACAGAAAAATGCATCGTCCATCTGTAGAGCAGTCCATCCTGAGAAACTTCCGCTGACAAATTCTTGCTATTTTCCATTGGTCATGGTGTTCCCATCAATAAATAGAAGGTCAGTGCAACAATGAGGAGCAAGCAGAATGGAGAAGAGAAGGTCTGATAGGCAGCTGATGGCATGAAAATATCTTCATACTTGTAAATGCTGACAACACGCTCTGATACAGGTGGTGAGTCTATATCATGACGAGTTATAGAACCTTTAACAGGTAAGGGCAGAAAGAAATAATGTCAGGTACATTTTTTTTCTGCAACTCTACCAAAGAAACAGGTAGACAGCCAAGTAATTTTCAAACCAGAGGAGCATGCAGTATTACACTCTCAGCGTATGAGAGTATATTACACTCTCAGGGTCATTTCTTTGCTTTGTGAAATTAAACTTCGCAATAAAACAAATGAAATTCAGGTAAACAATAAACATCCTTCAAAGGAATTCAAAAATTCTAGTTATGAAATTCTTCTAAATTTAGCTTTGAGAAGTGGGGGTAATAACTATGTAGCCAAGGAAACTCAACACATAGGCCTGTTATTTACCTTGCCTCCCTTTTCATCTTTTTTTAAGTCTCAAGCTGCCAGAATTTTAATTAATTTTAAAAAAGGAGATCTAGTAAGAACATTGTAATTGAAAGACATATCAATTTTGGCACCCTAGTTCTGTCACAGGCATGGAAATCAACTCACCCTGAATTGCTGGACCCCAAGCAAACAGGTAGTACCAACTCAAGTGCAGATCTACAATGGTTTCTTCTCTGGGAACGTACACAGGACGCTTGAATCGACACGTTACACGATTGTTTTCAAAAACTCCTTCTTCATCTCTAGCAGGATTTCTCTGGATTTCTTTAGCCCACTGACCAACATTATAGAAGTGTTGTATTCGGACTCTTCCATTATCATCATGAACGCAAGCCATGACATCATCTCCTCCCTACAGGGTAAAAACATATGGGGAGAAGGAAAAAGAAGTGTCACAAAGTATTTCCTCAGTTATGTATATCCTTTTAATTATTAAAGACTAATCAAAACCTAGGGCTCTCATTCCTTCTTTCTAAGTTATATACACACTAGTATTTGTTTCCCTAACCATGTGTCTCCAATCAGATTGAAAAGCACAAAGTAGATGGTAATATTTACCTACCCTTCCTATCTCTGAATTCTCTTCTAGTTCTTTCTGTGAGTTATTTTACCTAACGAATATAATGTATTTAATATCACCCTGACATGACATAATTAATTCACCAGTAGAAGGATGCTTTCTTTCGTAATTTGGGAAGTTCTGGGATCCTGCCTCATAAAAACTGATGACCTTGAATCCTTGATGTGTACAAAATCCACTACATCAAATCATGGACAGAAAACCAATATAATTTAGTAAAAGAGCAGAGATGAATCAACTAAATATGGGCAAATAGTACCACAAATTATAGTCTGTCTTTTCTAATCTCTTCTCACATTCACTTAAGGGAACATCGCTTCTTGGATTTTTTACAAGAAAATTGAAATGTTCAGCATGGAGTAACAGAATAACATACAAGAAAATGTAATCGATATGTGCTTCTTCACATAGCATAAACAGCCACGGAGCATTACAGTCAAGCAAAGAAACAACAGACAGAAGGAAGAGTGAAAACAATTACTTGTAGAGGTCATTATTAGAAATATTAATTCCAGTTGCTAGAACAGTTATTCAAGGTCACTGCCAAAGTGGTAGAGCACTGTAAACTCTAGCTTACAGGGATTAGCATTAATTCTAGGAGTAGGAAGCCTCAGTATCATAGAAGGCTTACTATCTAGAACCATTAAAACACTGTGCAAGTTGGATGAATGGCATTTTACTGAACACCACTGCCACAGCTATCGGTGACATGTTAAATGCAGGCCCTACTTGTCCAACACCAATCTTTCTGATGTGTCGTGCTGATGATAGACATGATGCTTGCCAGTGTGATCAGCACTTCGTTCTTTGTTCTAGGAGAAGGAGAGGAAAAGGGTGCATTCCAGCTCTCTGGGAATATCACTGTGTGGATTTGTAAAAGATGTTCCAAAAGTGAGAGGAAAGGGGGACAACAAAGTAAAACACATGTTTGAACAGTTTCTGTACCACATTGCTGCTACAGGCAACCTTTCTAGCTTCTGTCTTGAGCCCATCCTTGCTCCATAACTTATTTTCCAAGTTTAATTTTTATACATCTGAGTACAAATCCCTGTCTTAAATATAGAGGCAAAAAAAAAAGCTGTTGTCACATAGAAAAAAAAATAAAAGGAAATAAAAAAGCATTCTGAATCTCAACTAATAGAATAACATTACAAAATCCTCTCTAGGCACAAAAGCCTGAAAGTGGAAAAGAATAATGTTATTCAAGACAAAGAAATGGGTCACAGATCTTTAAAAAAAAATAAAAATGAAGAAAATAGTTTTTTTTCTTTGAACTTCTGTAGCTATCCAGGCCATACTGTTTCGATTAGGGCATTGAAGGCACAGCCTGCTTTTCACAGCCAAGCTGTTTTGTCCCACAGTCATTATACCCTTACAGTCTCTGTGTCCCAGGACACCAAAACATCCTGGAAGTTATGAAAAAGGGTGAAGTCAGCAGGAGAACTAGAGAGGAAGACAAATGCTAGCTGGTTTAGTCCAGCTGATTGATGGGCATCAGAACACATACACAGTAAATTTGGAAGCAAAATCTTTCACTTCATGCTGACTTTCTTCTTCTTAATGGAAACAGAGACTTAATATGCTAATGGTGTGCCTGGGATAACACATAACAGGTGCTTTCCAAGGGGCCGATGAGGTGCATGTGGTGGGACCCTGGGATCTACTGCAGGTATAACAGGGTTACAAACTGGTCACGCAGTCTCTGCTAGCTTGGGGCCAAATACCTAAACACCTAGAGCTGCTTTGAAAACTCTGTGGAGTACTTGAATTTCCAGGCATCTAAGCTCTTCCCAAAATTTGGCTGTAAAACTGTTCCTCACAACATTAAAACATGAACTCTTTCTTGCAACCTGAAATGTTTCTTATAATGCAAAAGACTTCTATCTTTATTTGGTTGATTTACAGTCATATTAAAAGATACATGGTACTGACTGAAAAGCCTCACCTCCCCTCACATTTTCTTTCTACTTCACATTTGGGATCTGACAAAAATGTTGTTAAGTCAGCACAAGTCTTCCCATTCAATTTTTTAGGTCCTAGCTCAGGATGTCTAAATTCTGTATTTTTTCAGACTGCTACTTACAACTGTACAAGAAACAGTCCTGCCCTCTGATGTGTGATTTAGGAGATAGGCTCAGTGTTGGTTTATATACTCGTGAGTGTTTCTTGATATGAACACCTACATTATGAACTGCATTTTAATCCAAAACATTTTACCAAGGATCCCCAACAAAACATTGTTGCCCAAGTCATCTATTGTGTAAGTTTTTTAACATTTGCACGGAACATGCTCCTGCTTTGCTCATTGAAACACAATGAAAAATTAATATTTTGATTGAAAAAGGAAGCACAGGAATAAGCATAAACTCAAACCAAACCAAATCCAGGAGAGAGAGAATAAGAAATCTTAGTAAGACTTCTTTAGCATTTATGTCTAAATTAACAGGAGTAATTTTGTCACACATTTGTGGCTTCCCTGGAACAACACAAAACCAAAAAGATTTCCAAAGTTTACAGTGAAAGTCATATTTATGTTGCTGAAAATCAGCTGATTTACTGAAGGATAAAATTATTTGCTATTTAGTTTCTCATGTGCCTTTTGTCCAAGTAACACTGACATAAAGCGCAACAGGACATTTCCACATGAATTGGCTTGAAAAGCTCTGAGGGCTTTTTAAATAAAAAGGCAAAAAGCTAGTAACGCTCAGACATTCAGAACTGAACCAAAATACTGTTGAAATTCTCAGAGAAGGGAACGGACACGTTATGAAGGATGGGGCAGTTTTCCGGGAGGCAGTAGGCCTGGCTTCTGTTCCCAGCCTCGCTATGCTCTGTTTCCAGCAAGACTGTTTTTTCCTTATTTGCTCTGTTTGTGTCAGATCAAATATAAACCATTTCTATCCTAGCATGTAAAAGTGCGCATGCTGTCAACATGAAGAACTGTACATGTCTTACCATTTTCTTGTCAGAGGAAAATCCCACCGCGACCCAGCCGTCAGTATCGGCACTCAACTCAAATTCAACGTCAGCTCCTATTCTGCGGTAACTTAGGAAGTAGTCACAAGTCTCAGCATTGCATCCAGGTTTACCGTACCTAAATGCAATTGGAAATACACGTAACTTTTCCTTTCAATTTCCTGCTATGGAACTTAATCACGTTTCTGCAAGAATAAACTAAAAGAATGCATTTTGGTATAATGTCAGGAAAACATATTACGTTATGCCATACACAATGTACCATTAATTAAGTGTTTGTAATTATTACTCTTTTAGTGTAAGAATGTGCAATATTTAAGCAGTACAGAAAACAGCTGGTTACACACGGTATTACTCTGTTGACCTTCGTAGCCCATGCTTTCTAAGTGCTTCCTGAAAATACAAGAAACATGAAAGTGTAGGTCCATAACTACATCCTTGAATAATCTAATTTCCACAAATAATGTAGTTCATAACAACAAAGTATGTTCTTAAAAAATAAACATTAAAATGTATATGGATCATTTACCAAAGTCTCCAGTGCAATCAGTCAGCATTTGCAAACATAAGGGTGTCCGCACTCTTATCTCTGACTGACCTGAAGCATCCCTTGGTTTTTCCACAGTCATCCACTCGGATTTTTGCAAATGGATCCACAGGAGGAGCAGTAGGGAAAGGGTAACCTGTATGAACAGAATAAATCGATACTAAATAAAATGCAAGAATAAAAAGCACTAATACTAAAGAGAAAGGGTTCCAATAGCATTTACATTGTCTGCTGATAACTGAGTTGTTCAGGTGAGGGACTACTTTGACACATATGCAATCCCTTGCTCAGACAGTCCTAGATCCAGGTAGCAAAGTAACACTGATTACTGAAAACAAAAATTTTCTCAGGTTTTCTACATTTGTCAAGAAAGCAGAAGGATGCCAGAGCACGGCTTTGCTACACTGAGGGCAAAGTTAAAGCAGCAGGAACACGGAGTAGTGCAGTCAAACAACAATTAGGGATCTCCAGTCAGCTATCTCTTTTTGCACTCTTAGTGCCCTCAGGAAATACATAAGAGAAGAAAATCTGACTCCTTAGCCACAAATGACAGTAATAAGTATAAAAGTAGGGTGCCAGATTCAGAGCTGTAGGAATAGATACCAAAAGGACCTTAAAGTACATCCTCCATAAAAAAGTAAAACACAACATGCCTTCCAATAAAAACGAAGAGATTATCAAAATTGCTTGCAGTGATGACCCGCTAATCACTTGCGAGGTAAGACCCAGAAGAGATGGATAATGCAAGTTATGACTCCAAGCAAGCCCCTGTCTGGTGCGCTGTGGAAAGCGCTGGAGAAAGCGCGAACATTTACAAACAGACCTTTTCTGTCTTGGATTGTAGAATTTTGTGTCTGTTGCATGAACACAGACACTTTAATAGGATGTTCTTCTATTTAGCCAACTGAAAAACAAAGTGTTAGTTGTGAAACTAGAAAATCCTCTGAAAGCGCTTTATTGAATGGGAAAGAAACGCTGCAGCTAGTTACGACACGGGAATGTTTACCCTGCACAACTTTAGAACAAGTAACTTTGGGAGCCCTGATTTGCTTTCCTAGATGTCTGGCAATGCCCGTGGACTGACAAGGTGTGCCGTGAACTGCAAGTTACAGCCTCCATTAGCTGCATCAGTTGCCTGGGTAAATTTGTGGGTTTAAACGTGTGAAGTTAGCAAAATTTCATTGCAGCCTGTAGCGGAGCATCTCCAAAAGCCTGGTCACAGGACATCCTACCTTCTCACTTCCTTTTTTTCCCACATGCATCAAACAACCAGGTTTCAGTGCCACAAATCTGGAGTTTTAACATTTTGCCATTTGGAACTTGGAAAGGGCAATCAACAAAACAACAGAAGAACCACGAAACCCAGATGCAACTACTGTTATTTTGTAGGCACTTAAGACATCACCGAGCATATTGAAAAGGGAAAAAATACCATCCCAAACCCAAACCCAACCAGGGCTGCTTGTAAGTCAGCAGCCCGGACAGCTTCTCAGGAGTGGGTCGGCACCTCGGAAGGCAAGAAGCCGCTCAGCGGGACGGACCCTTCCCCGGCCCTGCCGCCGCCGCGGGCTGCCCCCACCCCCCTCCTCCCCCCCCGAGAGGTGCGTGAAGGGACGGTGAGCCCGGG
>VZRU01017842.1:3436-45046 GCA_013398155.1 Pedionomus torquatus | reverse complement strand
AATTGGAAAAGTTTTTTTTTTTTTTTTTTTTTTTTTTTTTTTTTTTTTTTTTTGATTGTTTGTTTGTTTCATAGGAAATAGTTGGTTTTGTTACCTGTATACCATAAACGACCTCCTGGGGGGCTGTGGTTCTGCTAACGCTGGACCACCCACCTCACCTGATGCCTGAGATAGCTCCACTGAACGCAGAGGCTGCTTGTGTACTGGAGGTGAACGGGACACGTAGCCAGGCGCACCCTCCACAGCTTTCCCAGTACACACATGCTGTAGAGTGAAAAGATGGGTATAGACACAGCTATGCCATAAGCTATCATTGTTATTATTGTTTAAAGTGATCAATCAATTCATGTCATTCAGAAAGGTGGTTTATCTACCCAGGAAGGAAAAAATCCTCCCTGTGTGAGCTATGTCCACATCACTGAGACTCTGCAACCTTCAGTGCTGGGAGGAGGGGGCAGAAACTGTCTGAGTGTGGGTGAACCCTAATACCTAGGCAACCTGGAGAAGGTAAAACTTCTCACTTAGTTAAAAAATGTCAGTATCAAGCTAGAAAGTCAGTAGCAAATTACTTCAAACAACTGATTTCTTTTTCATTAATGGAAATACAGTAAGATTTAGTTGAAGGTTTAGGTCAAGATGACAAACTATAGGGAATGTTGGGTGTAAATACCTGTATGGTGGGGTGTCTCTCCCCCTTGCAGCTATATATATCTCTGAGTAAAGGTTAAGGTTAGGAATTTAATAAGACAGCTGTTTATTTTTCTGTGGAGACTAACAGTCCTGGGGTTAGGATGTAATAATCATTCTTCTGCTTTAAAAATGGTTCTTTAACAAATAGCAGTAGCTCATCGCAATTTTCAGTTGTACAAAATGACGTATTTTCTATGTTACTATCAAAATATTCTGCATAACATTAATTTCTGTGCACTTATTAACATATGTACAGAACAGTGTTTCCCAATAGAAAGCAGTATGCTCCTTGCTGATCCTTTTTACCCTAGATTTACCAAAACCAAACCTGAAATTAATCGTGTTAATAGTATAAAATCTCAGGAGAGATAAAGGATTGAAGGTTTATTTCCCAGCAGCAAATGAATAAAGGAACTCCTTCAAGTTAAAGTCTAGCCGAGACTTAATTTTAACCAACCGTGGTGAATCCAGGCGAGCCAGGAATATCACACATTTTCCCGATGCATAATGTTGAGTACACAGAAGCAGAGGAATGTAAACAGACAGAAGGCACATGAAAGGCCCCAATCCATTCTCCATCTGACGGAAGTGTGAATTTCATAATTCTGTCATCAAGAGTCTTTTCATCATTTTCTCTCTCTCAAGTTCACGCCTCAGAGTCTCAGCACTGTGTAATTAATGCACAAACAGCCAATTATGGGAACAACAATAAGTCTCAGATTTCAATTTAAAATAATTAACATTTTCAAAATACCAAAGGAGGGGAAAAAAGGTCAGACTCGATTCAGCAAAAAGGCTGATAACTGATGGCTGATTCAAAAACAAATGCTGCTTGATATTTCTGAAGAGCAAACAAGAAAAAGTACATAAAAATACCTATATGGCAAAACAGCTCATGGTTTACTCTTACCCCCATTAAAGGCTACTGATTTCAAAGGAAGCTGGACTAGTACTCTAAAAATGAAACAGCTACAGTAAATGCCATCACAAAAGACTGGTGTTAGAGCCATCTGCTCCTCAGAACGGTTTAATGCCTGGGGCCATCTCTATACACTGAATTTACTACAGTCCTACTTCGTGTGAACACATCACAGTACAGGAAGCAAAGCCCGAAGTCCTTGCTCTCACATGCCAATGCACTCCAGAGTCCACAGACTCAGCAGCCCTGGATTAGTGATCCCATTTCTCAACAATTAACATAAATAAAAAATCCAGTTTACTGTGTTGTTCTGACCTCTAAGTATCTACTGCTTGTAAAGCATTTCAGAGATTTAAACTTCAGTGCAGAAACCTTGAAGCCCATTCATGGACAAGCAGGGGTGGAATCTCCCATTTGTGCTTGAGAAGCTGAGCTCAGCATTACAGCTTCAGAATTACATTTTCACCAGGACAATAAATTTGCAGATGAGTTAGCATTGTGAACAAGCTTGCAGGTGTAATTAAACCAACATCTGCAAAAAATAATTAACAAATGAAATTGGGGACTGTGAATCCAAGAGTAAACAAGGCTAATTTATTACGATGTCAAAGAAATTCTTTTCTCTTCAAGGTTAGCCTAGGACATTTTGTGCTCCAGAAGTATCCAGTACATCCACTTCTATATTTGTATTCAGTAAATTATCAGCTCGGGTAATTCAGCTTTGATATAAATTCTGGAATAAGAAGCCAGCATGCAGACCCAGTAGAATGGAATAATAGAAAACTGAATGCAGGCTGCCTGTGGAAAGATGGGATGGCTCGCCGTTTCTCTGAGAAACTACAAGAAAGGCCACTGTAGCTTGACTTTACTACAAAAAAATAGGAAAAAGAAAGAAAACCAGTGCCTGTTCTTCATTTAGAATAGCAGATATTTCTCAACCTCAGCTTTCCCCCATGGACATTTAGTTTGAAAAAAAAACCCAAACTGCAACAGCAATGATTAAAAGAAAACCTTTGTGGTTCAGACAATGTGACTTGCCTGAGGAAAATCTGCACAATCTTTTCTCTCCAGGCCATTGGCCATAGAAGTGATACACTGCTGGCTGCAGCAGTTAATTAAAGTAGGTCTTTTTCTCAGAGCAGATATGAGTTATAGGTACTTCCTTACATGACCCATCTGTTTTGAAGTAGGTGTCAAGCAGCAATTTAAAATATTTTGGCATCAGGGGAAATGTAACTTTATGGTAATTATGATAGAAAATGAGAAATCAAGTGGATTCCGTCAGTGCAGAGAGCATCATAGTAATTCCGTGAAAGAACTGCACAGTACCTGTCTGCCAGCGAAATTGGTTTATGTGACGTATATACAGTCTGGACCGTTGGAGTTGGTATCGTCTCCGCCAAAGATCTCAGTACGGGCGATGGAGTTACCGGTGTTATCTTAGGAGATGACTGCACCGCACAGCATTGTAATTTGCTGTCTGTAAATTCTGCCTACAACAAAATGGATATAGACATGAAGGGAAAAATATGCATAGATTAGTTTCTACTGCTTTTGCTACTTTTCAGCATCCAATTCATTGCCAAGCACTCAGTAACTAGAATTAGACCGAGAATTAACAGGAGGTTGTAGCTATAGTTGCTCAGTGCAACCTCCATAGATGCTGAACAGCCACCTCTTTTGATGGCTATTTCAGAGCTGCGCCCAAGGGACAAGCATGATGGCAACGTGTGCTATGTGAGATGAAACTCCATCTACAGGACTGGCAGCATTCAGATGAAAGCCATAATCAGTCTGGAGAATGCTGCTTATCATTATTGTGTTGTCCCTAAAGATAATGCAGAATACTGACCACATGAGATTTCTGGACTACTCTCCAGAAATCCTGTACAATTTGCTGGTGGGTCCTCTGACTACTCTGTGTTTTGTAACAGCCGGGGGCCTGGATTTGTAGGAGTCTGGGTTTCAAAGTCTCCGTCCCTTTCCCATGCCTGTTAACTGGCTCATGTCTCAAGAGAAATATTCTGCAGTATCTAGTGACAGGCAACGTTAAAGCAATATTGGAAGTGATGGTTTAAGAAAAATGGCAAGCAACCATCTCCTGCCTTTCAGATGAGGCATATCAGCACTGCAGTCTTACAGCAAAGACTGGGCCACCCCATACAACTGGAGGGGGAGGATCCCCCCCAAAATCCCCTGTCTTTCTTTTGGCATGGACTATTTCTCATGCTCAATCAGAGTGGGCAGTGCCTGTGCTGCATGTGGTGACCCTAGCCTGGGAAGAGCACACAGCAACAGTCGTTTGTCAGTGTGTCAGGACTGTTAGGATATGCTCCTATTAGTATCATCTGCATTTCTTTCTTGACAACTTTTTCTTCCAATCTTGGCTCAGACTTTAAAGCAGGGAGGAAGAAAAGTCACCATCATAAGGGAACAGCAATTTGAATAGCAATATTTTTTTCTTTTGTCTTAATAATTTCTCAAATTCTGCAAGCCACACACTATCAATGCTAAACACAAACAAATCGGTTTAATCATTTGAGCCCAGGAAAGAATGGCTGTGTTAGGTTTGCTTGCTTATTGTCATTTTATAACCTGTCTCTGCTCATATTTCAGCTAAACACATCTGATGTGCTCCAAAACAACCTCTGAAACAAAAGGAATTCCATTAAATCCACAAAATTAGTAAAAATGGAAAATGTAAAACCAGCTAAAGAAACTCCCCCAACAACCCTGGCCAATTATGTATGTAAATACTGTCTAATATAACCTGATCAAATTTCTCTGTCATTCAACTTTTAAAAATCAACCTTAGAAGATGCATGAATACCGAATTTGGTGTTCCTCATACAGGATCCCCGTTCGCTGAGGACTGCCAGATCTTATTTCATGCCATGAGAAAAGGGCACCACTCTGAGAAGTTGATGTAAATTCTCCCAGCCTTACTGAAATCAGCAATGACAAATTATGCTTTCTGAAGATTTGTCCCAAGCCCTAAATCTGTGTTTGCTCTGGATAATTGTTTTACAATATATCCAAACCATCTTTCTATATATATCTGCTGGCACAGTATGTTTGAGCCAAATATTTAACTGGTCTAAACAGATATAATTTCATTAATTGAAATCTATGTGACTCATACCAGCCTGAGAATATGGTCATCAAGCCTGCCGTTTCTCTACAGAAATCTCTGAAATTCAGAGGGGTTCCTGGCATGAAGCTTATTTTTAAACATTCCAGGCAACCAAGTTCTCCATTTTTTTTCGTTTGATAAAATCAACACAACTGTGTATACACCAGCAAATCAGAAGGTAAAGCCTTCCACATGTCACCATTTGTAACTTCTTTGCCCTCAATAACATTTTAATGTTTTGTTCCAAGCAAAAAAATAAAAATAATTTAAAAAAAAATGTGGAGGGGAAGCAAAGAAAAGAAAAAAGAAAAAGACGGAACAAACAAGGAAAATAATAACTAATGTTACCATCTGGGACTGCATATGACCAAAGAATATCCAGGGTTAGATCTGCTTGTATGTCCTAACACTGATCTAGACCTTTCCCTCACAGCTCCCCCTGTGGTGTAACCACCCTCAAGCCTGTGCACCAGGATGAAGTAAAATGTAGAAGCACATCCCTTTGGGCTGGGACAGAGGACCATGACACATTAGACCAAAGTGTAATTAACCTTCCTAATTGTCTTCCCATCTTTCTGCAGTCCTCTGGATAGCTGCTGGTTTATCACAGTGCATAACTCGCTAAAAAGAATGTATGAAATAATATTATGGGTCACCCACCATTAGATTTTTATTGTAATGGCGTTTAAAATATTTGTGATCTGGACTCTACCCTCCACCCTGCCCAGGGAAACAGGACTCTATGGGGACAAAAAAGGAAATTCAGAAAGATTAGTTGTAACTTTAATTTGCTTTTTCTCTCTCAACAAAAATAACAAATATCTCAATATTTGGTGTTTGAACATTTTTTTTTTTTTAACCATGAAAGGGCTATTTTATGCAAGATGGAAATTTCTATGGGTAAGTATATCAGGGTAACTTCTGTTCATATTCTAAAGTTCCATTCCTCCCCAATGATGAAAAAAAATATTTTATATAGCCATCCTAAATTTTTCTTTCATTGTAACTGTCACAGGCAGAAGAATAATTTCCTGACAATCATTACTAATTAGTGGGTAAGCTATTCTGGGTGTATCTTTTTGCTTACATAAAGTACTACTATGAGAGACACAAATGCTGTAATTCCAGTTTAGCTTTTACCGTAGTTATGCTATCTGGACTTGGCTGACCTAGTAAAAAGTTGCTGTGACATAATCCTGTATATTTTCAGAGACCTTTAATTAGAGCTCAACTTGGCGCTGACACAGCTTGGGGAACCTAACGAACCTTAGCTTTATACACCTATTTGGAGAAAAACAACATTTAGATCAAATCCCGTAGTTTGTTGTGAAAGAAAAGCCTTTTTCTTTAAATCCGTGAATGCAGACAGTAACCACACATGGTCCAAGCATGATTGAAGTTACTTCTCTCTGATTATATGCCAGACATTGACGACTGCTACCAGTAAAAGCTAAGGTTAAATTCTGAAATGTTTCATTTTGCAAATGTAATTTAAAAACTGTAAGTCAGTTACTGTGGTTTATAATTATAATCAGAGTGTTTCTTATAGAGTAGATCATTTTGTCATACTTATTACATAATGCCTCTAGCCTTAAAGTGGGATTTAAGTTGCACTTATTTTTTAAATTGTCAAACAATTGATTCCTGTTTGTTGTAGTTTGCCTTACAAAAACCCAAAATCCCAACTTCTGTGAAAGTTTGACAAGAATTAAGTTCAACACTTGATACAAGATATTAAGTAAACACAGGAATTTATACAAGGATACCATTGTAGTCATCAACACACTAACTGTAATTCTTCCTTAAAATTCAGCTGCAAATTCAATGGAAATCAGTCTCTTCTTTGTGACAGCACAGCAGACTGTTTCAGGCAGGAGGCCACGCAGTTGCTAGACAGAGGACTAACTCTTCCCGCTTCCTTATTGCTCCTTGGAAAGATGCTAGAGCTTCACAACTGTCTTCTACAGTCTTGAAGTGAACAACATTTTGGGACTGTCCCCATTAGCAGTGAGCCTTGACTTTTGACTCTTAGTCCTCTGTCTAGTAAGCAGCAATGACTGACTGCAAGCAATTGAATTATTTGTATAATGGGAATATTTAACTGATTTGCACTCTGATTTCTACTTGGAATTTATCTTTTTGTTTTTTTTTTTTTTTTTTTTTTTTTTTTTTTTTTTTTTTTTAGGACTGTGCAAAAGTTTCTGACACTTAAAAAAATCAGTTGGAATTCTATTAAATACAGTTTTTTAGTTGCACATTCTACTTACAGAAAACTGTGGTACTGTTGTAAAAGGATCGAAAAAAGGATTAGATGTATCAGCAGGGAATGTCTTTATCTTTAAAAAAAGATAAAGAAAAAGATGTTACTTTCAGAGCATAAAAATGCAAAGGAAAAAAAAAGCAGCAAAGCATTGCAACTACAGTGACATATCCAACAAATTAGAGCAGTTTAGCAGAGCTTGGAACAGATCAAAAAAGACCCCTCCAAAAAAATGCATACAGAAACCTGATGGTGAATAGTCAAAGCATAAATATGAAAACCTGATAAATTAATTTTACTATGTAATTACAACTGTTGTGCAAATATGGAACAGTTTCATGCAATGCATCTTCCAGTTCTGTCAACAGTCATTGGATCATTACCTGCTTAAAATATGTTATGCAAAATGCAGGCACAAATTCTGTACTGCAGGAACCTTGGCTAAAGAACTTGCACTTTATATATGTTAGACTTCCACATCTTCAGTTACACAGTTGCTGCCAAACAATTGTGTACAGCAGGATCGAAAGAAAACAATATATAAAAAATGCACCAGGGACAACTGTTTGTTTCAGTAGCTATGAGGCCCTGTGTCAAGAGGAGGGCTGACGGTAACAGATGCCCTTATGAGGTTTTTTTGAAAGGTGCCTGGAAATCAAGAGGTGAGCGACCAATACATCCACATGCTGAGAGCTTGAGAGGTCCCAGGACTCAATCCATGAGATTGTGGTCACTGGTGTAACCAGGACCTGCTGGAAATCAGATCTGCCCTTAAAATAATTTCAAACATTAATTGAAATTAAAGAAATATTACAAGCAGCAACGATCTCTGTTCTGCTTCATTGTGAATGCTGTTTCTCATGATTTTCCTCTTTAGAATGCAGATATTATTCATTCACTCAAAGAGAGGACAAAATGTCAGATAAAGATATCAATTTTGAGCTGCACTTCATGTTTTCCATTTGGAAAAACACATTTTTCACTGCACAGATGTATTTTTCACTGTATTATAGAAACTGCTGTGAATTTGTTTCTTATGCTGTCTTCAAGCATAATTCACTCACTACAGCTATATAACTGCTGTTTAACAAGAAGGAAAGCTACCCCGAGGGCCCCAAGCCCTTGTAGGCCAAAGCAAAACCTGGAATTATGACATCAAATATGATTAAGTAAATTTATAATATTTATTTTGTAAATAAAATAATAGAAACATATTGGCTTATAGGGATGCCAAGGGAAATTAATAGCCATCTGTGGGCTCACTTCTGCAAACATGTGGAATTAATCTTGGCATTAATTGTCAGGCTTCTTACACACAAGGACTATGGATGGCAAAGATACAGTTAAGCATGTAAATACCTTTTTAACAGAATGAAGATGCTTATAAGTGAATTGCACAGATGCAAATGGACAAACAGCTGTCCAATAGAGAAATTCATTTAAATCATAATTTTCTAGGCAAATATATTAAAGAAAATTTCACATTCCTTCTATTGTTCTATATTCATGTCTGTTAGCAAAGTGTATATACACTACATTGCTGATTGAACCTACTCATTGGATCAAAGCAATGATCCTTGCAAATTTGTTATGTTACATCATACCCAGAGCCAAGTCCGTCAACACAAAACATGGGCAGCTGTAGCATCTCTTACTCTTCTGAGACACAGCAAATACCCATGAGCCCAAGCTGATATTCTGAGGTTATGAAGGGTTTACAGTATGATGTTACAGTACAAAATACAAGTGCATTCCATTTCAAACACAAAGAGGGATGTGAAGTTGGTGACTCATCTGCAGTGTGAGTTTGATAGTCTACAGCCAAAATCTCTTTCATTTTGCAGGTTGATCTCATTAAGGAAAGAAAGCACAGTTACTAAATACTGGAAAGAGAAATGACACAGAAGAATATTCAAGAGCCCACTGGGATTTGGGACCAGAGGCATGTAAAGGAGTCAGCCCTGACCGCTCTCACCCAGCCTTCCAGAATGCTCTCTTGCAAAATCAGTACTGTAATCTGTGGATGTGCCTGAGGCCAGCCTACATATCAAAACACATCAAAAAACAGATAACCTGGTGGAGTTATCACTGTGAGTTCCTCTCTCAGGGAGTTGTGCTCATTTAACCTCAGGAACAAGACAATCTTGACAAATAAAAGGCTCTCTAGGTTCTAAACCCACCAATTTTAAACAAACTGAAAACAGAAATTAAGGAACAGAGGGAAAATCCATACTTGTGTTCAATTTAAGAGTGACAAATGACAATCATTCTAATCACCTCTTAGGATTTACTCCTAGTTTCTCTTGTTTGTTTTTTTTTTTTCATCTGAAAAGAGACCACTCAGATGGTACAACAGAATTTATTGGTTTGACCCTGATACCAGCAATGCTGTCAGCTCACACACGTAAAGCAGAAACAAAACTTGTCTCCTCAGCACTGGCAAGATGTTCTTATGCACTCATGGCATGGTTATTTTGAGTAAGAAATAGATACAATGTCCTCCATCCATGCAATAGCAGCAAAATTCCCTATGTTCAGGAATACTTTTCAGACTGAGAATACGTAGGGTGGAGAGATAGTAGTGTGGAAAGCACCAGTTGAGCAACTGGCTTACATGATACTGCATTTGAAAATTTTAAAGGCCTTTGCACCCAGGAATATACTTTGACCTGCCTGTCCTGCATGCCCACCAGGGCCAGCAGTGTGCTGATGGCAGCAGCAGTTGCCAGCACCTGAGAGGAGGAAAAAATCCCTGTGATTCCCACCCCACGACAGAAGTAAAGTAGTGTCATGACTGAGTCTCTTCCTGATTGTGTCTTGGGGTTGAGTCAAAATTCTCAGAGTAACTCAGAAAGCAAATCTACTCCCTGACCAAAACAGGAGGTGAAGACCTAAATGTTACTCAATCCCCACACAGCATATTGCCTCTCTCCCTTGCCCTAAGAGGAAGGCATACCATTCCCTTAAAGGTCCTCTGACTCACATGGCAGAAGCACTCCTTAAACCTTTTCTGGGTGCTTTCTTGTCCCTTCTGCAGCAGCACCTGTTGAACAATGTCACCTGGTGACTGAGAAGGAAAGAAGAGCAGAGCCATCTCCACTGCCTACTGCAAACCTTCACTTCCTCCAGTCGCTGGAGACCTTCACCAGCTTCCAGGCTTCACCTGGGATTGCAAACGTAAAGGGAAAAGGGAGAGAGAAGGGGAGGTGGGCAGCTCTGTGTGCCAGACAGTCTCATGAAGCTGCATGGTAGCTGCTTGACCTAGAAAACACGCTGCTAGTGCGTGGATTGCCTATAGACAAGCTGCTGAGATATTCTGCCTACTTTGGTGTAAGACAAAACAAGAGAAATAACAGCTTTGAAGTCTACAAATGAGCACAAAAATTCCTGTGTGGAATTCATGTGCTGCTGTGTGAGCAGTTATCATGTCCACTTTGCAGATCTGTTCAGATGAACACATTCTGGTACAGTCAGATCTTCCACAGGAGCAAAATGGTGTCACAGGGGCTACAGAAATATCATGAGCAACAAGAAGTCAGAGCTGTGCTCTCAATAACAGCACAGGTAGATTTTTAAGCAAAAAACTTGATTTCAAGCACACCTGCTCTCTCTGTAGGAGTGAAAACACTCTCACAGCCAAAGTCACAGCCACAAAACAACCTTTAGAGTCCCGTAAGTAACTGTCACATTGCAGGAGCATGGGATGAAAGGGGAGTGAAGGCATTCTGCATTCCAGTGGCATCTCACATGCTGAGGGCTTGTTTCACAACCTCAAATGCCCCTTGCTTGAAAGGTCAGGGTGCATTACCGTAGCAGAACTGCTTTAGATAAGTATCTCCTTGTCTAGAATATTTAACCTGGCAAGTTGACAATTTACTGAGCTTAAAAGAACAGTTGACTCTCAACAAAAAGAAAGGGTAAAATAAAAGAATAGTCCAAAAAGGATAAGCAAACTCTTGGGAAATGTCCAGTGGTTGAGTAATCTTTAAGGAGAAAAATCTGAAAGTCGGACATTGTAACAGTTACATTGATTTTGTTGGAAAATGAGAGAAAATTTATTCCTCTGTGGATAATTTTCTGAGATAAGTACTTTGAGATTCCTGTTGCATTATTAGCTGTCAATTGGGATAGCGTATTTTGGAAGTATCTTTGCCACAACCAGACAGAGTTAGCACCACTAATTTTCCTTTATATTTAATCTGCTAGGAAAAACGAAGGAGGACAAAGGAAGAAAAGGAACAACAGGACAAGAACCATCCTCTTTTCTTTGCATTTGTGCAAAGAGTTGTTCTGGACAGAATTTAAAATCTCACTAAAAACAATTATACTTTCCTGAAACACCTTGTAGATGGGTTAGGAGAAGAAAAATGTAATGTTCTCATAAAAGCAAATGGAAGTGGAGTGAGATAGAGTATTCCCACCTGAAATGAAAACAGCATGAGACTTGTGGAAAATGATTCAGCAGCTGAAATGTGTTAATTGATCTAAAATTAGCTAATTTTGGTATTTCTGTCAGAGGGGAATACTACAAATGTCCTTTCTGTGACAAAAAAAAAAAAAAAAAAAAAAAAAGACACTTTGGGAAGAAGTGGCCTTAATTTGGTTATGTTCTCTTACATTTAGGGTAGTCAGCATATTCACTGCCCTGCCAGAACTTACTTTCTCCAATAGTCTGGTAACATTTTTTTCTGTTCACATCATTCCCATTTCTTGCCCCTTCATGTGAGGCCTTTATAATATACTGGAGAAATACTGGCCAGATGGAAAACAAACTTTAGGCTAAACACTTCAGTAGATTCCAGTATATCACTGCAGAAGCAGAGCTGCTAACACCCAAAGCATTGTCATAAACACGGCTCTCAATATACACATATACCCAGAGGAATATTCTGTGGTGATTTATTTCAAAATACATTCTCCAAGTTGAATATCTTCACATCCATACAGCACAGACTTGCTTCTACTCATCAAATTAGAAAAGATGAACAGACAAAACTACTGGAGTACATTGTGTTGCTATTTCACAGTTCTGATGTGTGATATGACTTTAAAAACACCAGGCAAACATTAAGTCTGGTTTTCAAAACTATCAATATGATTCTAGGCTCTGCCATTATTCAGTAAAGGTCCTTGTCTGCTGTCAAACCATTTCAGTGGCAGAAACGAATGATAGGGTGGAAAACGTAAAGCCAAAGAGTTTCTGTCATTTTCTACCATGCAATATACCCACAGCCAAACAAATTTGTTCGATGTGGGAGTAGTTCCTGGCTCTAATGATCAATCGCTCAGGTAACATCATCCCCAGTTTACCCCCTTTACATGTGGCAACAAAACCAGTGTGAGTTAGACAGGGGTACTCACTGCCTGGATGCACAAGGCAAAAATCAGATCAAACCAGTGCAGTGCAGTTGAATAAACTTGTAACAGGAAGGAGATGTAAATCAGCAATACCATTGTCTAATCAGCCTTGGAAAAGGCCTTGTGAAATACATGCCTTGATGAACCACACAGTGCAAATCCCACATGCTTCTCATCACAGGGCACCTTCTTTTCACGGGATGCAGGATTGTTTTCATTTGTTGAGACGATGCCCAGGTGACAGTATCAGCAAACAGATTTCATTCACACACAGTGAAGAGGGGAAGTTTTGAAATATACCACTGAAAATATCCTAAGGCACCAAATGTGAAGTTTCTGAAGAGGATGGGTTTCTGTGCACGCCACCACGCCAGGGAAACGCTTACATGTTCAGAACCTTCCTGCATACTGTCACTCCCTCTGAGTAGTTAACACTGTGAAATCTCCTTCCTAGTTCCATCTGGTCTTCATGTCTCTCTTGATCATTTTGCATATAACTGGCAGACTGGAGTTCAAGGCAACACTTGAAGCATTTTGTTTGAAACAACATTCCTTGACACCTAGGAACCAATGTAAGTGAATCTAACTGATTCATCTGATTTATCTACTTGTTGCAATTTTCCACAGGACTGCAATATACAGTTCCCCTCCCCACTTAACTCCTTTTGATAAGCTGTGAAATCTCCACCTTGAAGATCACGTTCATTCCGCGGTATCCTTGCTGAGCCAAGTTTTCTTGGGGTCCCCTCAGATGGTGAACTTGACATTCCTCTCCTCACTGATGTATGCCAGCCCTTCTCTGGACCTTATTGCAGGCTGTGTCCACCTGTCCTGAAGTGTGCCCTGGTAGCATACACCGTGGGTGCTTGTATGACTGGGCTAATACTTTCCTCCCTCTTAGAGTCACTTTGTGCAACTCTTCCTAAACATGAGGTGCTTGTCAGGCTGTGTGGCTCCTTAGCTGTGATCCAGTGACTTCTGTTTCCCAAACAGACACTCAAGGGAGTTCATGTAAGTGATGTACAAGGTTCAGTCTCTGGCTTTGCTGCAGCTACGGTATTTCACAGATACTTAATGTATAGCAGTTTGTGGCTATAGTATAAACTATACACTGTTTACAAGTGGGTGTGCCTAAAACAGTACTTAAGATGCACTGCACAAAATTCTGAACCTTCACACCAGCTTTTGTACTAACTTTCAAAGGCAGCCCTGGAAATTGTGTTGGTGTTAGCATCCCTTGTTATGGTGCCTTTAAAGATGGAGTACTCGTGCTGGTCTTCACCCTAAGGATAGTAATTTTGGGTTGCTAGCAAAGGGATTTCAGAGGTATTGACAGGGGACGATGGTAATAAAGTTATTAGGTCAGCCCAGTATCTCTACAGCACACTGGAAGGAAATGCACGTCCTGGATTGTTTTTACAATGTAGTTTTGCTTTGAGACTATTTTTGAGATTACATTCTTCAAAAGAATACAGAATAACAACAATTCAGATGTGACAAAAGCAAGACAGCGTCCATACTCTCAGAATCTTGAGAATTTTCAGTACTCTGTTGCTGATGCTGTGAAGGCAAGCTAGCCTAAGTAGAACATAACGTTAGCATGGACTGTCAGCCCAGTCACCATCCCCCGAGGAAAGCATGGCAAGGCATAAAGAGTTACAGTCTTGATCCATCAGCTGAAATGCAGACTAAAGATTGCAGCATTTGCTTGGGCTTTGTTTAAAACACGGAAAGGAAGCAAACAAAAAGCAGAAGGTATACTTGCTGGGTATGGTTACTCTCCAACACTGCTGCAGAATAAGTTAGTTGCATTTCTAGGACAGGTAATGCAAAGGTACCTTTCTGTGCCTTGGTCTTTACCAAGTAAATCAATGATGATCCAGTGCCAGGTGCCTAGGTCATGTGCACAGCCAACAAAATTATGTGGCATCTTCTGCAGATGGAGACTGTTGTCATAGAAGAAAGTCACTAAAGATGGATAACATGAAGAGGAGGAAATAAATTCTGTGATTCCTGCCAGCTGAGAGGCTCCCAGGTAAGCTATATATTTCCCAAGCGGACTGCCAACAAGCGTACTGTACATGCATTTTGTACCAGATGGAAATTCACCACTAGCCACACCTGATTATTTCTAAGCATAGACACTGACAGCTCATCATCTGATAACTGTTGGTTCACCGTGTCTCATTAACATGGAGACTTCAAACCCAGGGACATTTCAACAAAGGCTGACTAATAGTAACATAACATACCTGCACTTTTGCTTTTTTTTAAAAGGCATCAGGGTTGCATTCTTCTATTGAAAAGTTATGATAGATTGACGCAAACAGCACACTGCCTGACCCTTGTCCAACACAAACAAATAGTTTGACTTTGCACTGTAATCTTACTTGTATAAGAGAAAAACCTAGCTGAAAGTCCTTAAGTATCCAGAAACTCAACCAATCATGGTCTCCTTAAATGTCAGGCTAGTGAGAAATAGTTTGCTTTAATTTTCTGTCCTATTTTTCTGGGCTATTGAGCTCTGCCAAAATCCCCAGGAGTTTATACAGTTCATTATTCTAAAGGAAAATAATAGTACAGGTAGATTAAAGTCAGTGGAGCTAGGGGAAAAGTGTTAAAATGACAAACTGGTGCACTACTTTAATCTATGCATCCAGAAGAACACTTGAGCATATTTTCAAATTCAATATGTGACTAGTCCCAGTGACTACCGTAGCCTTAATCTGTGCATGTGCCTACAGGCTTTGGTGACCCCTCATGGATTAGTTTGCCAATCTCACTACTCTAAAAGTCTGGTCCAAATTAGGCTTCTACATGACAATAACCCATTCCCATAATAATACGCCACCCTTTCTAACATGCATCGTGAAAACAGACCATTGCATTTTTAAATGTAGTGGATGTAAAACTATTTAATCCTATCAATAAGATCAATTTGAGTAGAAACTAGAAGTCTATAAGGAACAATGTTTTGCTTGGTTTAAGATTCATACATGAACAAATCCAATCTGATATCTAATAAATCTCTTGTGATAAATGTTATGTATAAAAACTTGTTTACTCACAGACTCATACCTTCAACTATGGAATAATTCATATTGCCAGCTACCAGGCATTGAAAAACACAAAGGTTCTGTCTTGACTGCAACTAAAATCTTGTGTTCAAACACAACAGCTCATTAGGCATATATGTTTACAGATTCACACGCTTGCATTCCAATACTTTGCCAAATCAGTGCCATGAAACACATCACATGCCTCTGTGTCTCTTAGGTTGCTCATTAAAGTGATCCAGCATCAAAATAAGTGTATTGGTCACTTTCTCAGCTTATTTCCCTCTCTTCAAGAACAAATTGGGATGCTACCTTAAGAGCCAGTCTCCCAATCTGAGACACTGTACTCAGGCATGTTCCATAGCTGAAGAGATTGGATAATTGGATAATGCCAATTGATTAGGGCTATTAGCACATATCTCACTGTTTCCCATCCTTAATTACAGCAGAAATTTCTCTGGACTGAAAGGAAAAGTACAGAACTCTTCTGCTTGGCCCAGGAATGACAGCAGTTTGAATGGCAGAAGGCTGCTCAATCATGTGAGCAGAGAACTGCTTCCCCATAATTTGTTTATTGAGCAAAGGGTCCAGGGAATCCATTATTGGAGACATCTCTGTGAAAGCAACTGAAGAAGATTATGCTGCTGCAGTGAATGGGAAAATAAAAAGGAAATGGGAGAGAAGCCAGACAGTGACAGTCTTCTTGCCTGGACATCTGCCTGTGGCTCTTCTGCAAGGGAAGAAATACACTGTGAATAAAATGTCACTGGGAGATCCTGGTTCCCAGTCAGTGACTTCCTGCCCATCCCAACAAGAGCTTTCAGGGGAGCCAAACTGAAAGCTGGGGATTTCCTGTGAGGTACATTTCCAGCACCACTGCTTCCAAGGCCCCTTCCCAGCACCATGTGGTATTTGAGGCAGCCAAAACACACTGTTGTCTGGCAAACTCTGCTGATGCTATGGCCCTGGGAAGATTATACTTAACTAATTCAATTCAGAAAAACCTTGAAGCTTTTCTAAACTGTAAGAAGTGCAGAAGCTGGTCTTGTCAGCCTTGTAACTGGGGAACAATGAGGGGACTTACAGCAATGGCTTTAACCTTGTCTCCAAGAGCCTTGGGATACTCTGTTTTCTTGGGCATGTTGTTTTGATTTGGTTTTGTTTGGGGTTTTGGTTTGGTTTTGTAATCCTGTGCCTGCTGCTTTAAGAATGTGCTTTCTGTGAGCTTGGGAACTACCTGTTCTTGGTGCAGTAATATGCCCACTTCAGCCACGCTGTAGATGTGAAGAAAAAGCCTTTACCCACACCGCCTCAGTGCCCCGGTTCTTGGTTAAGGAGAAAGTACAGTCTCTTCAACCCCTTTTTCTAAAATGCTAGCAGTGAGACGGGAGAGATCTGAAAGACAAATTTCCTTTAGAGGCATACACAGACATGAGCTCTCAGCTGACCACAGACATTTTAAAGAGAGCAAGCCTTGTCTGCAGTCTGGGCAGCTCAGCCACTGATGCGAGCACATGGGCTCTGTCTGGATGGGGGCACTTGAGCTTCATGGTTATTGATTTTGACAGTTTACTCAACTTGGATGCAGAATGGCATGAGTGCCAAATTCTGCACGAATTCAGGTGGTCAGAAGCCCACTGTACTTGGCACATCTCTAGCCATTTCTAGCACTGCCAACAGGGCTGTTAGCAGAGCAGAGAACACAAGAGCTTGGTGTGCGTGCCAGATTGCACAGGCTGCTCCTTCATCAAAATCCATCTTGGTAATATGTGGCATATTGCCCAAAGCGACCAGGGGACGTTCCACAGCATCAGAGCACTAGCAAGACTTTAGCCAAATTTTTGGCAGAGGGACAATAAATGGCATTAACTTGCTAAACAAGTTTTGTAGAGGTTCACTTTCTTGACCTCACTGGCTGTTCTTCCAAGAGGTGGGGTCAGGTCTTGGGTTGCTGAACATGAGATGAATGTCATGCCATAAAGCAAGCCATAAATCCACACCACAGTTCTTCCATAGCGATGGTTTTGTGGCCATGTTCCAAGGAATAATTAAGGAGTATAAAAGAACTGTTTTCTAGTCAGCGGGCTTAAACTGCATGTTCAGGACAGCTTCCTCTACAGAAATTTTCTTCCTCAGTCCAAAAGTTTATTATTTTGTTTTTCAGAGGACTGTACAAGGGGTAATGAACAGAAGAGGACCCTTTCCAATGAGTTCAGTGGTTTTTAATCCAGTTACCATAGCAGCTGATTAGCTGGAGTTAAGCAACTCCTGTTTTCTTCCTTCCACAATTAAGTTATAATTTTCCTCTACGATCTACGATATTTGGGACAAAGCTCAGAAACTCTGGAATTACTATGCACATGCTGAGATTTATGCAAACTTCAATTCATCAGGACAAAGATTGCTTATTTCTACTGTTGCCACTCAGAAGAGTTATAAGGCTTGTCCGAGGCTCTGTACAAAGTAAAAGCAAATGATCTGTCCTGATGTAAGTCTCACAAGTCAATGACTGGGCCTTTGTGCTGTTTTTTCTAGCTAGAAGACAGACTACAACAAATTAAATGCATAATATGTCCTGGTAGAGGATTTTTCCACTGTTGTGTGTATCAGTAAAGAGCAGTGGACAAATCGGAGCGGCCACAAGAGAAAATTGATGGTGACATAGGTACTGCTGGTGGTTCATCAGAAGAGATGCTATTTGAACTGCTTAGGAATTCCCATCAGAAAATGCCTATTCATTAAAACTGAATGTGTTACAAAATAATCGGTGGGGTACAAAATAATATCTCAGCATTTTGTCAGAGGAGGTTTTAGTGCCTAATTTAGAAATGACATTTTGATTGGAAGCATGACTTCGTAGGAATTAATGAACAAACATTATTTGAAACTGAAACACTTCACAAATGCTACAATGAAAACATTTCAAATTGACCTGATACTTCTCTCTACCCTTCTTTTCACTCTCTGGAATTTGGTACAGGATGTTTTCCAAAATGCATGCTTTCAAAAAAAATGTAGAGAACTAGAAAAAAAAAGAAGAAATAAAAATAAAGATTTCCTATCAGTTCCAATTATTCAGTTGAGTGTTTGGGTGGCAAATAAAAAGAATACTTGCTCTTTTTGCTGGTTTTACAAGTTGAATCACCCAGCCAGTCAAAAAACAGCTCAGAAAGCAGATGTCTGCATTTTCTATTGGAGCTTGGAGGCATTCAATTGAAATTCCACAGAACAGCCAAGCAGTTAGCATCACACTTGCTATCACACTGGAAAAATGTGAATTAGAATTACACGCGTATCAATTCATTAGTGGTTTGGAAAGAAACAAATACACAATAGTTACTTACTGGAGTCTAAATGCAATTGTCACTAATCACAGTGAGGAACAAAGATTATAAACTTCACAGCTGCTGAGACAAAAGGAATTATGCACTTCTCAGGCCAAAGGAAAGGTGATTAATATGCCTTTATCAAAAGACTTTGAGACATAATAGTTTCATCACTGTACTTGTCTCATTGAAAGCAAACATAGCAAGATATACCTAGTTTCAAGGAAGCTTCTGCACAGAAGCTGAACATTTTTCTATTACATGGATGACCATAGAGTAGAAAAGAAGGAAACTCAGTCAGCATGTCTAAAAGTTGATGCTCTGTGTCTGACAAGCCCTGTCTATCTGTTGTTCCCTATTATTCTTCTTAGGCAGATGTTACGTCTGCTTATTGCTTCTAAGGACATGAAACACATTTACTTCAAAAGTAAAGCAATAATCTGAAATTAAAACAAGATATTGAGCAGAAGTATGACTGAATGTATCAGACCTGATTTACAACAATCTGCAGGTTATAAAATATTTGCTAAAGATTTGCCTTCTCAGTTTGCAGCAGGAGGTAGATGTCATCCAATTTAAAATCTATTTGCTTGCATTTACTCGATCCCCCAAGGGATTGCAGGTAGTGTTCTTTTTTTTTTTTTTTTAAAGCTACAAGAATGTTTATGATCCTCAAGTTTTCTGACTTAACTAACCACTGCTGAAGTAGTGGAAACCTATGTGACTTCAGAGGCACTTAGAAAACCTTTGGAGTCAAAATGATTATTGCACTAATTACATAAAAAGAGAAGCACACAGCCAGTACTGCACTGCCCTGTCTATGGTATTTGGCAGTTACAAATACTCTGTGTTGTTAAGGAGCAGTCTCCCTAGGATTTTGCCTGTCAGTTGGCCTCAAGTCACTGTTACAGTCCCTCTCATAAATTGATCAAACTTTATTTAAAAGTTATTTCAACAGCTGCGGTAGTCCCATTTGGAGTGATAGTGCAGAAACTATACTGCTTGCAAATGTACTTTATCACTCCCACAGTTTTCAGGAGAAGTATCTGTGAGACCACAGGCTTTCACAAGTGATTTGACCTGAAGATTCTGAAGTTTTGATTCTGGGTTGGTATTCAGCTGTATCAATGAGACAGTTGAACTCACAATTCCACTAAGGCATTGGGGATGGGACAGATGAAACCATCCAGCATCCTTCTACAGAAAGACCTGTATGTACAGTTGTGACATCACAACCTCAATCTTCCAGCTTCATAGGCAAGCCTGTAAACTGCCATCAAACCACCAACTGGATAGGCACAGCAAACATCCAGCCACAGAGCAATAATCTTGCAGGCTTTAGTTACAGGGCACTAGTGGCTCTCTGAACTATTTTCCTGGCTGTAAATCCCCGCAGGCGCACAAGTGGCAGAAGACCTGTCAGTCTTCTGATGTAAATGTCTTCTCAAATGAACTCCCACTATGTGGCTATGGAGTCCACGCAAAGTTTTAAGCTCCAGGACCAGCTTTGCTTGCATGATCTGGTAGAAGAGACATATGGATAGGCCTTTGCTTCTTTTATAACTTCTACAGGCATGGGTAGGCACATGGAATAACAGAGGACAGTTAAGGCAGCATCTTAAAATATACAAAGATGACTAAAAGTAATTGTATGTGGCAGACCTGGTCATTTTTCTGAGTAAAAATTTACATCCTCTTAATTCAAATTACCTTCTGACATTCCACCCTCACCTTTATCCTAAGTTTTATGAAAATTTAGCCAGTGAGTCATTCTGTATTTTACAGCAGTGAATTAGAAGACACAAAGTTGGCACACTACAGCATCATGACAGCATTTTTTTCCACTGAGCTCCTTCCACTCTTCTTGTACCTTTTCCTGCTCATGTCCACATCATATCCAATTTATCACAGTGTCCACCGGTGCAAAGTCAGCAATCGATTTTGCCTTGTGGATCTTTTTATTTCTTGTGGAATTCATTTTCAATCCGTTAAAGAAATAGGAAAGCATTGAATCACCTATCATAGATTTCGAGAGTGCACTGAGCTGTTCTGGTCAACATAAGGATAATGAGGAAAAAAACCATTCATTTAGACGATGAATTTAAATCACATAAATAGAGGAAAAATAAAAAAGCTAATCTAGATGTTTAGAGTTCATCCTCTAGCATTTTTTTTCTTCACTGACTCTGTGCCCTTTGGTAACAGATGTATGGGAGCAAATCCCCAAATAGCTGGGTAGCAGTCAGAGCATTTTACATTTTTTAGTGGATGTTAAACTAAGATCCACAACAGGCAGTCTCTGAGCCTGACTGCATTCCCAGACACTCAGTTATCTTGCATATTAGATATTCAATAGACTGTTTATGAGACTGGCATCCACCAGTGCTTGAACATGCAAACATATTAGTGGCAGGTCCTATTTATAGTGTTTTATGTGTGCAGGACTATAAGAAACAGCTATCAGGGAGCATGAAAGTACAATCCAAAAAGTATTCACCCATTATTCTGACTGCCCAAGTGGCATGATTGTCTTAAAAAATGTGTTAAGTCCCCTCTCTAGTTATTAGCATGCTTTATATAATCTAAATGATGCTGAGGTATTTTGCATTTGCTTGGTTCAGGCTGTGTGCTCCCAGGAGCCTTGCACTGCATGCAGCACTGAGCACTCTCTGCAAACCCCTGTCAAACGTTGCATACTCAATTTGACCAGGTGCTACAGTGCACCCCTTCAAATTGTGTTCCTATCTGGTAAATGCCCTTTTCTTGCAGCAGAAAAAAGTCCCTTGCAATATGAGTAAATTTAAAGTATTCCTTGAGTTCCTATGGAACTATATTTATTGTTCAAATTTTTTGTATTAAAGTTGTTTGCTTTGAGAATTGCTGCTCTTTGCCTTTTATTAGTTTAATATGGAGCTAAAGGGCATGAACTTGAAACTGGGAATAAATGTACACTTAACATGTTGCATACTGCTTTGTGTTCTTACCTGAACATATAACTGTATGTATAACAGGCAAACTGTGCAATATTTTTTTGCTCATAACTGCATGTAAACCTTATTGTGCAAGTACTGTTAATTGAGAGGCTGGCTCAGAAGATTGTGGTTTTGAACATTTCCTTTGAAATCCAGGTCATATTTATCACTTCCAAATACTCCTGTACTAAGAAACCTCTTTTTTTTTTTTTTTTTTTAATGTTTTGTTTTGTTATGAAAATGTAAAAATTGAAAGTTTCTTATTCTTATGAATTTGTCTCTGAGATACTTTCATGGAATCACAGAATTGTCGGAGTTGGAAGGGACCTCTAGAGATCACCTAGTCCAACTCCCTTGCTAAAGCAACATTGCCTAGAGCAGATTGCTCAGGATTGCATCTGGGTGGGTCTTGAAGGTCTGCAGAGAAGGGAACTCCACAACCTCCCTGGGCAGGCTGTTCCTTTACAGACCTCTGGGGCATGCAGAGATACTTGATCTATATTTTCAGCCAGTTAGATGGTAGATACATACTATCTAATGTTCTTATCAAAAATTAGTCTTGAATTACATTATGGATGCTTTTGTTTAGAATTCAAAGTCAAAAGGGATGATTATAGAGTTGTGAGAGTTTGGTGTATTTGCCTGTCTTCCACTGAAAAACTGCTTTGCACAGTAAGTGAAAAGATTTTCAAAATGAAGGCAAGAAATACTGAACTCATTCCCCACTCTGTTATTTGGTTAATTGTAGCCTTGAGAAATTGTAATAAAAAATAGCAACTAAAAAGCCAATCAGCTCTTCTTTATCAATATAACAAATACTAAATGTAAATGGAATTAGAAGATTCTTTACTCATTCTCCTCTATTCACTACCCCCCAATGAGATCACTTTCAATGAGCAGGATTTCTTACACTAGTAATGCTATTATTGAAATAAAAATATATTTTTCCTAATACTCATCCTAAATAAAAATATATAGTTTTACTCTGAAGGGAATCTATTTTTCATTTTAAACTACCATAAACTATAGTTTATACCTCCTAAATGTTACATCTCAAGGTTTGAAGGAGCATAGAGTTTTCTACTTACTTTTTTCCACCAATAGATGGCACATGAAGCCCTAGAAATTCATCCATTATGTACAGCATGAAATAAGAACCCACAGTTTGCACTTGCCACCTGTAAATCAGTGCTCTGTGATATCTTTACTGATATGAATATGCTTTAGTCCTAGTCTATCCACCTTGCATTATAAACCTTAGTCTGAGTTTAGGAGTAGCTATGTCCTGTGTGTAGACTGTTAATTCTTATTTAATTTGTCCCACTCCATTGTGTCAAACTGAAGTTTGTGCACATTGCTCTTCTGTCTTGGTTGGGAAGGTATGTGTCAGCATGGTGTAGCAGCTGTTACATTTATTCAGCGTCTTAGGAATGAGCTTTCTGTAATGAAACAAGAAAGCTCTGCATACATACCCATGTCATAAATCATAACAATTGTAAGCTGTAACAGAATATCTTGAAGCTCAAGCTTTGATTTCCAGTTCTATAAAAGCTCAAAACATGTGTGTGAGAGAGAGAGAGAGAGAGATGGCAGAAAGAGCCTACTACAATGATAAAACTAGTTTCAATAAACCACAATAAGGATGCTTACAATGTGCTGCTATATTTCTTCATATATAATGCTGTATTTTTTAAAAAATATTCAGCTTTTCTCCAAAAGCAGAAGGGATTAATTCTTGTTACATACAAGCCAGGTATAGTGCTTAAAGTCACAATGAAATGATACAAAACAATAGGGATTTTCTTCTGCACATGATATAATGATTTTAAGGACAGGACATAATGGGTTGTAATCAATTGTCTGTAGCATTTACTTGAAAAATTAATAGAAGTGTTCACAAAGCACATTGAGACTTTTGGAGCACAAAAGGATACCTTTCCTTCCAGGCAATCTGCATTAGTAAATATGCATCATTTTTCCTCCAAATGATTTCCTGAAGTCAGTCTGCCTCACAATTGCCCTGCTGTTACTGGTAATCTAAGTATTGATGACTAAGTGACCATTAGAGCTCAGCTGGTTTTTCTGTATATCACAGTAACTCCTCCAGGCTGACTGAGCAGACAAATTTGACTGCTCTGATCCCCGCATGGCTGTCTGGATGAATTCTATTAATCCACTCCTTTCACTAATCCTCCCATTTTTATAAGTCAATTTGGTTTTGTGAGCTCCACTTCTAACTGTAACTCTCAGCATGTATTAAAGCTTCCACTGTATGGGTAACAGCAGCAAAACATGGATAAAACCCAAGGCCATCAAGCAACATCAGTGATTAGACACTGAAGAGTGAAGATCATGCAGCTGAACCAGTGACTATTAATCACTCTTTGCCAGTAGTGCTAGAGAAGAGGAGGGAGGATATCTGAAATGGCTTCAAATTAACAGCTCTCCAGTGAAATGGGGAAGTTTGGCAGCCTACATCATGACCAAAATTTTTTAAAAAGTTGATTTTAGGTATCTGTTTTATGTGCCTTAGTCTCTCTCGTCCAGCTGACTAAGAGAAGACAGCTGTTTGAATGCCCCTCTCTAGGAAACCCCATGAGTATGCAGGAACCTGAACTTCCAACGTTATCACCTCAAGTAAACACCCCAAATCAAGCAGCATAGACAACTCCTTTATATATTACACCTGTCACTGAATGTAAAACAAATCGGTGTAATTAAGCAACTTCCCAAGGGTCAGGTCATAGCATCCAAACCAGCACACTACCACTGACTTGACAGTAACACAACAGTAAGCTGTACATGATCCTGACCTGCAAATGACAGCACACGTCAACCCAACAAAATTATTAAATGATCAGGCTGGCCTAAATTTACGCATTCCCCCTTAGCTTGCTTTTATTTGGAGCCTCTTCCCCTGAAGAGTAAACTTTTCATTCAAACCTCAACTGAGAGCAGTCTGTAGCCAGTGAAACTCAGAGAAAGGTCTGTAAACAATAACAGCTCTGTAGAGAACAAGCTGACCTTTAAAGACGTTAAACAAAACAAGAAGGGTTGATTGATACTGTGCAGTACATGCTCTCTGAAATATTAAACCCAAGAAAGTCATAGAAGGTTAGTTTATGAACACACAGTGTGATAAATTATGTCAGTGGATGGTCGGGTTGGAGAGGGGAAAGCATGACTGGGTAGAATATTCAGGGAAAAATGTCTGTATCCTCAGCTAGAAAAGGAAAAGTGTGCAATGTTGCCTTCTATTAAATGGAATCATAAAACAAATTATGTTATCTAGAATAGGTCAGTGGCTAAAGTCTTCATGACTCATTTTTTAAAATTGTGATTAATGAAGTAAGAAATGGTATAATGTTTCTTAGACTAAGTATTCTATTAGTAAGCTCCAAAGCATAATTACTTACAGTTTAGCCACAAGCATGTTATTTATACAGAGAAGAGCAATCTAACCTATATAGTATCATGGAATCATTTAGATGGGAAAAATCTCTTAAAATCATGGAGTCCAACCATTAACCTAGCATTGCCAAGTCCACCACTAAACCAGCATGTCTTTCAAATGCCTACAAGAATAGCAACTCAACCACTTCCCTGGGCAGCTTGATACAGTGCTGTAACTCTTTCCATGAAGAATTTTTTCCTAATATCCAATCTAAACTTCCCCTGATGTAACTTGAGGCCATTTTCCCTCATCTCATTGCTTCTTACTTGCAAAGAGACCAACACCCATGTTGCTACAACCTCCTTTCAGGTAGTTTCACTTTCAGTCTGCCTGAGTCTTGTCAACCCAAATTACAGACAAAGGCTGCAGAATGCTGTACCTCTTTCTTTCTTTCTTTCTTTCTGTTGCTCTCTTTTATTTTTCCCTTTCCCCATAAATGTACAGTTTGGTGATGGGAAATGGGGGCTATTCATCTTAAATACATCTCTTCCGGTCACTTTCAGGAATGGGATAGTTTCATTGTCCAGCACTTCAAGAAGGTTCCACATAAACCTTCTCATGTCCATACACAATCCTCAGTCTGCTATGGTATTTTCAAGTGCAAAAGCAGGTTCCTCCTATAGGGCAGATGTAGGGGTAGTAAGCTCTGTACTCTCATTTCAGACACTAGTGCTGGAACAGTTGTCCCACCAAGTAGACCTAGGGGCTCAAGGAGGCAGAGGACCCCTTAAATTTCAATTTGCTGCAGTTCAGAGATTCAACATCTGCACTAAAAAAGTCTTGGGGCACAAGGACTGTTCAAATGAATCAGGTTGAAGGGGAAAGACAAAAAGAGGGTGAGCAGCAACAGGGTGGGTGCTGATAGCACTTTGATAGCAGGTGAAGAACATTCCTATTGAACCTCCTGAAGTTGTAGAGGAACCATCAAGGAATTTGTGAAGAAATAAATACCACAGGCTTGAAACCGCATGAGAGAGAACAGCTATGCAGATCTTTCTATCCTTCTAGGCTCTCTGCCCAGTCCCAAACTGAAGTATATCGACTGAGTCTCAGCTGCTCCCTAGCTCCTGCCCAGTCCTCTGCATCAAACTTGTCTTCCCATCCACAGCAGCAAGTCTCTAGGCATAGCACATCCCATGCCCACCTCTTGCTTCTGAAGCCAAGAAGACATGCTGAATATTCACATCCCATCTGCAAGCAGGGAGAGGTAAGCCTTCACTTGACTAGACTTGCAGGGGAAGCTATATCTCTCATGCCATTTTAACAGGACACAAGCAGTTATTTACAGACTGGTACCATACTGTCTCTGAAGGAAAACACATCCCTGCAGCACCTATCCAATACTGTAAACAAGGACCTAACCAGGTAGTAAAAGCAATGCCAAAACAGAAGTACTTCAATACAAAAATGTTTATGCCAAAACCATAGTGTTGGCCCTGTCATGGCTTTTATATACTTTAAACAGAAACCAGCAAAAATGGCTTTACACAGCAGAAGAGCCCTCTGGCATTAGAGCTATTTGCAATGCAAAATAAAGTTTGAGAAAGTTAAGAATCATACTGTTATCCTTCAACTACTATGTTGTGAATCTGACGTGAAAACCTGAGATCACTGAAGTCAAGAGGCATTTTGACCTCAGTGGGACTAGCATCTCTTTTTTTTTTTTTTTTTTTTTTTGCTTTTAAGCAAAAAGACAAATTACGTGCCCCTAAAAAAAGAGGTTAATAATCATCACATTATAGACTATTTTGCCTTAAACTAAAAAAAGTACTCTGCTAATGAAACATGAAAGTGCAGGTACATGTCTCTGAGTTGGCTATTGGGTAAGGTCTGTGCAAAGCTCGAGGGGAGAAGGGACTTTCCAGACAACTCCCAAAAGCAAATCTATGATTACATTAGGAATCTACATTAAAGGGAGAAGGGAGGCTGGTGAAACCAGTGCAGCAAGGCGTAAATTTATTCAAGTAGGAGAGAAAAATGAGAAGTCTTTCCGTAACAAGGAATCTCATTTGAAACCAGATCCGTAATATTTGTTGATTGAATTTCAGAGATGCTGAGTTGAGTTTGAAGGATGCTCAGGATCACTGAATATCAAGGAAACTTACTCTATTCCTGTGCACTTCTGAACACATTGCATAGTATCCCATTCATTTTAACTGCAGACAAATTATTGAAAACTTTTACATTTTCCCAGTTGCAAACTGGAGTTATTTACCATTGGTGTGGCCTCTGTGAAATCCATCAGGAGGTCACCTGGCTCCAAAGCAAATGTACTTCCAGCATCTGTGGAACTCTAAATGCAAAGAAGAAACCCAGCTTTGAAACAAACGTTTTGTGTCTTTAATTCTGTTATTGTTTCTGGGTTATTTTTAATTCTTTAAAGCATAGATTGCCAAATAGATTTCAAATTTCACACCATGTTTTTTTAAGTATGGCTACTCAGGAGAAGCAGACAACAAAACTATGCACCTTTGAAATCAGGGTACATATTAATTTAATTCTGATCCACTACCCCCTAATGTTGATGAAAAACTAATACTAACTTTAGTTCAGACCTGGAGCATGCTCTAAATATTTTCTTACATGAGAGGTTAAACATATTACTATAGTTCTGCATAAAACATCACTCCTAAATCTAGAATTACCTGCAACTTCCTCCCACCTTTCCTGAACTCTCTCCCAACTGCCATAAGCTCATCTCCTTGCATATTACCTTGTTACCAGGTGAAACCTGTGTTTGTCCTTCTGATGTTTGTGGTGTACATGTTTTCTGTGACCCGGGAGATGCTGAAGACACAGTTGTTGATGCTGCTGCTGCTGCCAGTGCGGGAGGAAGGTCATCTTCATCGCTGCAGTTGATAAAAGCAGACAGATCACATTAGAAAGTGTCACTGGACTTTGACAGTACTTGTGCTAGAGAAGGCACTGGAAACCTGTATGTCAGCTGTACTGCTTTGGAGTGAATTTCTGTTTACTATTCCATCTGCAATGCAGCTAACTTTTCAAGTAAATTAGATTTTTTAAGCTTTAAATGTTCCTCAAAAGTCACTTGGCTAGGTAATTCTCATCTGCAAATAGAAACATTATGAATATGATGTGCAAGTTGTGTCTCTATGGAGTATGTATATGGGAATAAATTAACTGATTTGATATTACTCTAGTGTTTTTTCTTTGCTATGGAGGCATGCTGTATTGGTAAGAACAGATCCGGTTAGATCTGTCCATGAGACTGACTGCTTCATTGGCTTTAGACCAACAGAAGATTTGACACCCATTATGTAGCTAGTCTGTTCTATTGTTTTCAAACTGTTTTTAAAGGATTTTGATGATTGACTACAAAAAGGAGCTCTTTAGAATCATTCTTGTGAGGATATCTTTTTCCTATCCCATTTATTCATTTACAGAGAAAGCATTTTATTTAAAACCAGGTTGCATGCTTCCCTTGGGCTCTAGGCTGTCAAGCTGAGCTCTTTCCATCTCACCTACTGTCACCACTAAATGAAAGCCAGTAAAGAATATTATACCTTCATTTACTTTTGTAGACCCCCATTGACTACAAATCACTGGGATCAGTCAGCCCTGAGTCAGGATGTTTCCAATTGCTAATTGGAATTGCATGGAAATAGAGTCACCATTTGGCCTGCAGAACCTTTATTACTGGGAATGATGTGTGAAAATGAGAGACTACAGCTTGACAGTTTAAAGTGCAGGGGAAAAATGATAAGAAAAATAATTTCTGTTCATAAAATGGCACTAATTTTAACTACCAAGTAGGTAGTCACAGTGTACAGAAGCCTGCCTAACCACTTGACAGACACTTCCAGAACAGAACTGTACTTGGTTAGGTGCTACTTGAAGGCAGCATGCCTGGGCAACATAGTACGTCAAAACTACATAGAGGGTACACAGCGTTATGGTGGGTTGTTTGGGTGATAACTATATTTTTTTATTAGTTATGAGACTATGGCTATTAATATTATCTTTTCCATGCTTCATTTTTTATTTCTTCTGGGTGACAATAGAATTCAGCACTAGAGCACTTACACTACATCATTTTAATGCTGGAAAGAAAATGCAAAATCTTTTGGACCTTTTCAATAGATGTTTTATTAATGCAACAAGCCAGAGTTGGACTGTTGACCTAGTTAATTTCTCTTTCAGAAACATGTAGCTGACATTTTCTCTGTCTTTGCTCCTCACTCTCAGCAGGAATACATTGGCACCCTCCCCGTCCTTGCTGGGTAAACCTGCTCTGTTACATACAAGGAAGTGGAAAATTGTCAAGGATTTGCCAGTTCAGAAAGGCTTCTCAGTGTCTGAGAGCTAAAGCTAAGGGTTAGAGTCCAATCTTATCAGTCACTGAGTTATGTGCATGCAAGCTGTAGGTCGGAGAACTGGCAATCTTCACTATATTTCTTTCACAATACTTTGCTATTTCTTTGTTTCCCATATTTTCAGTCCAGACTAAGATTATTTAAACTGAATAGAATTTGGGTCTACAAAAAATAAAAAGTAACAGCCCATATTTTTAGCTGTAGTCTGCAGGCCTACACACAGTCGTAGCACAGGTGACACCTGTGGTTAGATGTGTTTATGTGCACTTTAGGTATATGCCTAACACTTGTCAAATGAAAATCCACAAAGGCAAGATATGCTCGAAACTGGTTCCTCAAAAGCTCACCAACAAAAAATTGAGAATTCCCTCCTGAACACTAAATATATTTATTTAAAAATATACTGTTTAAATGTTGCTTCTCTGTGTGTGTGTAATAATACCACTGCCTTTTACACCCCATGTCTCTGCCTCTATGCCCCTTTCCTTTTCAATTGTCCCTCACCATGCTATTCATTGCTTCAGCTCTTGCCTTCCTAAGTTCTGCTCTTCTCAGGCACTACTGAGTTCTCTGTGGTGCTGTTACTCCCAGTGATCCCTAGCATCCTTTCCCCTCTATCTAGGAGAACTCTCAGTTCAGCTGAACACTTTCTCAGACAAGAATGATCCAGGAATAGCTGATTCTGCTTCAGCCCTAACATAGCCTAGAGCAATTTTTTTCACCCAGATTCTTAAAAACTGATTTCTCACTAGCCGTGTTCTCTTTGACACCAACTAATCCTACTACCCTACTTTGATGGTCCCATGAGAAATTTTCTGCTTCTGCATACATAACATCAACAAGGTATTCTTTATATTAAAATTGCCTACACAGCATAAGCCTGTTTTCTTTGTTTGCCATGTAGCAGTATTTGAGGACCAAGTTTAATAAGTTGTTTGGGCTAAAACTTAATTAAGTGTGTATACAAAACCTGTGACTATACCTGCAACAGGACATGAATTTCTTTTCTGACCACACATCCAGTGTGCTCAAAGAATAAGATCAGCCACTGTGCACTGTGTCCTGTTCATCACCTGCCAAAGAGCATCAAAGAATTGCTTCTCTCAGTGTAACAACTTTTTCCTTTGCTTACTGAGATCTACAGTATCAAAATCTAAAAAATCAGATGCATCTTTAAATATGTAGGAAATTTCCTTCTCCTGGTTTGTAGAAAAAGAGGTAGTAGAAGTGGTGTCTTGTTCAAAAAAAGCATACCGTTGTTGAGCTAGGCTGGGCAGAATGAATGAGCAGGCTTCACTCAGGTCTTGGGAAACTGCTCCTACAGAATGCTGCCAAGTTTTCTGCCACAACTTACCTTCAGGACTGGCAAGCTGTTAGGTAACCTAAGTTCTCTTCCCAGCTTGAGTTGTCAGCTCCCATCTCCTATCTCATTTTCAAACCATATTGGTTGATATGTCATGGTAAAGGACAGCATGTTATGTGGCCTGCTGACCAAGCTGTGGCTGTATGTTCCCATATGTCAGTCTTGGTCTCTTGGGCAAATACCAGTTTGGCTTACTGCTCATTTTACTCCTAGCATCAATTTGTTTCATTCTTTCATTTCTTCTTCTAAATATTTTTTTTCAGTTTTGGTGATGTAGACTGTTACCTTTTTTTTTTTCCCCATCAAAAGCTAGTGTTCTTAATAGTGAGACAGAGAATAACTATATATCAATATTTATTAGAATCCTTTTGGAGAGAAGGATAATTTTTCCTAACATTGCTATATATTGAGTGACACTAGAATGTTAAATTGTTGGAGGGACTAACACAATCATAGAATCATCTTGGTTGGAGCGATCATCTAGTCCAACCATCAACCTCACTCTAATAAAAAACATCACCAAACCATGTCATTGAGCACTATGTCTACCTGTCTTTTAAATACCTCCAGAGACGGTGCCTCAACCACTTCCCTGGACAGCCCATGCCAATGCTTAATAACACTTTCAGTGTAAAAAGTTGCCATTCCATGTAGAAAGCCATTCCATATATTTTCTTCATTCTGGCATTGGTGTTCTTGTACTAACAAATCTATGCTGAAGTTGTCCCTTTTTTCCTTTTCTACTCAGTTTAATGCCCTAGTTTTTAGTGGCCTTGTCTGTCCTTTCATTTGAAGGACAAATAAAAAAATTATTCACCTGTTCAGTACCTCCCATCTCCAGAGGCTCTCAGAGTGGATGAATTAGGCGTAAATGGGATGCTAAAGCCCTATAAACACAGATCACTCTTGCTTGGACTAAGAGATCTAACTTTGATGGCTGTAGATATAGTGGCCTAGGCAATTTCTGCATGTGACAACATCACAGGGAGAGAGAGAGAGAGCACGCGAGAGAGTGCACTTTCTGAGAGGGAATGGCTGACAGCACAGCTTAACCACCCAACAGCTAAGGACTGTTTTCCTCGATTTGCAAATGAGGTTGTAACAAAGCAGACAGAGCAGCTTGCTCCAGCTCATATCAGGATTTTTAATGAGAAAAAAAGTTTTTTTAATTCCTAACCTAGAAGATTGGAAAAAGACAGTGGGCCTGCAGTTCTGAGGGTTACCAACTGCATAGGGGCAGTAAATTTCCTTTGTATTAAAAACCTAAAGATTCTCAGAGATGAAAGAAATGGTATCAGTATAAGATCATTATCATGTAATTGCACTCATGCTTTACAAAAGGAATAGCTAGAGCAATAATTAGCATCCCCCTTCATTTTCAGCTGTAGTAGGCAAAAACATAGAGATAGTGCTATACGTTACTCACAAACTGTACTGCCTTGTTAACTTCCTCACACGAGAAACTTTAATGTCCTGCTTTTCTGTAGGGCCAGTTGATGGCGTAGTTTCGGGTCGCACTGGGGCTGGACTTCTAAAAATAACAAGAAAAACATAGGTGGCACAGTCTTTATTTAAAGTACTCCAGACATATCAACAGAGTTCTAACTCATCAACACATATTTATCTTGCAAAGTGGTAAGTGGCCATTGAAGTTCATCCTTTTGTTCCATTTATAGTCCACAGGCCAGTGTGCATGAACAGAAAAGGATGTGCAGATTCACTCTCCAGTGCATTGCATACCATTTATAAAATTAGCAACTGATTACAAATACAGAGCCCATGTAAAAGACCATGTGGAGATGTCACTGTTTCTAAAATACAGCATTTTAATAACAGCCCAGCAATTCAGTCATGTCAGAAATATTTATAAAAAAATACCTTTAACAAAAACTATTTTATGAATAGTGAAACCTATTCTGCTTAAAATAGTTTTTACTTGAAATTAAACATCTTTCTGCATTTGAAAGAGCAGCTCAGAGGAAATGAACTAATGGATTTGGTTCAAGAAAAGGATGCTTTCTAGAAATAAACAAAACTCATGTTTCAGATGCTCATGAATGTGAGCTAGAGCAAAGCCTAGAAATGGGAATGAGGACCCACATAAAAGGATTTTCTCTTCAACCATTTATCAGTAGCATTAACTAAGGCTTGACTACAAATAGCAAAATTACTAAATAAAAGATCTTCATGACCTTGAAGGGAACCACTTCAATCTGAATCTGAGTAGCACAAAGACACATGAATTATCTTAAATACTACTTTTATTTGAAACAATACATCATGATTAAATACACCAAATGTGTATTAGTAATGCTATAAACATTATAAATATGCTAAATTTTAAATTAGAAATTTTAAAGTCTTGATTAATAATTTGCTAAATGGTATACTGCCATCTAATCTGAAGATACTGAATTAGTACTTCAGCAGCCCTACCAATCGCTAGTGGGACTGCTCACGCACTGAGGTACATGCCACAGCTGGCAGAAGTGGCACAATCTTGTCTCTAATATTATAAAGTTGGGTTGAATTTTTTGAGTCTACTTGCATTGTATTATTCTTCTAAAGCCATAATAAGATAAGCATATTAAATATTCACAATTGCAGTTCCCTCTGACACACCTGTGGGTTTTAAACTTCATTAACTCTCTCTGCTAACTCCTGAACTTGCTGTCCAGATACAACAAACCCTACTGGGATGGCATAGCCTTCAGATTATATCTTTAGTTTTCCTATGTGTTAGCCTTTGGGGAGGCCACAGAGCATAAAATGGAGGCAAGAGTATAAAATGAAGCAAGTAAAGTACAAAGGACATACATAAATCATAAACAGAACTCTATTACTTATACTTCTCATGGAACAACTCTTGATGATTTTTGTTCTGTGTTTTGATCCCATTAATTTCAACAAGTCAGCACAGATAGCAGCGAGATTCATATCTTACCTCTTCCCAAATTCCAGTCTCAAGATCGGTCATTTAAATCTCAGATTTGCAATGAGATTACTGCAGAAAATCCAGCCAGCTTTTCAGACTTTTTGATGAGTTTGTTAGGCTGGCAAATAAGGGGAGGATAAGGGGAAAAAAAAAGCTTAAACTCTCTTGTTCTAATCTTGAAGTTAGTATGTCTGATCTGGAAATCTGTGTATCAATATCATGATGGAAGCCCCCAAGGTAATTTTCATCAAGTCAGTCTTCAGAGTGAATGACTACTCTAGCTATTCTTTTTTTAGACAGCTTGTGCTAAACTAAAGGTAGCTTTTGACAACTGAAAAGAAATATTACTACTTCAATTTACCAAAAGTGATTTTCAGTTCAAGTTTTTACATAATAGGTATATTTATGTTAAGACCTGTTTAATGACTGGATCTAATGGTTAAATCCTCAAGGAGTTTGAATGTACATAATGCCATTATCTCCATCTCAAGCCTTCTGAAATACATTAGCTGAAATTCTTGCTTTGAATAAGCAATCCCCACAATTCTCCAATACTTTTCTAAGACAGTTGTTACAAGTTTTACACCTCTTCATCAGCCCAGTGGAAGCAGGAATTAAAATGGTGGTATCAACTGCGCGTGAGCTGAAAAATGTTTGCTAAAAAAAGGATGAGCAGTGCATTAATACTCTCAAGGGGCTCGGCAAACTACATAGTGAGGAACAGCAAAGGTGGTGACAAAACTATTTACAGTTCATTGTTTCTTCTAATTTCTCAAGACAATATTACAATCTGTAATGAAAGTAAATCAGATATTTTCATACAAACTAAAATTTAAAATTATAATTTCAGTTCCTTTAAAAAGTTTCATTTTACAAAGCCTACATACCTCCTTTTGATTCTCATGATTTGCAATTTTGAAAAAAAGGGGAGGAGGTTTGACTTTCAAAGCTGCAATTGCTGAAATAAATTTTTTGTTTAAAAAGATATTGTGTGGTTTTATAACTAATGTAGTTTATAATCATTTCAAAGCAAGTTACGAAACTGATTTGTATATATGAAACAATTTAAAGTTCCATGTCTGAATTCATCTTGAAAAGCTTTTTACATGAAAAATTTCACTCAACTATGATGAAAAGTGTTTGAGAACCAAACCGGACCTATTGTCTAACCCAACAAAGTAGACAAAAACCTTATTATCTTGCTTTGAATGCTGCAAATTTTCAAGTGAACAATATAAAAACCAAGCCAAGATACAGTACCACTAGGCACACCTACTCCTACTTCAGTCATTGTAACCTCAGATAAACTTTACTTGTGTTTTGTATCACACCAGTAAAATACCCCACTCATTTATTTTGCAAAAGCAATACAATTTTAAGAGAAAAAAAATATTATAAAATTTTGCCATCATTTTTGTTAGAGACTGGACACAGTGACTATCATTCTCCCAGTATTTATCAGGCCTCTGGGAGAGACACAAGCACTATTTAATTACACAGTTTGAGAAGCTGCAGGTTTTCAAAGCTGTAAATTGAAGCTACCTCTGGATGAAAAGGAGTACTGGCAATGCCTCCACCCAAAGAGGGTAACTATTCCAGTCTACCATAAGCATGAGACAAAATGTTAGACTAGTCCTATCAACTGCAGCGCTGGATTTTTGCCTTCATTAAAACCTTGCTAGTTTAACTCTTTCCACACCAGCCTAAAATGTCCATGACAGCTCCTGTTTCATCTTCAAATGCTCTTCCTTAATCTGAACATGCTCAAAACTGTCGCTACTCTCACTTCAGCAACCAGATGCAAGAAGGGCTCAGAATGATCAACTCAGAGCCCAGTCTGTGTTTTTAAAATCACAGGCTTTTAATATCACACAAACTCTTAAGAACAATCTTGTTAATATTTCTGAAAAAGAAGTAACTGCAAAGTAGAATAATTTCTATTGTTATCTTTTGAATTTGAGAGCCAAAATGTACCATCTTCTATGGGAAAATACTTTCTTGAGTAAAAACCTTGTAATTATTTTGGCTACTTAAACAAAGTCATTATGTGCACATCACCATTTTTAGTTTGTAGTCCTACATGTAGTAGCTTATGTGAGCTTGAACAAAACCTGAAATGATGAAGGATCAGCAGGACTCAAACTTAAAAAAAAAAAAAAAAAAAAAAAGAAACAGAAAACATGCGGTCATGTGCATTACAGTTCCTTTACAAGGTTCTGTTTCCATGTCATTAATTCATAAGAAATCTTTTTCCCAAAACTGTATCCAACCACTACAGCATAAAAATGAAGGTACTGAACCAAGACAGAGTTACTTAATGACCTGGCACCTTACACAAAAATCTGTCACTTCCTGGTGAGAATGACAATAACAACCATCAATGTCAGCATACAGTGCTAGGTCACCAGAAACTGCCCAAGCACTGAGAACGCCAGCACACTCCTGAGCAGCAGTCAGCACGCTCTACTGAACCAGCTTCAGCCTGTTTTCACAAGCCTGCACAGAAACATAAACAAGTCCTAGAGGGACTCTCCCCCCAAACTCCAGAAATTATTTTTGTTCACAGATTAGCATCCAACAGGCTACTGAAACCAAAACTGCTCACAAAAAATACATGCTCTGTAAGAAATTCTTTCCTGTGAGAGTGGTGAGGCACTGGAACAGGTTACCCAGAAAAGTTGTGGATGCCCCATCCCTACAGGTGTTCACGGCCAGGCTGGATGGGGCTTTGAGCTACCTGTGCTAGTAGGAGGTGTCCCTGCCCACAGCAGGGGGGTTGGAACTCAGTGATCTTTAAGGTCTTTTCCAACCCAATCCATTCAAGTGACCACAGATGTCCAGTGATATAGCTTGACACTTCCTTGGGAACACAATGTAGATGCTTGTGCTGAGGGACTCGGAGTAGGGAGGATCCTACTCTGGCTCAACTGTAATGGGGACATGAGTTCTCAGGACTGGGACTGTGCTGCTGCCTGCACCCTGCCTTCGGTGCCACAGCTGCCACAGATTGTTGTGCCTTCCTCCTCCCCTGCTAAGCTGGTTTCCTGCAGACCTCCGTACTTGTTTGAAATGTGGCAAGTGGGCCATGTGGGAGCAAGTGATTGTGCAACTAGTGAGCTGAAAAGAATAAAGCTCCATTTTCTGTGTTTGTCTTGGACAGAAGCAAAGAGGATAAAATCTGTTATTTTTTGTGCCATCTTGAACAATCTCTCTTTCTCCATGTTCCCAGTCTAAGGCCAAGAGGGGGAAGCTAAAAGCTCCACAATTTACAAGGATACAGCCACCTGTGAAGGTGACGGTTGACCTGTCTTCAGGTGCTGACTCGTGGAAAAAAAAATGAAACACTGGCTGATTTTCGGCTTCAGAATCCTCTTTGAGCAGGAATGTGGTATTGAAAACTTGGGGGGGAAAAAAGCAAGGAAGAAAGGAAAAAAGTTTGATAGATATGTTCTCTTGTGTATCAAAGACATAACCTAACAAGCTAAGCAAACACACACAAACACAAAAGTATTTTCTCAATCTCTGCTCTAAGGGACTCACACTAATAAGGCAGTTTTTCTCAGAATAGAGGTTACATGTCCAAAAGGTTATTTGGACTTTTGAAAGCTATTGCCAGTATCAAACTTGCTGATTTCTTTTTTTTTTTTCCTTTGGTTTTTTTTTTTTTTTTTTTTTCTTTTTTTTTTTTTTTTTTTTTCTTTTTTTTTTTTTTTTTTTTTAAACTGGGATTGTTTATGGATTGCAGATGTACAAAGTTCCTTGTTACAGAACAGCAGCCTGATCCAAAATCAGTTTGTGGTTGTTTATTTTAAAGAAAAAAATTTCCTCCCCTCCCCTGTCCTTCTAATGAAAATGTATTTGCAGTCTAGATGAAAATGTGATGTTCCTGTGTTCCAACAGATAGATAATGATGATACAGAAAATGGCTCTCTTTGCCCAGCTCAGAGCAATGTTACAAGCCAACACTCAGTATCTAAGGTCAAACTGTGCTACAAATCCTACCTCTCCATACAGCAACCAGGACAGCCATTATAAATGCTGTGGTTTCCAAAGAGCCTAGGTGCAGTTTAAGGGACACTGCCAAAGAAATGTACCTTGAGTGGGGTGTTTCATCAACTTAACCTCATCTGAAAAGTCTGAGTACTGCTCCTTCTCAGTTCAGAGATTAAGAATTCAATTACAAACATCAGCAGCTGACTTCAGGCAACAGGTTGAAGAGGTCTTTAATACTCAGAATGAAGTCAAAGAACCTACCTAGGTGTCCTATCTGCAATCTTTAATGCAGACTGGCACACAAAGTGTATGCTTGAAGTTATGGTTTTGATGCAGAAAATGAAGCACGTAATTTTTGATCAGCTTAAATTCTGACCTGCCTAAAAGTTCTTTTTACATGTCTATTTTTCTTGGGAACCGAATGACTTGAGGAAACAAGCTGTCCATAGTCATCCAGATTACATGATTATACTTAGACTCCAAATATCAATGTGGAGATCTCCTGCCACAGGTCTCTCTGGATCGCTGATTCAAAGCTTCAGCACTGTGATGCTTAGAAATTAACTACCTAGAAACTGTCGGTGGGTAAGGCCCCAGACTTGAAGACCTGGTGTCAATTTGCAATCTTTGTAAGAACTCCTGTTAGATACAGTGCCCAAGAGAACTCTGTGGGCCACAGATGTCTCTATTGATTGAAATTTCTAAATAAAAATCAGTTCATGTGCCTTGAAGTCTTAAGCAGCTGATAAGCGACTGTTTGATAAATTCCATTTCCATGAGGACACTGCCATCATACAAGAACCCTAGCCTTCTACACAAGAAGGAAATCTGGGGCTTTTTTCTTAAAAAAAATGTTGTTTTGATTTATGATTCCAAAGAATCCCAACTCCGTGTCATTGATAGAAAAAGTCAGTGTGCAGAGTACATACTGTTGGGTAAAATAGAACAGTGCACATGTGTGCAGACATCTACATGCTGGTGAAAAACTACCCTGACATCCATCGAAAGTGACAGATAGTAGATTGCTAGTTTTAGATCTAAAATATGTACAGATTAGTCAAACATCAGTACTCTTTGCACTTTGCTCAGTTGCTCATATCAGGGAACCAAAGTTCTCTGAAAATAACTGGTTCATAATTCACACTGCACCAGGCAACTCAGCAGGATACCAAGAGGTGGTAACTCAAATATTAATATAGTCTGTGCAGGTGAGAAAGCAAAGGGAAAAGCACAAGAATGCAGACATTACTTTGAGTGACACTTCTCTCTTGATACATGAAAGTTATATGTAGGAAGTATCATCACTTCAGTCAGAAGAAGTGTAGGACATATTCATGTAAATTGATAGGCATCCAGACTCAAAGCACTCAAAGTATATCAGATGCACAAGCTGCAGCAGGGGAATCTCATTCTGCCAATCTGTATGAGCAAAGCTTACTCTGCATTGGGCATTCAGAAGAGTGCCTGCGATTACTTCTCCTAATTCATCTGTACCCTGTATAAGCTGATATAATTAAATACTTTCCACCCTTCTTTTCTGGTGTGCAGCATCATCAAGCTCGGTGAGATAACATTTAATTTTGTGTTACATGTTGAGCAGCTCCTAATGTAATTAGTCTTAATGTAATAGCACAATTTGGTTTTGGATGGGAAGATTTACAAAGAAAATTAGAATAAATGAATGCACAAAGCACCAGCTGGTGCTTATACCTACTCCCACATAAGAAGAATACTTCTATTTGCAATCCTATGAAAGATGAGATAATTTGGATAACAAGGATCAACAAAGGATGATGCAGCAGTTGGTCTAAACAGAAAGCCACAGACACATCCTGAACCATGTGGGATGTAAGGCATGCCAAAGCTGGTATCAATCCAAAAGCGTGTTATAAGGAAAATAAATATTACAGTCCATAAATGTACCACATGGTGCACAACAGCAAGTGGCAACAGTGACAAGAACAGTAATAACTGACCAGCCAACTAGAGGGCTACAGTTGAAGAGGTGTCTTCACTGACAGCGCTCAGACACCTGCCTCAGAAATTTGCGTTTCCATGCTTGATCAGTATTTCTCATAAGTGGTTGTATAATCTCAGAGGCTTTCAAAATTCAGCTAGACATAGCCATGGATGACTTGATCTAGTGCTGGTGACAGTCCTGCTTTGAGCAGGAGACTGGACTAGATGACCTCCAGATGTCCCTTCCGATCCACAGTTCTACAGTTCTCCGATAATTAACTAAAATTTCTCTGAAACAATGTCAACTACTATTTCAATTCTTAATAACATAACCTCCAAAGAGTGTATCTAACTATTTTAAGATCTGGATACTCTTGTGTGCATAACACTAAACAGATACTCACAAAATGACTAACATTTAGCTGCTGATGATGAAGGTGTTAGTGTTTACACACAGCAGCTCTTGAAGACCTTCAGCCGGATCACCCTAATCAGGTATCATGTCTAAACTTTCCTAAGCTCCAAGTGACCACGAAGAAAAAAGTATATTACCCGCAAATAGAAATGCCTTATGATTTCTGTCTTACAATTTTTATTTCAGCTGCTTATCAAACATTCTTTAACTTTAATTTTTGCCAACATTCCCACTGTCTTACTTGTCCCAAGATTAAAGTTTGGCTTGGCAAACAGGCCATGCCTGAGAACAACCATTATTTTGTCTGGTTCCAAAGTATTAGCAGTTCTGTGTATTAATATGGTATATTTCTTCATAAACTAGAATTCCTGAATGCGAAGCAGCATAGTTATGCCAGGGATTACATTCAGCCATATTTGAATAAAGGAACTAAATAAGAAATGTGCAAAATACAGAAATTATGTAAAATACAGCCAAACTCTGTGTGTGAGAACCTGTGTGTACATGCAATCTCTTTGCATATACACACCATAGGCTCACCTGGGTGGTCATAGCCAGAGAGAAAACAGATACTTCAAAGGGTTTTCAGGAGAGGTTCATGTATAGGCATTGTGGAAGTTGTACGGATGGTGCTTTTGTCTGACAAAGCTTTGAATAAGGACAGGAATAATGGAAAGAATTATCTTGATGAGGTTCTGTGGTTTGCCATACATTTATTACTTTTAACAAATGAAGCAGACTGGTAATTAGGTGGGAAATTTCTAGAAAGAAAGTTCAAGAGGTTATCTTTCTAGCAGCCCATCTCTTTGCTAAGAAATAGGTGAGGTTTATGAAAAGCTGAAAAGGTAACTATGTGATTCACTTTTGCTTGATATGCTACAGGAGAGAAACCTCTGCACGCCTGATCATAAGATATGCCAAGTCTCTGATCAAGAGGAGAGATGTTAACTAAATGGGTGTCTCCAGTTTTCATTTTTATACTTCCTTCATTATATAAGTGTTCTGCAAATAGTCCGAACCCTGGTCTCTCAAGGTTAAAAGAATCAAATAAAAAAATCCCAGCTGGAGGTAGGTGATGAGAGCTTTACCAAAGCTATATGTAAGAACATGCAGTTTTGAATTAAATATCTGATCAGTGAATTCTCCCTGAACTCTTCTCTGTTGACACTTTCATCCAGACACTGACTTAGATACTTGGGTAATAAGTTTATCATAGAATCATAGAATCATCCAGGCCGGAAGGGACCTCCAAAGGCCATCTAGTCCGATGTCTCCGCAGTCGCAGGAACACCCCCAATTAGACCAGGCTGCCAAGGGCCTCATTGAGTCTCACCTTGAATATCTCCAGGGAAGGAGCCTCAACCACCTCCCTGGGCAACCTGTTCCAGTGTTCCACCACCCTCAGAGGAAAGAAATTTTTCCTAATATCCAATCTAAATATGC
>VZRU01017841.1:245165-320795 GCA_013398155.1 Pedionomus torquatus | reverse complement strand
GGCTGCATCAAAAGAATCTTGGCCAGCAGGTTGAGGGAAGTGATTCTGCTCCTTTACTCCTCTCTTGTGAGACCTCACATGGAGTACTGTGTCCAGCACAAGAAAGACATGGACCTGTTGGATCGGTTCCATTGGAGGGCCACAAAAATGACCAGAGGGATGGAAAACCTCTCCTGTGAGGACAGGCTGAGAGAGTTGGGATTGTTCAGCCTGAAGAAGAGAAGGCTCTGGTAAGAGCCAGACTGCAATATGAACTGGAGTCAAAGGCAGCCAAGTGATATGCTACAGTTGACATTGCTAATGCCTTTTTCTCTATTCCTTTAGCAGCAGAGTGCAGGCCACAGTTTCCTTTCACCTTGAGAGGTCTCCAGTATACCTGGAATTGATTGCCCCAGGGGTGGAAGCACACTACTATTTGCCATGGAGTGATCCAGACTGCCCTGGAGAAGGGTGGAGCTCCAGAACATCTACAGTACATTGATGACATCATTATGTGGGATAATACAGCAGAAGAAGTTTTCAAGAAAGGTAAGAAAGTAATCAAGATTCTTGTGAAAGCAGGTTTTGCTGAAAAAAAGAGGTAAGGTCAAGGGACCTGCACATGAAATCCAGTTCCTAGAAATGAAATGGCAAGATGGTCGTCAACAGAGCCCAATGGATGTGATGAACAAAATAACATCTCTGTCCCCACCTAAAACAAAAAAGAAACACAAGCCTTCTTAGGTGTTGTGGGTTTCTGGAGAATGCATATTCCAGGTTATAGTCAGATTGTGAAACCTCTGTATGAAGTGACTTGAAAGAAAAATGCATTTATGTGTGGTCCTGAGCAATGACAAGCCCTTGAGCAAATTAAACCAGAGATTGTGCATGCAGCAGCACTTGGACCAGTCCGAACAGGACAGGATATTAAAAACATGCTCTATTCTGCAGCTGGAGACAATGGCCCTACCTGAAGCCTCTGGCAGAAAGCACCAGGGGAAAGTCGAGGTCAACTCCTAGGATTTTGGAGTCAGGGATACAGAGGATCTGAAGCCAACTATACTCCAACTGAGAAAGAAATATTGGCAGCATATGAAGGAGTTAAAGCTGCTTAAAGGGCAATTAGTATGCAGAGAGGCCTTTGCTTATACTTAGTGCTATAACAACCAAGGTCAGGTTGATCCGAGCATTCCTGACTCCAGACCTGGAATCCAGCTCCTGTTGATCACTGAGTCCAGTTTGGGACTTTTCCTGATGCCTGCTGGTGACGTGATTGTCATCCTGGGAGCTTGATACGGTTTTGTATATACTGTATCTATTTAATTATTTTCTTCTTTAATTTTAGTATTAATACTTCATTAAAGTAGCTTAGTTCATTCTAAAATCCTAAATCTCTCTTTATCCCTTCTTCTCCTTTCTTTTTTGTGGGTGAGGAAAGACCATCTGTCAATTTTGTTTTGGTAAATTTGGCTGAAACCATGACACCTTATTGCTGCCTTTCAGGACTTAAAGGGGGCTTATAAGAAAGATGTGGACAAACATTTTTAGTTGGACCTGTTGTGACAGGACAGTGGGTAATGGTTTTAAGGTAAAAGAGGGAAGATTTAAACTATAAGGAAGGCATTTTTTATATTGCGAGTGGTGAAACACTGGAATAGGTTGCCCAAAGTAGTGGTAGATGCCTCATCCCTGGAAAGATTCAAGTTGAGGTTGGATGGGGCTCTAAGCAACCTGTTTAAATTGAAGATGTCCCTGCTCATTGCAGGAGAGGTTGGACTTTTAAGGTCCAACCTTTTAAGGTCCCCTCCAACACAAACTATTCTATGATTCTGTGGCAGCCAGTGCTCCTGGTGCATCAGGCTGCTTGGCACCCAGGTCCAGGAGCTGGGTGTTACTGAGCTATGTTTCTTCCATAGAGTTCTGGCTGGTGGTGCTGGGTGTACTTTCTAGATTCTCCTTGCAGGTGGCTTGCTTGTCTCAAAACAATGAAAGGTATTTCAAGAGAAGACCAAGAATTTGCACTTCTTCATCAGAGCCCCCTGCAAGCCAGCCAGATTTGGAGAGGATTTTGTTTGTCAAAATATCTAACCAAGCCCTTGGAAGGGATATTTTTTTGGAGCAAAGTTGATGCGACTGCTGCTGTACATTGTACGATATATAATGCAGTCCCTGTTCTCGTCCCTGCCTATTAGCTTAACCACTTTCTGTTTGCTAGACTATGATAGGTAAGAGATAGAAATTCAGTAATTTAATTTCTAATAGCACAGGAGGGTTAAGGTGAGTGGAAATCACTCCAAAAGTAAAACTTCAATTCTGTTTTTCTGTTGAGAAGAATTAATACAGAAGTATATTTATATTACAGCAAACTTATGACCCTTTTGCGCTCAAGGTTTTGTGAAGCAAGGTTTTACAAGCATGAATATTAATGTTAAGTCTCAAGACTGAAATGTGATAATAGGAAATATCAGTTGTGTTTTAGATTTCAAAATTTATGGGGCATGTAATGTTGTTTAGTTAGTACATTCATGAAGCAGAGGGTATAATGTGATGATATGTAATTAATCACAAGGCCTGAATAACACATCTGGGATATTTGTGATGAATTGTTTTTTCTTTAATGACCTGTAGCCCAAGAAATACTCACTGGAGACAATGGTAAATAACTCTGTGTAGTGGATATTATGGAAATCTAGTGATCTGGTTTTAGGAAGTGCAGGAATAGATGATTCTATGCTTCTATGAATAGAAAAAAAAAAAGAAAGACACATTTATCTAATACATTTTTAATAGCAATATTTCCATTTGGTTAAACTGCTATCATAAGGAGGTGGATTTTTTTGTTGTTAGCCATTTCTAAGTATCATTAGTCTCTTACTTTTGGGAAACGTGCCCAGGAAGTAATTAATGGGATATTTATAATTGCCAGGCAGAGGTAAATGTTCTAGAAAGACGGGAGGCTGAAAAAATTCCAGATTTGTTAAGTGCACTGGTTGCCACACTTGAAGCTTTTGAGTTACATTTCCATTTAGCAATTGGTGAGATAGATGTTATAGAAATGCCTGTCTCCCACTGAAACTCTTGCCAGCAATGTGATAAAATGAATTGTGTGGAGTTTATACAGTGGTTCAGTTTTCAGGCTCTTTTGTGTCTGTTCTTGCTAATTGGGATACAGCATTGTGTGTGCTTTGCCTTCCAGTTAACATCTAACAGATGCCTCCTCACCTACAGCCTTACCCCATATTTAATTGAAATTTGCCTGGCAGATTCTGTATTGGCAACCATAATGATTTCTCCTTGCACTTTGGAAGCAATTAGAGTGTTATGGGTGGCTGTAGGACTAATAATGCAAGCCCTCCCTGGTGTACTATAGCTGTGTTCAGCTTTGTGCTTAGACCAGGAGCTAAATTAATGTGTTTTTCTTGCTTTTAAAGATTCTGATAGGTGATCCTTTTCTGTAAGATTTTGAAGGAACTAGATTTTAAAAACGAATCCTTTAAGCAAAATAACCCTGTGTCCAATTATTTATTTTGCTGGAAATAATAACAGAATCTTACCTGAGGTAGCCTGGGATGTTCTCTTCTGTTGTTGAGCACCAAGCAGTTTTCCTAAGAAAAATTTAAGGAATATGTAGTGTGAGAACTACATACATAGATTTTCATTCCTGCTTCTCAGATGTCTATTAAGGATGTAACTGATTGATCTTACAGTGTTTCTTGCTATTCCTGGTGAAAGAAAATAATGAAACATTAAAAAGGTGTAAAACAATGATAATGATTAATTGTGCCTGGTTTTATTATTAAAAAATTGAATAAATTAAGCAAAGAAACACCATGATCTGCAGACAGTAATCACTTCTTTCTGCTCCTCTTTGAAAATGTTTGGACAGAGATTCCTTAAATGCTTGAACATGAAGCATCTCTCAGAGTGGATCTCTTGAGAACCTGCACCACCAAATTTCAAAATCTACTTCCATCCTTTTAGTGGCTAGAGACCCTCATGGGTTACTCTTGGCAGCAGCAGCAGCTTTGAAGGTGCAGGTGCAGTCTGCAAAGGCAAGTGTAGAAACACTCTTTGTTCTTGAGGAGGGGAAGCATTTATACATCTTTGTTGTTTAAAGTCTTCCTTATGTTGCTTTCTGAGGTTACTTTTTTGGTTTATTAGGGTTCAGTGAAATTTAAGTCCTCTATCAGATAGGTCCTTCTATAACAGAAAAGGTAATTTTTATCTTCAAAATAGCTTTGCAAAAATCTTTCAAAACTAAGTAGCCCTCTTGAAGAATCAGGCTTCAGAAAAGACCACTGATTTTTTTTGAATAATAATGTTCTGAGCTTTGTAAAAGAATTGCTTAAGAACTGGCAGACTGCTAATGAATTCCTTAGTTCATAATTAATGAGTTCATTATTTAGTAGCCACAGATAATACTAAATTATCTATGTCAATAAAGAAAACTTTCTCTTTACATAACCTTGCCATTTAATACCAAACATTTGCAGAGAAAGATCAGAAAGAGGCTTATTAGATTCTAAAAGTTTAAGGAATGCATACTGTACTTTCTATGGCCTTACACAAAGCAATCTATCATTTCATAAAGACTTCAAGTTGAGTTTTCCTTCTATGAATTCCCTTTTAAGAGTAGCATGCTTAAACTTATTTGGATGAGTTACCAAACATTTAGGGTTTTGAATGAATGAAGGAGTGTATAAGGAGAAAGAAAACTAGCTTTTGTTTGGCAGTGTCAGCAAATCAATTTTCTGAATCCCTAAGAAAATATGTATTATCACTTTATTTTTCAACTACGTGTTGGGGCTCTTACCTTGATTTTCTCATAATGCTGTCCTAGCTGAGTGTTGTGATGAGGATCCCTGCAGTAGGGAGTGCCAATGTGACATGAACATAGAGAATTAAGCACATGGTTTGGGACACTGAGGGAGAGACCGACATAGAGGCTACCGCAGCTTTCTGCAGTAGCTCTGCATGTATCAGAGGACTGGGCCTGTGGGTTCATCAGGTAGCCTTGGAGGAGATTAGGAAGGACTAAGTCATCTGCGCACATTGGTATGTTTAGAGATCTGAAGCCTTCTGAGAAGAGGCTTGCTTGTCTTTGTGACCTCTCGTGGACATCAGTGGAGTATTCTGTGGAACACAGTCTGAAAATCACTGGGCTACCAAGAGAAGTGACAATTATGATGAAGAAAAACCAACAACTGCAGGTTTAGTTTTCTTTTAAGGCAATGAAGTCATTTGCATTAATCATAGGCACTTGTTTTTAATGCCAATATTCTGATTTTGTTCAGCTGTTAGGAAGGAAGAAAACAGAAAAAGGAGTATTTTAGGAAAAGCAGGCGACGGTAAGGTGGGAAGTCTGACTAATTCATACTCTTCTGCTGGTTCTTGATTAGCAATTCTTCAGGCCCACTGAGGATGAGACAAGCTTGCTTTGCAAGCAGTGTTGATGTTCAGCTTTTTGCAGGAAAGCAAGATGGAAACTGGGAGCCGGCCTGCTCTACAAGCAGACTCCGTTTTTCAAAGCTATGTAAATGGAAGAAGAAAACTTGTCTTTCGAGTTTCATTTGGATGCCTTTGAATTTCTGTGGAGTGTTATGTACTAAATGCAAAGAAGTGACTCCTGGTTCTCTGTGAGACTAAAACACATCAAAAAATTCTTTATGAAAAATCCAGCTGCATGCTTGCATTCAGATGTTGTATTTAATAATCCATCAGCTTCACTGATTACCTTATATTCACTATAAACATTGTCTGTGAAGCATAGGTGTACTATACCAGATGGGGTTGCTTACATGTGCACAAAGGCAACACCTTTCTCACACATGGTGAGTATTTCTTCCCAAAATAAATATCAATATTCTTAGTAGCCAAGCTAGAATGTGACATGCTTTTGACCAAATCCAGAATCACACAATGAGAGAAAGAGTTTTGTTTACAAGTCAGGAAGGCATTTAAAATGTAGAATTGGCCAAAAATCACAAGGAGAGTATTACACAACTTACTCTGCAACTAGACTGCTGTCATGGAAGACTTGGCAGCTTCAGAGGGCGGAGGGGCAGTGAGACCCATTGCTGGGAGAGAGCACAGCTATGTTCACTTGCCCATAATGTATGCTTGTAGCCAGAAAGGCAGGAAATCCAAGCTGAAGTTCACATTTTGCAAGTCCTTACAAATCCTGCTGCTTGGACCTCACTGGAATCCAGCTTTTATGATTTTTTTAAGAATCTTAGAAGAATCTTTTAATTGTTTGGGTCAGTCGTGATATGCAGAAGGTGGAGTTTGGAGTTGGTGGCTGTCTTGGCTGAGGAAGTTAGCCAAGGCAACCCTTCCCTAAGGAAAGGCAGAAGAGAAGTCTCAGTCTCTCAGTAGACTTGTTCTTTCATGTTAAAAAGGATTGTGAAGGATGGATGACTTTCCACAGACTCATCTTGGCCCTTTTATGGAGAAAATAGGAAACATTGTACTTAGATTTCTGAAGAGTTTCCACTTAGGCTCCTTATCAAAGAGGTTAAGCTACTGTGGATCAAAGCAGAAGGTTTTCTTGTGGACTAATAACTAGTTAGGGAGGAAGAGAACAAAAAGCAGGAAGAAATTATTGCTGTTCAAAAAAGAGGGATTACCCAAGGACTTGTGGTGAGATCTTCTTGTATGTTCTCATAAATGATTGGTCAAAAAAACATTTAGTGATCATCCTTGTTTACTGATTCAGGAGAGTCAAGACTAAAACTGAAAGAGGTTCTCTCAGTCGTGACCAGGCAGCATTCAGCATTAATAGACATGAGGTAATGGACATGGTGAAAAAGTCTAAAATACATGATGAAGGGCTCTAAATTAACTGTTGTCACTCATCAAAAAGATCCTCAATTTGTGGTGGATAACTTTGTTAAAGCACATCTACTTTAGTTCTCTTCATTTGGATGAAAGCTGCTCTGTAGGTTGATTGCTCTTGGTCCCAGTCGATGCATTGACGGTCTTGAGGTGTTAGATGGACTGAATCTAGAAGAAGAGGTAGAGCTGGAGCTGAAGAGTTGGAAAACTTTTTTGTCTGCTGAAGAGATAATCTAGCTCAGCAGCAGATTAACAAAATGTTTCTATATTGCTGCAGAGAAATTGCATTTAACAGGTTTGCTGCTAATGTGAGCTCTACCACCTCCTCTGTTTAAACCTTTTCCAGAATTGTCACTCTCCTTGTAGGTTTCACTCTTCACTGAGAAGTTGATTGCATCCTAGTGTGTCTGCAATGTGTGTGGAGAAATACTGATCACCACCTTGTTTAAAATGACCTTGTGTATATATAAAGACTCCTCTAACAGACTTTCAGGTAGAATGTGGAAATATGAGCCTTATTATTTTCAGACACATTAGTTTGATCTACTAGTCCTGGCCTTATGAGTGTGGCTTCATCTTAAAAGAGGCTTTTAGGCTGCAAGCAGGCATTTGACTTCCTTTTTTTGCCTTCACAAGATCCTTCAGCTCTGTTTTTTCTTATTTCCCTTTTTTAATGTCCAGGATTTTTAGATAAGGTGCAGGTTATTATGGAAATGCCCTAGAACATGCCAGCTGAAGAAGAAAATCTAATTGCTTCTCTTTTAATAATGATGAGCTGATTAAAATCATCCATCAAAATCCATTACTGCTGGCAATTTCTGTAAAGACAGCTTGCACAAGGGCTGGACTTGTGAAAGAAGCTTCTTGGATTTGGCCTTTGCCAAGGAGTAGCTCAGGTTTGGAGGCCTTGAAGGACTCCATAATTTCTGTAGCACAGATAAGGGACATGAAGCCAAACTCCCTGTAGTTTATTACTTTACAGCAAGTGCACAGACCCCACTTCTTCATACTGGAGTCGTAGCAAAGGGCAGGTGGGTATCTTCCCCTGGAAACTGTCTCCCAAAAGGCATTTCTGTCCCGATCCCATCATCAGCTCTCCTGTGCTCCTGCTTCAGAGCAGCTGCATTGCTTCTGGCTGCTGTTCTTTCCTCATTTCTTAAAGAACCCCCCAGCCCCAGCCTGCTTTCTGAGTCTGTGTAGCCCCCCTAAGTCCCAGTTTGCTTTCTGAGTCCACGTAGCCCAGGCGGGTGACTGGTGCTCCTCCCGGGTCTTCTAAAGGGCTGGAGACTCTGACATCCTTTTCACTGAAGAGGAGGGGTGTTTGGTGTGTGTTTCTGTTGTGCAGACTTGTGAGTTTATTTGGAATATGATCCAGAGCTATGCTAGTCAATTAAGACTTCTGTATTCACTGCACAGGGAAACTTTCACTTTTCAGTGGCTTTGCAGGCCTGCAGGTACAGTAGCACAAAGGTTTTTGATCAAAAATTGTGTCCACCCAGCAATGTTACCTTCCCTGTAAGTTGAAGATACTGTCTGTATTAACCCTGACCAACTCAATATTGCACTAGCTTTGTTATAGAGCACTCTTGAGAGCTGGGGATGAGTGATTTGTCCCTGAGCTCACAGGAGGCATTAATTCAGCCCCAGAACTTGGTAATCAGCAGGTCACATTAGTTTGCCCACAGGCCTCAAAAGACTAAAGTTACATGTTGGTTTAATTGCCTTCTGTTCATCTGTTGAGTATTGTGATTGGATTTCTGCCTTTCATAGCTATTTTCTCAAGACTACTAATATGAACACAACCATCCTAGGCAGAAGAACAGGAGACTTTTTTTAAAAATAAGCCCAGCTGTGACTCATGTGCTGATGAAAGGTTCATGCAGTCACTGTGGAGAGTTGCAATAAAAGATTATGATAAAGGTAGCAGCAGGAGACAACTCCAGACAACAGGCCAAGGAGAAGGATGTGCAAGGGAGGGGAAGAACTGCTGTTCCTTCCTGTGGATTCTTCACTGCTGTATTGTGCACATCAAAAGCTGGCAAAACCATCAAAAGTGGGTTTGGTGATGCTATTTGCTTTCCTGAGATTTTTTTTCAACTTGCTCTTTTAACAAGCCCACTGGATCACTCTCGCTTTTCCCCTTTGCTGGAGGAGCCAAGACAGGGCTAAGGTGGGGGCAGAAAGCTGAGGATCCAGGTCAGCCCTTGAACAATGGTGTGCACTGGTGGCTGACGATGCTATGCAGGGATGAGGCAGGAGACCAGCTTCAAAGACACCAGGGCAGCAAGATCTGGTGCTGCAGGGAGATGCAGTTTTGCCTCAGGAGGAGGTTTGAGATGGCCAAAGCTGGGCTAAAAATGCTGTTTTCAGGCTTGTGTTGCTCTCTTCTATAGAGCAGATACAGCCCTGCAGAGCTGCGTGGGGTCCATACAGATCAGAAGTGGTCTGACTCACAGAGTGCTGCAGAGATTGCTCACAGTGCTTTTGCCCAGGCGGGCAAGCAAGGGAGCCTGCCACCTCCACTCAGTAGTCACCTCCATGGCACTGAATTTGTCCTGGCAGTCCTTTAACTGTCTGAGACCAGGAGGGTTCAATCTTACCGTCATCTGAAGGGTGGTCCGGTTACATCTAATGCCTTCTCAGAAGGGTTTGCTCTCTGACTTGTCCTTCTGGCAAAAGCCAATGACTCCAGTTCTTTTAGTTCCTCAGCTTTAGGTCTATGAAGCCTTGGCACTTGTAGATGCACATGCATGTCAATATGGGTATACTGTTTTCTTGGTATTCTCCTAATCACATCCTGGGCTTCACTGTCTGGAAGGTTTTGCTAAGCAGCTGCTCACTGCCAAGTCAGGTGCTTTAGAGCAACATTTTGCCTGAAGAAATAGAAGTCACTTTGTCTGAGGCCTAGGTGTAGACTACGCATAGGTCTATGTGTAGTTTAGAATTTCCTAACATGGGCAAATCTAGTTCACTCCACTCCTCTTCAGGAGAAAGGTTGTAATATATTGCTGCTTGAAATCCCAGCCCTTGCATGTGCTTGGCCTGTTCTCAGGAGGGATGAGCCAACGGAAGCAAGGACAGTTGCATCTTGTAAGTCAGTTTCACTGATGCTGCTTTCCATTCTGGTGCATAAATCCCTCTTCCCCCAATCCATATTGAATGTTAAAAAATCTGCTGCCATTTTAGTAATAAACAGATTTTAGTAGCATTTTTAAGGTGGCATTTAAAACCTTTTGGATGCCTACCAGACTGCATCAAACACACAGGAAAATGCAGTGCAGTGATGACAGAACACGCCACTTTTCGGGACTATGGAAAATGGAAGGGCTGTTTGTACATTATTTTCTGGCCTTGCCCCCAAGACAGGGGGCTTGGGAGTGGTGTGGGGTACTTTGAGGATGACAAAATGATATGCACAAAGATGGAGTAAACTCTAAGCCCACATGTGTCCTTCAAACATGTTATTGAAGTTGTACCTGTGCTCCTGCCCTGTTCCTTACCCTCTTCTGTTTCCCACAGAAATAGATTTAAAAATACCTGTGTAACCCTGGATGGAACAGTTGCAAGCAGCTTCCCACAGTCTGGTTTTAGCTTGTGTATGTAAGCTCTGTTAGCAAGTCTTTAGTGACTATTTGGCCATGAAGAGATACATAGGAAACAACATACAGGTAGGAGTAGGGCCCAATTATTAATGAATAAACTCATGTCCCATCCATAGCCCTTAAATCCCTGTTAGCATACATCTGTATGGCTGCTCACTGATGGTTTGAGAGGAAGGTCAGCTTTTCCTTTGGTTTGCTTCTGCCAGACATTTCTTGACTGATGCCTAACATGAGCCCCCGAGACGGATTTGTCCAGGAAGACTTGTATTGAGGAGAGACCAGCAAGCAGTGCATCAGTTCTAGCCTTGGTTGCTTTGATGATCATGTCTGTCCCTTCTGATCGCTTTGGCCAAAGGCTACCACAGTAACACTGGAATAAAGGTGCAGTCAAGAGAAGGAAACAGATAGCATTGGCTGAGGGTGAGTTTAAAATCTTTTATTATTTAGCTTTGCCAAACAGATAATGGAATCTGAAGTTGATTTGCTAAAATGTTTTAAAGTGGATGCCACCCCTGCCTCAATGGCAGTAGGGACTCTTAGGCTATGGTAGCAGTTCAAAAGAACACTTTTAATTTTGTATGCAACAATGTAAACTTCAAAAATAGTAAACTATAACCTTTCCCCCCCTCTTTTTACATAGCATGTGATCTATCACAGATAGAAATTTAATGGCGAACCAAAATCGCGTAAGTAAACATCCTGGTGCTTACAAGTTTCATAAAAAGTGTTACATTTGATGTAAATATCTTACATTTTTAATTCTTAACACTCACAATTATGGAGTAAAAGCAACTGGCGATTCACCCCCTTAGTCCGTGCTCTCAGACTGTACCTCAGCAACCACGCTCTTGCCAGCCCCTTTGATCATTTTCGGTCGGGTTGTCCCACACATGACCAAGACTCCCCCTTCCTCACACTGGTGTTAGTCAAGCGCAGCTCCACACAGGGGTAAAACCTGTGCAAGTGAGAAGAGAACCAGGTCTTCTGCACTCAAACTTGCAGTCCCCTGAGCCCTGCATTCCCACAGAAGCCACAGCACGTATGGGGGAGCACGTCCTGATCTCAGTGGGAATTTGGGGTCCCCTGGGCTGCAAGCCCGAGCCCTGCCATTGCAAGCAAGGGCCTCGCGGTGGGACCTGGTTCTGGGTGGATAAAGACAAGAGTTGTGTAGAAGGCACTGGATTTCTCTTGCATGATTTTAAACGTGGACTACAGTCATGTGCAGAATAAGGAGATCTGGGCTCTAAACTGCTTTCTAGTGCTTTAGTGCATGCATTTTTAGCACTTGAATTTTCTCCTGGTTGCAGCGCAACATGCGCTTGTCTACATAGAGTGATTTCCAAACCTTCTTCCTTCCACTCTTTCCCCCATCTTCCTGTCCCCAAAAAGATTCTCTTTTGGTTCCTTGAAAACTTTTAGAGTACAGCTCTGGTCAAAAATAAACGTGTGATGTAGCATAGCATTTGTTTCTTTTAAATCACAGTGTGCAATGCATCATTCAGTACCTCATGTTCAAAATGTCTGCCCTGCTTTTCACGAAAATCATTCTTTAAAATAACCTATGCAAATAATATATTTTGACTATATATTACATTCATTTAAAAAGAGAAGAGAGGTTCTTGGTTTGCAGGTTTGTTTTTTTCAGTGTACTACTTAAGTGAAAGGTCTGATGTGAAAAAAGTACAAGCAAACTGGACATGCCAAGACACGATGCCTTAGGTGGTGATCATATCAAAACTGTACAGGTATGTACACCGTGTTGGACAGGTGTGCTTCTTCCCAAGAAAAGACCTTTGCATCGTCATATATAAGGTTAACCACAAAGTTTTGGTAAAAAGAGCATTTAATGAGCAAAGGATGACATGGAGGGGCGAGTTCTCCGGCTTTTGTTAGGCAGTCCTGAAGCAATGTCTCCATTCCCTTCGGGGATTTCTTCCTTCTTCCGGACTTTGAGACGCGTGAGAAGCTTTATTACCCAGACATCCCATTCCTCTGGCAAGAGCAGCAGGAGGAAGCCTAGGCCAATAATGATGATGGCAATTACTCGGACACTGTTGAAGACAATTTCACTCGTGTAGTGATCAACAACTGTGTGGGAAATGAAACGGGCGTTATTACATGGGACAAAGCATTAGGGCAGTATCCCCTTCCCTCCCGCTTGCCTCCCCAGCTCTGAGGGCTGGCTGGGGCAGGAGAACGTGACCACGGAGGTAATGGTGGCAGGACACTACCCTTCCTGCTGGTTTAGCACACAGCAGGGTACGGCCTCTTCAGAGCAGGCAGAGGTGGCCTGTGGGCTCAGGACAAACAAGGGGACGATGCTTGGAGCTGCAGTTGTCTGCAGCAGCATTGTGTCCCTTGCTTGCTGACAGCACAGGAAATCCTGTTGAAGTCCAGGTGTGCAGAGAAAAGGGCATTTCCCTTCCCTGGCATAGCAGCTGCTTCATACAAATTTTTCTTCTCACCCTGACTGCCCCACTGGGTGTCACCCTGCACACCCTGAGCCCTGCACACACCCCAGTGGGGATCACACCATTAAGTACCAAAGCCTGCTGGGGCCGCCAGCAGTGCCCAGCTCTACCTGCCTGTAGCCAGCACAAAGCTGGGAACTGCTGCCTGCCCCGTGGCACCAGTTCAGCACACCTGGTTTTAGGAGTCTAGCTGGGGAGAGGTGGCTCTGGTTTGGGCCGGGTTTGCCCCTGTGCTCCCTCTCGGGCTCTGCATCGGGCTCTGCAGTCTCTTGGCCTTTGCTAAAGTCGTGAAAACTGACAATGTACTGACAATTGAATTCTCCAGTGTACTTGATAAACACCTGCAATATTATTTACCATGGCAAGTAGAATTACTAATACGTATTTCCTCTAAAATGTAAGCACTTTTATTTGTTTCTATTTAGTGTTAAGCCTGCCTTGAATAAATCATTAAGACTTCATTTCTACTCATCCATGAGAAGGATGACTTCCAATCTAGGTTTTTTTTCAGTATGCTGTCTTCTTTGGACAGTGATTTGAAAAGAAATTCTAGAGGTTATGAACATTAATGTAATGTTATACATATTTAACATACAAAGTATGCATTTTTAACACATGAAGTATACATTTTTAATTAGTGTCATCATTGTGAGTCTTTAAGAGAAGATGCAAAGCATGTTTAATAAAGCTATTTGCTTTTATCCCTGTTGTGTATTTGAAAGGCCACAGATTTTTTGTATTCATTAAGATGCAAGGCAGAAATTCTTACCTGCATTCACTGGGACACTCAGTACAATTCCAAGAGAAATCAAAGTGGGGTAGGTGATAGCAATCCCAAAATTTAGTAGAATATTGAATGCTGAAGAAAGGAAAGAGAAACATCTTTTACTACTGTGAAATAAGGCAGAGGTCATATCACTTGAAACCTTTGTACTTTATTACTCCCTCTGTATGTCATTTATATAAAAGGCATATTAACTTCTGTTGTTACTCCTGGAAGATATCTGTGGACAGACCTCTCTCTGCTGCATTTCCGTCTGCCTGAGACATTGCTGTTCCCAGGGAGTTCTGTATCCCACTGGAGTCTGGTGGCAGGATCAGGTGAGTACTGCCTGCTCTCTACAGCAATCCACTGCCCTGCTGGAAGACTAAACACTTTTCACCTGGGAGATTTCAGCCAAACAGTCGCTTCTGGCTGGATTCTTTTTTCATGGAAGACCCACCTCCAACTGCAGGTGGAAATCTAACCCGCTTCCAGACAGGAACTTATTAAATAAATAAATTATTAAATTAATATCATTATAATATTATTATAACTGAATGATTATAGTACCACTCCATTGTAATACCACATGCTGTTCTTGGAGTCTCTTATGAAAAAATAGTAATTGCTTGGGCCAAATTCACCCTTGTTTTAAGGCGACGGATTAGCAAAGGCAGGAGAGCCTTGCCAATACTGAACTCGTCAGCAGTTGGGGCTCTGACTGTTTTCTAGCATCACCTCAGCGATTGCACACCCCAGCGATCACTTGCCAAGTTCTGCACTGCTTCCTTACAGAAAACTTCCATTGAGTCCACTGATAAGTAAACTGGAGGTACTTCTAGAGCCAAGGGTTGTGACTGTTTAGGGTAAAAGTAGCTGGGACTCCAGATGTGGATGAAGTGCTATTTCCAGTAGAAATGAAAGTTTTAGGAGCTGTGATGCTGTCATCCAGTTTAGGGAACAACTGTGGAAGCCACATATCTAGTTTAACAAGGAACAGCATCCCATTTCTGATGACCACAAATCATTAAAGCTTGGATTTGGAATCTCTCCCAAGCTAGGTTCCCTTGGTGCCACCAAGCAGTGCCACCGTATCAAATTGCCATCAGCATTATGCAATGCTACATTTTCAAAAGTTTTGTGTTCTTTAGAAATAGCCATTAGCTATTACTGATGTCAGTGGAGGCCAGCTCGACTGGCCTGGCCTAACCTGCTTGCTTGGGGATGCTGATGAGCCCAAGGTAATGCCCTGCCTGGAGGGCTGCTCCCTGTCACAGCCCAGGCAAGTGCCACTTGCTTTGTGAAGCAGAGATCACGAGTAAGAGTTAGGGCAAGCTTTACAGCTTAGTCCCACAGCACCTTATATTGAGGGCCACAATATCCTGGCTTGGTAATAACAGCAGAATTGGGGTCTACATTGCCACCTAGGAATGGACTCTGGGCAATTTCTCAAGCTAATAATTAGGTTGAGAAGAAGGGAAAACAGCTCCGGTATGACAGAGATCTGCAGCTTTCACCAGCAGCCAGTTTCTGGCATCATCTTCCACCTCAAGCAGCATGAGAGCCCCATGTCTACTCACTCAATAAGAGAATCGAAAATCCACAGAGGTTTCCCCAAGGAACGATGTCGAAAGAGCTCCAGTACTCCACTTTGGTAAAATAAAGGATAACGGGAATACAGGTAACGAAGAGGACGTTGAAGACAGCTAACACAGACAGGAATAAGGCAGCTTCTCCAAATTTAGCACTGCCCAAAAGAAGTTTGAATAAAACCTGCAAGAGGAAAACACACAGGTTTAAAACTCTCTTGCACTGCTCCAGTGGCTTCCTGGCCAGTGCTTAGGGCTGAGGGTCTGGGTGCTGAGCCGTGTCAGCCAGCACCTAAGCCATGGTGCTTGCTGGACACCTGAGATGACTGCTGGTGAAGCTGTGGAGAGCAGCTTGTGTGCCCCAGCCTTCTCCCTCCTGGCACACCCTGGAGCGCAGGCAGGGGCAGCTGCCAAATGAGCTCATGCACGAACGGGACTCGGCACCTTTGACCATGTGCCTCTTGAAAGGGAAGGGCGTTCACCCTAGCCTAGATGCTTCTGTCTTTTTTTCCTGCATGGTCCCTTCAGGAAAAGCTCTGGAAAATTTGACACTAAAACCAGAAGAGTGGTGGAGCAGGGCAGGAGGGAGGAGATGAAGCAGCGTGTGATATCTCTTTGTGTGACACATCACTGGTCCAGGCCTTGATCTGCCACCTGAGGAGCGCTTCAGTGATGAGCAAGCACAGTCCATGCAGTCTGCCTGGCCTCAGTCCTTGTCCCTCTGGGAGCAGCACTCTCTCTGCCACCTCCCAGTGTGTGCTCACAGTGCTGGGCTGCTTTTTAAGCCCAGCATAGGCAACATATGCCACTGAAGGGGGACTGGCAAGGGAAGGTAACGCAGTGACTTGATAAAGAATCTAAATCTCTGCAGAGCACTTCATAGAATCATAGAATGGTTAGGGTTGGAAGCGACCTTGAAGATCATCGAGTTCCAACCCCCTTGCCATGGGCAGGGGCACTTCCCACTAGACCAGGTTGCTGAAAGCCCCATCCAGCCTGGCCTTGAACACCTCCAGGGATGGGACATCCACAGCTTCTCTGGGCAACCTGTTCCAGTGTTTCACCACCCTCACAGGAAATAATTTCTTCCTAATATCTAATCTAGATCTTCCCTCTTCCAATTTAAAACCATTACCCCTTGTCCTATCACTACATTTCCTGACAAAGAGTCCTTCTCCTGCTCTCCTGTAGCTCCCTTCAGATACTGGAAGGCTGCAATAAGGGCTCCCTGGAGCCTTCTCCAGGCTGAACAGCCCCAGCTCTCTCAGCCTCATAGGAGAGGTGCTCCATCCCTCTGATCATCTTTGTGGCCCTCTGCTGGACCTATTTCAACAGGTCCACGTTCTTTCTATGTTGAGGACTCCAGAGCTGGACACAGTACTCCAGGTGGGGTCTCACAAGCACAGAATAGAGGGGAATGAGTAATTAAACACTTCCAGATTGAGTAATTAAATCCAGCAGCTGTGGAAAAGCAGCCTTATTTTTCAAGAAGGCGGAGCATCTGTAAGTCTTCCTGTGGGCACTACAGAAGACTCTTCCCAGGAAGCAGGAGCTTTTACCTTAAGTGAGGGCAGAATTCAAAGCAAGTAAAATACCTGAATGCAGTGTTACAGAGTCAATGTGCTTATGAGAAAGAAAGGCTTGTGGCACTGAACTGCGTGGGGGTTTGCAAGTAAGACAGGACCAGTTAATGTGAGCAATGAGGGTGACTGACATCTCTTTGGGAGGGCAGACCAGGTGTGCTTACCTTGTAGAGAGCAGACATTGAGGCAGAGCCCACCACCAGGGCTATCCCAATAACAGAGTGGCTGTGAAACCCATCAGCGTACGTCATCATAACTATCCCTGCAATAGCAAATATAGCAGCCACAATCTGGTTGGAGACAAAGAAAGAAAGCAAATGTTACTGGACATCTCCCAACATGGAAAAACATGACAGCAGCTTTAAAGGACAGGACAGTAGTTCTGCATCATCTGCTTAGGTAGGAAACGAATAGCAAGCCCAGGCTGGTACCCAGGGAGCTGATGCTGCCTCCCCTCACAACTTCTCTGGCTGCAGGCAGAGCTATGAGGGAGCTGCTGCTCTGGGGAGGGGAAAGGGGTGTGCAGCAGCCCAGACCGCAGGGCCCAGGGTCTCAGACAGAGCTGAAGGGGGAATTTCATCTCTGCCACTGAGCTTTTCTAGCAACGAATCTCTGCAGCCTGTGCGTGACTATGATACACAAGAAATAATTCCCTGGCACTTGCAGGAAAGACTTTGAGTCCTTGGAGGTTTTGGAGGAAAAAGGTTTTTGAAATAAACAGGGGAATTAAAATCATGCAACTACTTTCCAGTTCAGATGTGTCATTTCAAAGAGTAGAGGGAGGTTAAGTCAGCCAGCCAGGCCCACAGCAATGCCTGAGGAAGCTCATCCAAAGGGAGGCAGCATTCATGAAGGTGAGGGACAGGCTGCCCCTGATTCAGCTGGGTCAGCAAGAGACTCACGGCTTCTCTGGGACTGTCCTGCCAGATGCCTCAAGCAGGTGCTAATTCTGGGGTGAAAAGGGCTTTCTGCATGCTCCCTCCTTTCTGGCTCTGCAGTGGTGTGAGGGATTCCCTGCTCAGACCACATCTCCTTTGGTTGCACATATTATGTTGATGCTTCTAAGGGGACTGGAACAAATGAGTTTATTTTCACCCATAGCTGGGTCAGTACCAGTCAACTGGCCCTCTCCTGGTGCCAGGCTAGGGTTTAAAGCCCCATCCACAGGCTGTGGCTGCCTACACATCCAAGAGCAATGGCCTCCTCTTGCCTTCCCTGTTCACCACCAGAGATTCTGGGGCTGCTGTGAAGATGCAGGGGCAAAACCTGTGTGCCAAGCTCTGCTGCTGCCTGAGCAAGCAAGCTGTGGTGCGGAGACCCCTTTACCAGCTGCAGGTCCCCATCCTGGCAGCACCAGCAGCCTCTTCCCTGGGTTGAGCTGAGGCTGGTGCCGAGGGGGCACCTAGAAAGGCTCCACAGACAATTATCCAGCAGATCCCTCCTGCACATTACATCAACACCTCCTTTGCAAGCAGTAGGGGACCAATTTCTCCAAAGGCATTGCTGTAGAATGGCAGGGTGGTGTAGGGGCAGAAAAAAAGCCCAGATCAGCAGAAACTGACACTGCCTGGAAAATACAGCTACTACTAGCATCTCAACAAGAAGGGGCTTGAGTCTAGAAATTTCTGTACTGTGGTTCAAGATGCTGCAGGAGCACATCTGCAGGCTATGGAGGAGCAGGGTTTTCCCCAGCTGCTCAGCCCCCTGCAAGGCCCAGCTGGGTGGCAGCAGGTTTGGAAGATGCTGATTTATAACCTGATCAGAGCGGAGCCCAGTGCAAGCTGCAAAGGCTGTGTGTACACAGCAAATTTGGAGAGGTTCAGATACAGCATCTTGCCTTGGAACCCTGTCAGCATCAGATCTCTTCATGCCCAGCTGTGGGGCACCATTTCTAAGGCAAAGCTTGGCAGTGGTGTGACTGGGCCTTATAGTCATGGACAGGTTTCTGTTTAAGGAAAGAAGAGAAAAAATTCCGATGCCTGGGTCTACAGTAACATGGGGCTCTTTCAGACAGGCAGGACTGAAGGAGCTCAGCAGCCCTCAGCAGTTCTCTCATGTCAGCATGCTGGTGCTTGTCAAATAAAAATTCAGACACTCTGTGTGGCTTCAGAGGCATAAGAAAAAAGGTCATTGAATGAGACTAGCATGGGGCAGGTGCAGAACAACAAAAAAGAGATTTGTCTTCACACAACATATAATTCCGCCAAGGAAAGCTTTGCCGTTGCACACTGTGGATGCAAAAAGTTTACAAGGATAAACTCATGGAAGAAAAAAATCCATCAACGACTATTAGCTATAGGAACATCACTTCCATTTCAGGAAGTCCTTGAGCCACAAATTGCTGGAGGCTGGAAAGTGTCACGAGGAAATATCATTATAGGCTTATCCTGTTTAGACAGATTTTTCTAGGTGTCCACTACAGGCAGCTGCTGGAACCATGCTCCTGGGGCAGATGCACCTTTGCTCTGTCTCAGTATGGCTCTTTGTAGAGCTGCAAAACACATGGCTTATATGGAAGATGTCAACTCCAGCCCTTCCACATCCCCTGTGCTACAACCCAGGTGACAAAGAGATTCTGTAGAGTGCATTTCCTGTAGCATCTGCTCCAGGTGTGGCCATCTCCTGTCCAAGATGCATGGGGCTTGTCCAGCCTGAGATGGGGGGACACCACAGCCATATGCCAGGCTGTGGCAAACCAGCTGGTACCTCCATGCATATTGGTGAAGGGAGCCTGCTTGAGTTGCCGCCTGTGGCTGCAGCTCCACTTGGGTGGGAAATGTGGAGGGTGCAAGAGGGAGCATGCTGGCAGCTGGGCAGGCTGCAGGGAAAGATGTGTCCCAGAATCAAAAATATTCAGTTTTGCTTTTAATGTTAGGGGTTGGCTGACTTCAGAGCACCTCCTGGGACACTGGGTCTCTTCCTGGTTGGGAAGGAAGACTACAATGTGGGATTTGATAGCATAGTTACTTCCAAGTCCCACTGGACGGCGTGCTTGTCTATATGTTACGTACACAGGAGGTACTTGCAAGCGATGTCTCTCTTGGATCCTGAGCTGTTTTATTTACTGGAGCATGGAGTGAAACATCTAAGTCAAAGATCAAAGCAAATAAATGCAGTCTGCAAACAGCTTTGCTGGGGCAGAGGTCCTTGCCTCTCCTATTGAGCATGTCATGAGTATCAGATGAGTCTTGGCCTCACCTTTCAGGCTGCCTGTTGACATGCCAGGTGTGTCACATACACTTTCTCTGGAAGCCTTTCAGCCTGTCTATCACACACATCATTAGCAGCAATGACAGGCTGCTTGCACCACGCCACACCACGGCTACCGGCCTGCAGCAAATGCCTCAGCATAGCAGAGCTTGCAGAGGCAACGCTTCAGGCACTCACAGCTTCACTTACATGCGTGTCCTCTCTGAAAGCAATACAGCGGCTTGCAGCTCAGTTAGACCATTGCTCTGGGCGCAGTGAAGGGAAAGGAGGAGAAATGTGACTTTGTTACAGGAGATGTAGGTGCTTACAAAGGCCTGAGCAGTGAGGATGGGATTTTGTAGCTTGCTCTTACATTTAAATTCCAGCCAAATTGTAATTTAAGTGCTTGCAGAGCTACCAGTTGCACTTCTGAAGACCAAGTAGGATACTTGTACACACTTAAACCCCACTGAGATGCTGCCTGTCTCGCCTAGCCTCTCTTGCAGCAGGTGTGAACAGGGACACCCAAACGTGGTCAGAGCTTTACTGTGGCACTATCCATCCTGCTGCACTTCCAGGGGGATGGAGTGGGAGTGTGTGAGGGCTCCCACTCACTACAGGGTGAGGCAATGTCACCCCTGCAGCCTCAGCTGCCAAGTATCCTCTCAGAGGGTGCTTCTAGAAGGGTCAGCAGCTCTGACACAGCGTGGTCCTGAGGGACTGTGAGCTTTAGGGCTGGGCTGTGTGCTGGCTGGCAGTCCCTGGGTTGCTCCTGGAGAAGTCCCAGTAGCTGTGCCTCCTCCTGGCTGCCAGACATGTTTTGAGGTGTTCATCCCAAGGCTATTGCCAGAATGCCAGGCAACACTACCCTCCACCTCTGCTGTTTTTCACATAGGCTGTACAGAAAAGGGAGATAAGAGGGAAGGAATTGCATCTCGCCAGGAGACTCCACACTATATCCCTCTGCAGGCAGAAGCATGCCCAGTGCTCCCATAGTGGCACATGAAGCTGGGTGGCAGGACTGCTATGCTGCCCCATGCCTTGCCAGTCTTTAAGGACAAGCATCTCCTCTCTCGTATTTTGTCACCAGTCAAATCCAGATGTCACATCTACTCAAGAGTGAATAGCCCAGGCATCCTGCAAGCCCCTTTCCCTGTGCCCAGTCCCCTTGCTGGCCTGTCACTGGGGTGACAGATGGTCATGTTCCTCCTTGGGATGGAGGTGACTTCTCAGGAAGCAACCCCTGCCACCCCTTCCCAGAGCCAGGTGCCATGGTGAGGGGCTGGGAGGTCTGTCAGGAGTATCACACAGCCTCCATAGCCCTGGCTCCTGCTCTAGGTCTCTGTTTGGTTGCTTCTGCTTTGTTGCTCCTTTCCCAGGGCAGGGCTGATAAGAAATGAAGGACAGCTGGACATGGCTGATACCACCACAGGTCTGCTTTCCTTCTCCCTCTACTTCTGCCCTTTTGGGAAGAGTGCAGATCTAGAGCAAGATTTGTCCTCTAGCACATCACCTGCCATGACATAAAACCCAGCCTGGTGAGGAAGATACTGGAGGGCCTTTGATTGCCCTGCTTTTTCACACATGGCCATGCACCCAGAAGAGCCTGAGAAGAACTTCTGCTCCATTGCATGCATGCCAGTGTGGGTTTCCCTCCATGAATGTTGGCTTCTCTCCCCTCAGACCACAGCCATATTCAGCTGCGAGAGATGGCATGTGCATACCGAGGAGCAAGCAGGACACACAGGAGACCAGCAGTCAGCCCTCTACACACCTCCTCTCCTGCTGTCCCACCAGGATCACAGCTGACAGTGCCACCAAATGGCTGAAGACCACAAAAATATAGTGGGTTTTTTTACCTTTATCAAAATGTCCAGCACATCCAGCTATGACAGCAATGACACTTCCCTGCCTCCAGGATCACTTTAGGATACCCTGACTTCTGTACTCAAAATCCCTAGTCAGTTTGTTTTCATGGTACAGCTACCTGAGCAGATGGGTGGGCAAGCGCAGACACCAGCTGGCCAGACCAAGCTTTTGGCAGGTACATTTTGCAATGATTCCCTGAGCAGCCTCTTGGCTGCCACCACTTCAAGGTTGGCCAAGCTCTCCTACCAGAGAGGAATGCTTCCCGAAAAGTTAACCCTTGGTTGCTCCATGCAGTAAGGACTACCAACCCTCTTCTGAACACTGAAAGCATTGTCCAGGTGGGTAAGAAGAGAGCTTCTCAAACGAGCAGAAAACAGGTATTATTACCATTATTGCTGTTAATAAGTGCCTGCTGGTACAGCGAGGCAGGAGGGACCTACTGGTGCCTATTCCTCGCAGCTGCTCCCAGCCCTGCCAGGATGCCCTTGACCTGCACGTAGTGGGTTACCCACTTACTCAGCTCTGCTGCCAGAGGACAGTGCATGCTAAGGACCACCAAAATGGCAGCAGGGTCAACAGGGAGCTGGGGGGTTTCTGACAGCCCCTGTCCTGGGGAGCTGGCGTTCACATGGGGTGTAGGACTAACCGGGATGCCAGCAGGAGAGCAGCCCTGGGGAAGCAGGCCTGCTTCCACGCTGCCTGACCCCCTGCCCTTAGTTGCTGCCAGATGCAAGTTCCCATGGGCTGGCATCGTGCTGATCCTCTACCAGTGACACACACAGAGGCTTCAGCCATGGGTGGGCAAGGGTAGCCCAGTTCTTCTCCCTGAAGCTGCTACTACTGACGTGAGGGACAAGAGAAACTGTGCCGCCCTGCAAGCCTGCTGTTGCACGTAAGAGAGGTGAGGACCCACTAAATTCACAGGCTGGAACCAGCAATGTATTGCACGCAGCCAAGGCTTGCAGCAATGTGCGGTTAGAAACAACCAGGTCTGGTGCCACGGCCCGGGAATTGACACTCAGAAGGGGCAGGCAAAAGCTGATGCATGGCCACAACAACATGGAGATAGCAGCTATCCTTCGTCCCACGCTCTGGGGCAAGCTACTGAAGCAAAATGCAGAGAGGGAGACTGGGGGCTCTGGGAGCTTGCAGGCAACTGGGCAGGCTGCAGGGAAGGATGTGTCCCTGCTCCACAAGGATTTCTGCACCTGCTTGGCCATCTGCATGGGGCGCTGCTCGACTCAGCTGGCGGGAGGGAAGGGGAAAAGGAAAGGCAGAAGGGTGAGGGAAAAGAAGAGAGACAGAGATAAGGAGTCACTTACCCTCACTCCCATGAACCTGTCCCTCAGAACGATCCATGAAAGCAAGAACACAAAAGCTTTGTTGCAGCAGAACAACACGGAGACATCCGTAGTGTTTATTTTCTTTATTGCATGTAAGTAAAGGTAGTTTGTGAGTGTCCAAAGAACACCAAAGGGTGCTGCCTTGGTAAAAAATACCTTCAAAGTCAAGCCATTGTCTCCAAAAAAGCGGCAGCACTCCCTAAAACAAGGAGAGAAAGGCAGCATTATTACACAAGCCAGTCAGAGTCTGCAGCAAATACAGGGGCTTCTTTTCTTTCTTGCTCCTCTTCTTTTCCTTTGGGGAAAGAGAAGCACACACCTTATAACGGGGAGAAGGAAGACAACTTTCAGCATGTTGCAACAGCCTTAGGAACATGTGGGGCCTGCAAACACGGGAGCAACAGCAAGGAAAGAGTGAGGGGAGAGGTGACACCAGGAGGTGAAGTTTCACCCTTGCTACGAATACTTTCACAGTGGACATCTTGAAATAGCATGGGGTCATCCTCCTCTTTTCACTCCTCTGGGGAGCCCCTTGCTGCCTGGTCTTCCCGGGAGGGTGGGACCCCAGTGCCCACCTGCCGTCTGCTACGCAGGGCTTGGAAGAAGCTTCAGAGGCAATCAATTTGGGGGGGTTCCACCCAAGCGGCGGGAACTGGCTCAAGCTGGCAGCAGCAGGGACAGGAGCAGCAGCTGGACTGGCAGCTGCCCACTCCTGCTGTGGTGAGGACATACACCAGGACATGGCACGGTGGCACCTGAGGACATACTGTGTCAGTTGGAGCAGCAGCATGGGGTCAGGAGCTCAGGTATACAGCAAGGGCTGGGGATGCTTCAGGTACAGCTCTGGTGCAAGAAGAGAAAACACCAGCAGTTTGTGTTCTGGAGGCACTGGTGGGCAAAAGGGGACAGGAGGTGATGGGTGCAGCCTGGCCCTGCTGGCATGGCTCTGTGGGGGCATCTCTGGGGGCCAGGATGGGGCTTCAGGGTCACCTCTCTAGAGGCTCTGTCAGTGGAAGCCCGTAGGCACCTGGCTTCTGCTGAACAGCAGTGCTGGGAGCCACGATAACGCTGGTGCATGGGAAATGCAGTAACGCAGCAAAGTGATGCGGCGGCTGCCAGGTGCAGGGCACAGCCTGCAGCTGCTGGAGGGGGCAGTCAGCAGTGCTGCCCTGGCCTCAGCTGGCTTTGCTGGCTTTCAAACCTGCAAAACCTCGGAGCCCTGAAGTACTTTGAGCTGCTTTGATGAAACTGGAGAAAAATTAATTTTTCCTCTGGCAATGAATACCAAATAGGTTTTCACTGTTACCTTGAATTTCAAGCTGTTTGTTTCCCGAGACTGAGCGTGTAAGTCTTGTTATTTGCAGTCTGATGAAAGTGTGATTTTGATCTACTTTCTCAGAAAATGGACCTATATCAGATGATTGCCTAAAGAAAGCTAGACACACTCCGAGGCTCTTTAGATTTCCCCCATCACTAAGTCTATGTCTGTCTACACCCTCCTCCGCTGCAGCAGGTACAAGGCTGCAGGGTAGAGGAAACACAAATTTTTTGTGTTTGTTGGGTTTTTTTGCCTACCAGTCTCTTGTACCAAGTCATGGCTGTGCAGAACTTGCCCATCTCTTGTGTGCAGAATGTGCCCATCTCTGGGGGTGATGACCCTGGGCTTTGGGTGCTGTACACGTACACTTTCATCTGAGCAGCTGGTTCTGCATCATGTTGCTCAGTGTCACAGCCAGCACATCTGTGTCCCTTGTCCTCTATGAAATCACCTGCTGGCAGCAGACTACTCCCTGTCAAACTTATTAACTACCTCTCTGTTAACAGCAAAAGAGCTACCCCCCTGCACCAGAAACCACAGCCTGACGTCCCACCTGCCGGCACCGTGCACAGCAGTTCAGGGATGTGCACAACATCAACAGACACTACCTTTGCCCAGCACATGGCTTGGATCCACTCTGCCATTCCACAGATGCTATGACCACTTCAGGTCTGCCTTCGGTCCTGCAAAGCACTGTCTGTACCAGCCACTTGCCACAGGGGACACAGAGTGCATGAGGATGCAGAGATGCATTGAAAAACCTAGTCTTGAACTTCAGGAGAAGCTTAAACCTGCTTCCCAAGACACTGGGGATGGTTTAACTGCCAGGGTGACACAGGTGGTCAGTCTAATGATCCGAAGACAAAAAAACCCCACAGGCACAGTTTAAATTAACTGACACTAAGTAAGATTAGTACGAGAGGGACAGGAAGGCAGTAGTCAAATAAAAGAACCAAAATGGAATTCATGTTGGCATCCATTTTGGAGGAAAAATGTTCCTCCTGCCAAAAATCTGTTCCCTACATATAGAATTGGGTATCACTATTTCATATACAGTAGAAACATGTGTTTTTACTGTACTGTGGGCCTGATTCTCATCTAGCAGATGCCACTGGATCCATATGGTAGCACAGCCTGGCACTCATGCCCACCATGAATCACCCTATGTAGTGGCATGATGCCCCAAAAGGCAGCCTTGCCCTGGCGTGGATCAGGACCCTGAGCTGCATTTCCTGCTTTGGGAGTCTCACTGGCCTAGATGATAAAGCTTCCTTTTAGCTCTTTTGGCTGGTTTCACCAAATCTGAATTACTTCTTGCAGACTGGCTCTTTATGGCAGAGGTTTCCCCATCCAGCCTGGGTTGTGAGGGAGCTTCTCCCTAAGGACACCCGAGGCTGTGGAGTGTGCTTCCAGATGTGCACCCACATGTGCAGCAAGTGCTGTCATGTTGAACGGCTGCGCTGCTGAACCATGGGCTATTTGCTGGGGATAGCGGATGGGTTAGATGGCTTGCTTGGACACAGCATCTTCAGTGAAGTCTGAGTGGTACGTTTCGTGCACCAATATGACTCTATAGCATACAACAACCCTCACCCCACCCCTCACCCCAATTAATTGTCTCCCCAGGTTTGCTACTGCTTATCAGGGAAACTGATTTTCCCTTGGTGCCATAACGCAGCTTGTGAAGCTGTACTGGGAAGTGTTTGATGAAGAGGGCTGACAGTGATTAACAGCAGGTAAAAAAGTTAAAGGAAGCAGGACGGGACTGTGCTATAGCCTACAGCATAATTCCAAACCAGACAGGGGATGAAATCACTCCAGAAAAAACGATCTTCAACTTTAAATATTTTGACAGAACGTTTTGGGCACAGTTGCTCCTGCTGCCCAGTAATTGCAGTTTTGCCCACAAGGGTACACTGTACCCAGCGAGTATCCTGATGTTTTATGGATACTTTTTGGCAAAAACAGAGCTTGCTTCCTGTGGCGCTTCAGGCATGCCTGACTGCACCAGCAGACCCTGAGTATGAATATTTTATCAATCCTATCTGCTAATGAAAATGTTACTTTTTAAGACAGACAAAACCCACCCTAGAGGGAGAGCAGTCTGAAAACATTTGCCACCCTTTGAAGCCCAAGTCAGCACTGTGGACCCTCATGTAAGTTCTGACCCCAAGTCTCCCAAATCCATGGGACAGACAGAGAGCTGGGGTCAGTTCCTTGAGAACTTTTGCAGGTCTACCTGCCTGGGACAGGACACGGAGGGAGTCCTCTGCTCACATTAGAGCAGGCTGGCTGCCTCTGGGTTAGCAGGGAGATGGTATTGGGTATCTCCTCCTGGGACAAGTGTGCAGTGGTGGTGGAAGAGCTGCTGGGGAAGCACATGTCTCTGGCAGTGAGACCGCCAGCCCCCTCCAGCTTCTACTACCAGGGCCAGCAGCCAAGCTCTCTCATTTCCAGAATAAAATACAATTTCTGCCTCAGTTTATTCAGGCTTTGGTGAGCTGGCCCTGCTGCACAGCCAGCTCTAGCTCATCTGGGAGGCTGCAGACTCTTCTGTTTGTTGGGTTTGTCTCTGGGACTAAATCCCTCCTGCTTGCTAAAGTGGGCAGAGGTGCCAGAGGTGTGTTTTGCAAAGAAAGCAGCCAGGGATCCTATAACCAGGCTCTTCCCTGTGCTCCCAGTGCCTGCTGAGTTTTCCAGCAAGTGGAGCCAAGCGGAGCTCTTGTGGAGGGCACACACAAGCAGCCCCTGTTGGTCATGGTCCTCTGCAGGCTCCCTCTCCCCACTCACATGGGGGATACACTGTTGTCCATCATCCCTTAGACTCACTGGGCAGATTTCAAAGACCCCCTGGGCCATACAACTACAAGAGCGAGAGCCCCTGGCCTATCTTAAATAATGGCACAGTTAATAGCAAGCAGCCTTATTTGCTTATAGAGTGTATGTTTTCCATGTACCTCCAAGACACCCAGCTGGAGGAGACACTGAGGATGCTCTGGTAGGTGTCTGTGAGATGAATGTGCGTGCTTGTGGCTCTAATAACCTGGCAGAGCACTGAGTCCCAGGGACACAAAGTGGTAGTGGAGAGTTTCTGCCCACTGACCGTTAGGTAAGTACAAGCCACCTTTTATGTTTGAGCTGGGACCCCAGGCTCTGCTCAGAGTAACTGGAGATGCATGTCCCTGAGCCCCTCAGGAGGTGCTGAGCCCAGGGAGATGCTACTTTATTTCTCTCCTTCAGCTCTAAAAGGGACCTCTAGGCCAAGGAGCAGAGACAGGCACCTCCAGCTCATGTCTGGAAGGAGAAACCCCACCCTCTGTGATAACAGAGAAATTGTCATCAAAGACTGATCAAACCTGCTCCTGCCTGCATTTCCAGAGGTCCTGCACCTCCTGCTCTCACCTACCACTGCAACACAAAAGCCTTGTTGCTCTCTTGCTGATACAGTTTTGTTTGCTGGGATCATCCTGCTTTGCGCATGGAGCAGTGAGACTTTTGGTGTGGACAACGGCCAGAAGGACCATTCCCAGAAAGGGAAATGCTGATGCCAAGCTCAGGTGTGCCCTGGCCCTGTGCATCTCCAGGTCATGCTGTTTGTGGCTCCTCTTGGGTAAGGAAGCCACCCTGCAGAGCCACCCTGCTGAGATGATCTCTCTTTAATTGTGTAATCATCCATGTGAGGAGTAAATTCCTACAACTGCCAGGCTGTTTCCAGATAAGGTGGCAGCAGACAGCAAGGAGCTTTGGCATTGTGGGGCATAATGCCATATTTTGGAGATAAACTAGCTTCCTGAATTGATTTTGCCGTCACAAGCTAGAGTTCCATTGTAACCACAGCAGTTGGTTTAAAATATAAATGCAAGGCATTAGTCAGGGCAACAGCAAGAGCCTGTGTAAAACTGGAATGGAAATGTCAAAAGAAGGATACTGGAAGGGAAATGTACTGGCTTAATTGCCGCAGTAGCAATAAAGAAAAGCTTGCTCTCACTCAGAAGTGTCATATCCATGTTCACAGACAGTCTGAAGGCTCATGACTGAACTAAAAGGCAGGATTACACTCTGGGGAGGAGGTCTGCACGTGAACTGAGACAACTGCAGCCTGGTGACATGTGGCCCTTGGGAAGTGTTCCAGAGAGATGTTACCCAGCAGACGTGCTTGCCATGGGGTGTTGCTGAGGGGGCTGCTGCAGCCAGCATCTTTGCTGTGTGTCAGGGTAACGGGATGATGCAGGGAGGAGGAGCACATGCTCAGCCTGGGTGCTCTCTTCCTCAGGACACAAAGTGGCCTGGCTGGCATAAAGCTCAGCTGGGAGCAGAAGCAGCTTTCAGGTCATCCTCTGCATGGAAAGACAGCAGTAGGGACAGATGGAAACTTGCCTGTAGGTATAAAATAAAGCAGTGGGCACCACGTGGTATGACTGAACCCACCTTGCTGCTGCTGTGGCACAAGCCCGCAGCAATAACAGTACCCGAGCAGATTTCAGCAAGTCCTGACCAGCACCGGCTGGGCTGGACGTACCAGTGGTCTCACCCAAATGGGGACTCTGGTCCCCTGCTGCTTGTCAGAGGGTGTCCTGATAACTTAGCATGGCCCGATGGAAATGTGCCACGTCACTTGAGAATGGCACGTAACCGCTAGGGTACTACAGGAGCTGTGCTGGGATGAAAGATACTACAGAGAAGCCTAAGGCATTGAGATGTTATTGTTTGTATTTTTTACTCTAAATTGTTTCCTGGTTTCTTAATCTTTCATGTGCTAGTTCTTGTTTTTTCTCATAATCTTTTTAGTGTATATCTTCATTAACCCAGCAAATGGCAAATTAGCTCTGCCCCATTAGGCACGTCTCCAGCACAAGGAGACTAGCAAAATACCTCCATCACTGGAACTGAGCATCCCCAGGGAAGTAAATCAGAAGTAGTTAGCACCAAAATTGCATGCTAAGTAAGAGTTAATCATATTGAAAGCAAGTGTTGCGGTCAAATAAAACTTGCAAATAAAATATGACAGTACAGCTCCATTTTTTCACCACTGAGCTCACCATTATATGTTTGACACTATTCGCCTTCCACTGCCTGTTTCACCTTTACCGTTAGGTAGACAGAATGTTTCTATGCTACGTTGAACCTTGTGCAAATGGAATGCTTTTTGTTCCCATTTTGCCAAAAAAACCCCTCCCACCTGTGAAGAGGAAAGGTAGACAAGAACTACAAAAAGCACACAATATGTGTTCCCCCCAGGCCTGGGATTTGGTCTCTAGATACTCACTGCAGAGCAAACCAATGCCAGAAAGGTTAATAAACCACTGAAGCTGCCATTACATCTTTGGGAAAGATGCAGCAAAGTAGAAAATAGCTGGGAGGAATACACATCCTAAGGGAATATTTTGCACAAGCTGCTTATTTCTACTTTCCAGACTGTTAACTTTTGTTAGAATTTTCTCATTGTCTCAGTCTTCATGCTATGCCTGCAAAGCAGGTTTGGATCTGCTGTTGCTCCTAGTAGGTGATAATTTTTTCTTCGTAAACTGTGCTTCTTGCTTTGACCTTCCAAGGACTGTACCTGCAAATTGAATTTGGCTAAATTGCTCCTGATTTTCAGCAGAGTGAGCATCGCCTTCCTGGAGCACAGCAAAGCCACCACTGTGCCAGTGATTCTGGCCTCTTGATTAGAGATTGGCAGGCAAAACATGTTTTGCTAATCCCTGCACTGGTTAGGCCTGCACGGATAAATAATCTGCAGATGCACTGTTAACAGTTGTTCATTTTCCATGCAACGTATAAAGAAATAGACATGGTCTAAAATGTCATGCTGTGGAACTTACAAGCCAGTTGTAAAAGCAAAGAGGTAAGATGAAGTGCCCTGGCTGTTAAAAGGAGAGAAGGAAAATAAAAGCAAGTTTAATTTCTTCCAGTGGAAAAAAAAATATATCCTACGACATTTTTTTCATAATTCATCCTGTTAGGTCCACAGCACCCCTCATGCATTATGTTCGCAAGTGGAGGTAGGGAGAAGACTGCTGTACAAATAAGAGACATGAATAAAACCAAAATAGTCCTAAAAATGATCTCCAGAAATGCACATATTTCCCAGAAGACAGGATCATGGCTTCAGCTCTGCTTCCCTCTTCCTTGAGCCAGTGCTGACCCGAAGGGCAATCATGACAAAATCAGCCTCTCGGGTGGGTGGGCTTCAAAGCAGTGCAAGAGCAGAGTGTAAAATGAAACCCATTTTACAGATGTGTAGGCTGGGGCATGGAGAGGCAAAGCCCCAGGGCGCTTGAAAGAGGCAGGATGAGGGCTGCCTGTAGGCTGCACCTTTAGAGAGACAGGGAATTGCTTTTCCCGCATGTTTATTTTATAGCCAACTCCTGTTACTTATCAAGACAGCTCCCAAGCGCCTTTTTCCTGAGTCACCGCAGGTTCACATGCCAGCAGAACAGTTGTACAGAGGCTCCTGTGGTGTGCCCCAGATCATAAAACGCTGCAAATAAATCTGCTAGTCTCAGCACTTTGTAGAGAGGTGCCCGGGATTCCTGCCCTGGCTTTTATTGCCCTGCTGGTCCAAGCTCCTACAGCAAAAGCTGTATACCCCTGCCTCCAGCTTTCCTCCTGTGCACCCAGAGAAGCTCAGGAAAGCTGCCTCCTTGTGCTGGGAGGGCACAAGCTCCTCCTTGGCTTCCACTGGGCAGAGATCCGAGACCTGTCCTGGGTGTGCCGGTGCCCCTTGCTTGCCCCTTGCCCCTTGCCACTCTGCTGCTTGCACTGCCTGCTAAGGCAAGCCACAGCGCAGCCACTAAGCCAGAGGACGGGGCCAGGGCACCAGCCATGTCGCTTCTTGGAGACACCCTGTACTTATCCAGGCTGGTCTGTCCATGCTACAGACTGACCTAGGGCTGCAGAGCCGATCCCTTTGGGTTCTTGTTACACCCTGCCTAACGGGAGACTGCAGCCCAGCAGATAGCATCGCCCCTGGTGATGACACTGGCTTCTGGACTCAGAGACAAGGAGAGTCCCTTTATTCCTGGAAAATGCCTGGCTGTTCAGCTAATACTGCCCAGGGTAATGGCTGGTGATGGGGCAATACTAAGCTGTTTAGTGAGTGATTCATCGGGATCAGGAATTTTTCCTTTTCTAGATCTGTGCCTGAGAAGAGTCAAAGAAATGCTTGGCTATTGTCAGAAAAATCTCAAGTACGGAGCATCCTATTCTTATGACAAGCTGTCATAAAAGCACCATTTTTGCAGCTGATTTCACAGTGAAAAGTTTCTATAATTGATTGCTCCTGTCTTCAGGGTCAGGTCACTTTTAAAGCACGTCTACAAATTTTACACAGCAGAAAATTCAAGCAGCAGGTCACTCATGGCCCGTGCTGTGCCCTGTCATGCCAGCATCCCAGCCAAGGTCCATGCCAAGTACATCTGCTCATGGCCATCACAGTAAGGATTTCACCTCTCAGTATTGTGCCCCAGCAGAGATCCATCCTCCTGTGCTGTCCCTCCTTGTGCCTGGGGCCCACACTGGAGGGGAGTCCCCAGATGAAAAGCTGAGTTGGCTGCAGGGCTGTACTCTTATCTCCAAGCCCAGCTGTGGGAAGCCTGCAGAGGGGACCTGCTGTGGAGTGTGGGTGCTGCTCACACAAGGGATTTGGGGCTGTACATGGTCTCACAGTCTCTAGCATTGGACCACCTGTGAGGGGGCAACACTGTTGGTGGGGCTTTCTCCTCCAAGTAGAACTGGCTTTTACAATCCCTTCCTCTAGCACAGTTCAGTGGCACAACATGATGCTCTGCCATGATGTATAATTCAAGACATTTATTTCCAGCTTCGTTTATTTCCAGCTCCAGAGGAGGGATATAGGGCTGTGCTGCCCACTTCCAGCTCCAAGTAACTGGGGCTTCCTTCCTTCTGCAGGGTGGCAGATCCTGGCATGAGCCTCAACAGCTCGTCCCACCCCCGTTGAGACCTGCAGCTGATGGTGCCCATGAGGAGCTCTGTGCCTCTTCTGACCTTCTAGCTGTGGCTGGCAGTAATCCCAGGGAAAGAGTTTGGAGGCTTTGGGTGCGGTCAAGCCCACAAATTGCACCCCCTTTCCACTGCCTGTGTCCCCCGAGAGCCCCTTGCAGATGTCCTTCCTGCAGCAGGGAACGGAGGCAAACTACAACCTACAGCCCCTTCCTGAGCTTGCAAGGAGGGAGAGATGCAATGACCTGGTCAGGGAACACCAAACCCTGAAACTAAGAAAGGATGGAGAATTGGAGAATTTCTGGGTATCAGGTACCCCATGCCTGCTTTCTTCAGCTCTGGGGGTGAATTTGTGCAGATACAGAACAGAGAAAAAGGCCTGAATTGAAGCTTAAAGCAAGAGTTAGATCTGGGGCTTGACACCGAACCTACCTGATTACATGAGCTGTAAAATAAGTGCCCAAGGTATTAAGTGTTTTTTTTTGAAATGGACATTATCTAAACTAGTCCTACGGCTTGTTAATACGCATCAGGCCATGTATATTTTTCTGAAAGCCTTTTATCACATGCAAGAAATGACCACAGAATTCAAAGCAGTGTTTTTAAATGCCTTTGTCTGCTGTTGAACATTTCTTATTTCTACACATGATTTGGGGCTGATGGTCTGCCTTTAAACTTCTATCTATTCTGGGAGTTTCCAGCTCATTTGCAGAAAACTCGTTCTAATAGGCTATGAAATAAGAAAATTATCTTATCTTAAATGAAACAAAAAATCTCCAGGCTGATCTTTCTTTGCTGAACTAGAGAGACAGAAGCAATTGGTTCTGCTCAGCCCTGTACATGTGCCAAACTAGGCATTTGCACAATAAATGGTCCCAGGAAATGCTTAGCTATGGATTTACATAATACACCAGAACGGCTCCAAAAGAAGCAAATAATACAAATCTTACAAACCACCTGAATACACATTTCCAAGACAAGCCTTAGCACATGCTCAGAAGCCTTAATGAGAGACTGTTTAACATTAAAAAAAAAAAAAAAAAGTTTAAAAGAACAAGACCAAACCACAGGGAAAATTCACATACTGTAAACTCCCTTAGCAAAACACCTCTGGGGTGGGAAACTCAGGCTGCAGAAGCACAGGGAAAAGTCTGCAGCTTCCCCTGTGGGATGGTCCTCCCTCCCACAATTTGCTGTGCCTGGGGCACTAAGCCTTTTCGGTGTGCCTCCATCCATTTTAAATGAAGGGAGCAGGAGTTCTAGGGTACATTCTACAGCTTTTACGTACATGACTGCAGCAAAGGCTGGAGGAAGTGGATTGCATTAAGATGAATATTTCATTTAATTTTTGCACCCGAACATACTGCAGAATTTTGCATCTAGGTTGCTTGTTGTGGGAACAGGACCACCAGCCACCTCTAATGGGACATGAGGGAAAGTGCTAAGGAGATGGCAAAGTTGTGTAGCAGCCCTACTGCACTGCTGATAACTTTGGAGGAGGAGCACCAGCTGTAGCAGTGCGAGCAGACATTGAAACAGATTTCCCACAGAGCCACATCTGTCCATGAACACCAGAGCGAGCTGAGCTCACTCCGGGGTAGGTTATCACAGTGATAAGATGGTCCCTCTGAAGTCCCCCTTCAGCTCACTGCGTGGGGCAGGCTGGCATCTGTGAGTGTTCCATCAGGCCAGAAGGGATGTGACATTTTGGAAAATACAGCAAGTATTGCTGGCAAGAAACAGCTTTTAATATGACCCTCAGTGATCAGACAGCTGAAGTTATCATATGGTGCATTATCCAGCATTTTCTGCCTTTACACCTTAGAGGTACCCTGCATTACTTTATACTCTTCTGGATAACCACAGAATGGTTAGGGTTGGAAGGGACCTTAAAGATCATCGAGTACCAACCCCCCCTGCTGTGGGCAGGGACACCTCCCACTAGACCAGGTTGCTCAAAGCCCCATCCAGCCTGGCCTTAAATACTTCCAGGGATGGGGCAGCCACAACTTCTCTGGGCAACCTGTTCCAGTGCCTCACTACCCTCACAGGAAAGAATTTTTTCTTAATATCCAATCTAAATCTCCCCTCTTCCAGTTTAAAACCATTACCCCTTGTCCTATCACTACACTTCCTGACAAGGAGTCCCTCTCCAGCTCTCCTGTAGCTCCCTTCAGATACGGGAAGGCTGCTATAAGGTGTCCCCGAAGCTTTCTCTTTTCCAGGCTGAACAGCCCCAGCTCTCTCAGCCTGTCCTCATAGGAGAGGTGCTCCATCCCTCTAATCATCTTTGTGGCCCTCTGCTGGACTCTTTCCAACAATTCTATGTCCTTTCTCTGTTGAGGACTCCAGAGCTGGACACAGTACTCCAGGTGGGGTCTCACAAGCGCAGAATAGAGGGGCAGAATCACCTCCTGTGACCTGCTGGTCACGCTTCTTTTGATGCATCCCAGGATACGGTTGGCTTTCTGGCCTGCCAGTGCACACTTCCAGCTCACTGATACCTCACACCTAATGACTGCCATCTTCCAAAACAGGACACCAACTGAGTGCCAATGAGTTCAGGCATTTCTGAGGAATTCCTACTGCACCAGCCAGGTAGAAATGGTCTGGGGCTGTTGGGTTTCCAGAGGACAGGCTCTCCTGGACAGGCTCTTTCTCCTCACTGTTATCCTATGCAGTTGAAATTCAACAACTCTGCGGGGCTCAGCTCCACAGCCACTCCAAGCTGCTGCTGCCAGGTGCCAGCAGCGCTGCCAGCCTGAGGAAAAGCTTCTTGCCACCCTAAGGGAAGGCTTCTCACCACCCTGAGGGAAGGCTTCTGGCCTCTATGGTCACATCTCTCCCCTGGTTAGGGATCAGGGCAATGCAGCCTCACACCAGTGTGCCCCAGCCTCCCCAGCGTACCCGTTTTTGGGAAAGGCACCTCAGCTGTCAGAGGAACTGACAGAGGAACTTCCCTCACCCAGCATGGCTGAGGAGCAGGGCCTGCATCCAGGGGATGCACAGGCACCAAAGTCATGCCTAACTTGTGTTCTGTGCAGTCCGGGTTGTCACATGAACGTGATTGCTATTGTTGGTTTTTAAAAGGCGAGTTAATAGAATTTTTTCTTAAAAAAGACCCACATCCAGACTGCAAATCCACATTGTTCCAGGCAACTCCTTGCAGGTGCCAGCAGTTCAGAGAGGCACCTCAAGAAATGGTGCAACTCCTCAGTTACTGAGCAGGTGAAAAGTCTCCCAGGGGAAGTGCTGGAGAGTGCGCTCGGAGGCTGAATTCTCAGTCCGTGGTGATGCTCTATCACAATTTCCCCATGTCAGCATGGTCGAGCCACCCAGCCAGCCTGTCCCCCTTCAGCTCAGCAGTGGGGCGAGAAGGTACAGGCTCCCTGTTACTTCCCAGGGCTGTGTTGTGCAGCACTCGGCATGTGGTGAGGGACAGCATATACAAACTAAGGCAGAGGAAACCTAAACATCAGGCTCTCAAGGCTTTCGCTGCCGGAGTCAACATCGTCACTGCTCTCCGTCATCATCCAAAATTTCCATTGACGTCAGTGGATGTCCTGGGTGTGAAAGGCCTGCAGAGTCTGAAACTGTGCAGCGATCGCTTGCGGATACCTTAAACTTGGCCTGACGTGATTTATATCCGGCTTGTCCTCTTCAGCTGTGACCTGAACCACTTCCTACTTTTTGGAGTAGTCAAAATGAAACTTTCAGGAGAAGCTGGCCAGCTGGCCTCTTCTGAACTGGATTTTTGTGGTGGCTGGTATAGGCAGACAAAAAACTCTGTAAGAGTAAAATGCTTTTATAATAGCTGATGTCTCGGCTTCTGGAAATAGAGAGGTTTTGTATCTGCTGATTTAGAAGCACAGTGCTGCCAGGAGGGAAGGAGGAAGACAAGGGGCAACACAAGGAAGAGAGAAATGTCTCAGTGGTAACACTGGCTACACAAACACCCTGAGACAGCTATGACTGAAACCCATATGTATGTTGCAATATATATACATATAAAATACACATACATACATACACTCACATCCACGTTTACTTTGGGTCTTTATGCCTATGGATTCTCAGACAGGCTCTGCAGGGAGATATGGTTCCAGCTGGGCAAAGCCCTGCCAGCCCATGGCCCTTCTCGCTGGTGATGCCAGCCTTAGTATGTTTGCATAAATCATTGGCTCAGTAAATCCTCACTCTGTAGCAGCACCAAGCTGTAATAGAGAAATAAATCAACCTCACAGCCTAAATACTAATCATTCAGCACCATGGCAGGATACTGGGACAGCTGGGAACAGGAAGGCACGTGAGTCAGGAGATACCGAAAGAGACACCATCGACTTGGCAGCCAGTCAATGAAAAGAAAGAAAATTATACAAAAAAGAAAGTGGAGAGCTTGCTGAAATAACAGAGAAGCTGACATTTACGATGCACAAATTGCCCCTAGATGCATTAAATAAACCGGGATATAGAAAGGAAATAATCTTTTCTAAATACTTGTATTTGTGGTCATTTTTAGAGAACCTTGTATCAAGAACAGGTGGATCTTTTCTGTTTGAAGTTTGTTTGCTTTTTTAATTGCACTGCTGATGTCCATTTAACACAAAACCAGAGCACTCTGTCCAGCATTCCCTTACTCTTCTGGCCTTCAGCAATGTCACCCCAAGCACAGCAGTGAGGGGAGCAGATCCTGGACAACCCATGGAAGTGGAGTGAGGAGGTCTTGACACCCTGTGATAGGGATAGATGCTACCTTCATCCCAGAGCCTGATTTACCAGTACCCTTCAGAGCATATCAATCTTTAAAAGCAGTGTGTAAGAGATTGAGGAACTTGGCAGTCTTACATCACATGAAATGAAGCATTACAGCTGATGAATTTGGTTCCAAAAGGGTGGTGTTATAAAATATGGTGTACAGTACTTCTGAGATTCATACTTCCAAATAGTTTTACTTGTTTTGACCTTTCTCCCAATAGGCTAGTCCTTCAAAAAATGTTCTATGGACATGTTCTGTTGCTGACTGCATTAATTTTGTGCAAGCCCTGGTATAAACAAAGTGGTATGTCACATGAAGTGAATGGCTTCTGTGTTACTGCAACACTTAGGGTCTCTCAAGTGGCATGCAATAACTGAGAATGGCTTGGAAATCAATTACCTGTTGTCCAAGAGTAATATGTGATTTCTGGCTCCCCATATGAGCACCTGTTTGAACAGTGAACAGCCAAAGTCAAAAAATACTGACACCCACTGTGTTTTAGGGAAGGACTGGATAGCACAGAAATGGGGCCATAGCAGCTGGGACTCCAAGAGACTGTGTTCATGAAGAGTTAGGTAGATACAGCTCCAGTGAAGAGCAGGAGGAACTTGTGTGGTTTGGCTCTTTGAAGACATGTTCTACAAATATGGGTCAAAAAGCTGTAGATTTTTATTTTCATTCAATTTGCAGTGAAACAAAATGCATATCCACTGAAACAGAAGCTTCTGAAGAAGGGTACAGATTGGAAAACTTACAAAAAATACTGAAAGAGGTTTTGAAACTGTTCCTTTGAACATTTTAAGTGAAATCTGTCTTTTTAATAAAAAATGAATATTCCCTAAGTTTATAGTGGAAAATAATGGAATTGATCCAAACCAGCAGAAAATATTGAAAAAGAATAGGCAAGAACATATTTTAGTTCAAAAGTGGTTTTATTTTCATTTCCCATGTTTGGGTGGATGTTCCTGGATTTCACCTTTCATCCACTCGGAACAAGACTTGTTTTGAAATTTCAAACTTCCTCCTGGAAAAAGAAAATAATTGGCTTCCCAGTCTATTAATGACCCTTGATGTTATCCCTTAACAACTCTTCAATGTGGCTGCATAAAAGGCACTGCTGACCCAAACTTCATAGACGACAAACAACTATGTCTTGAGGCAGGGGAGTTGTTCCCCTATAGCCTTACAATATAGTTTATAGTTATTTTCATAAATAAGACCCAGAGGAGGAAATATGAAAAGAAACCACAAACCTGACTTTGCTAGAGAGATCATGCACTTGTTTAGGAGCCTTGTCTCTAAGGAATTTTCTCTTCCCTGCTTTTCAGAGTTACAAAGAAGTCTGTAAAATCACAAGCAGTATTACATGAAGACCCTATGTAAAAGCAAAACTTTCTCTGAAGACTCAAGACATGGAGTACAGAGCATCGCCTTGATTTCCTTTCTGAGCACCAGAGGCAGGTCCAGAGGATGGATGCAAGACACGTATGTCTTTCAATCTTCTTGCACTCTGAGGGGTCTACATCCTCATAGTTCTTCTCTCAAGCTTTGCCTCTCCTCTGCTGAAGCCAGCAGCCTGCATTTCCAAAGGAGCTATAGCCCCTTCTCTTACTGAAGGCTGTGTCACCTGCATGGGAGAAAGTGCTGCCTATGGGCTGGTATCTCCAGAGATCTGCCATTTGCAGCCACATGTCCATATACATCTCCTTTGGGTTGGGGCCAGTGATAGAGGAGAGCTATGAACTAGTCCATTAGACAGCAACAGACGGAGATGACCCCCAGATGTGAAGGTATGACAAACTCCAACAGAGCCTTTCCTGCTGATGCTGATGTGGACTTAGAGACCAGAAGCAGGAGAAGTAGCAAACAATTACCCCAGGTTCAAAGAGCTGCAGTGACCTTGCTGTGCATATTGCTGTACTGAACAGATCAGGTCTCTAAAACTGGTGTCAGCTGCCAAGGTGATTAAATCCTATGCTCATCTGAATTCCAGAATGGTGTAGCTTTATTTGTCTTCCCAGTTTCTACTGGAAGCGTGGAGTGGCACATACGTGGGTCATCCTTGTGCCCCCACTGTTGGCTATTAGAGCAGCCACATTTGGTGCTGACTTTTCTTCCAGCTGCTGCCAATATCCTACTCTGGACTTTTCAGCCAACATCCTCATTAGAGACAAAACACGAACATAAATACCTAATGGGGTTATTAACCCTCAATTGCTTAATTCAGAATGAAGTAAAGCAAGCGTGATATTAAAAAGAGAGAAGAAATATAATGGGAGGGAGCGATCAAATAGAAATTGATTCATTCTACAAGTAAACAAAGAGATTATGGCGTTGAGGTGATTATGTTGCCTAGAGTTTATAAGAAAATGAGATCTATTTTAAGTCCCTAGAAAGACCAGAAATGAGAAGAGTGGTGAGAGACAGTCAGGAATTGAAGGAAGCAGAACTTAAGGAGGTTTCAGACTTGCCAAATTTAAAAAACAGACTCAAAGGCAAGATGGTAGAGCAAAAAGGTGCTTATGAATAGAAATTGCTGGAAGCCACGAGCACCCCTCTGAACGGGACGGCAGCTATTATTATTTTTGTGTTTGGATGGGATGTGTAGCTGTTCTTCAGAGGCCAAAAAGAAATTTGCTTTGAATCTGAAGCCTTCCACAGATAATGTACTTCAGAGAGCTGATCTGTGTGTTTTAAAAATGTTTATTTATATGAAGTATTTTGTATTTTTAAGGTTTTACTCTTAGTCAATAAGAGATGGTGGAGCATCAAAAATGTCTGGCCAGTGTCTGGAGCCACAGAATTTGGAAAACACAAAGCATTAGGGTCTTGTCCTTACCATGCATGTGTAGGGGGAATGTCAGTGTGGTTTGGATCAGACTGTTACAGCACACGCTGCTTTTCTTCCTAGTGACATTTTTTATGTACTTGTTCTTTTTCTTTTATATTTTTATTACCTACTAAAAGATTTCTTTTGGCTCTGCTTTTTGTGATGCTCAGTGCAAAGAAAACAGTTCTAGTCAGAGAAGCACTTTGAAAACTGCCCTGATGAGAAGCGAGCTGGTGCCTCAGTAGCATCTAATGTGCCATCCCAATCTTGGCCGTGAATTCACAAATTAGGCTTTTCCCTTCTACCAGTCATCACTGAAGGTACCGATTTACTGTGAAAGACTGGCAACCAGAAAGGAGCCCTTATCAACAGTAATAACACAGGAACTTTTTGGAAAAAGATGCATGACTCCCAAGTTAATGAATTTGAAAACCCATCTGCTGGTCCACATGCTGTACCCCTGTCTTCAGCATCAAAATTATTGAAATAATAATAAGAGAGCGTAAGCCTTCCTGTCTGCCCCATCCGTGTCAGTGACGCATTCACTCAGGATTCCAGGATGGCTCTGGATCCCTGATCTTCTGCGTCGTCCACCTTGGATGAGTGCACCCTCACTCAGCCTGCAAGACAAGTGTAGTTTCCTGCAGTTCAGAAGCAGTGAGAATAAATTACCATTTCATTAATTAAAGTGCTCTGAACTGCTTAGGTGTAAGTGCAAAGCACAGAGCCAAAGTACAGCTCTATTGTAATTGACAGAATGAGACAAACCACTGTGATAAGCTCCTGATCATCTGCTCAGCTCAGCTTGGACTTTGCCAGCCTTGGGGAGACTGCTGCATGTGCCCAGTCTGCCCCCCAGCTCTGCCAAGTTGAGCACCTCTTCCTGTGACACGGAACCATCCATACTATCCATACTGGGTGCCATGATGGTGCCAGGATTCAATAGGGCTACATCTCTGGAGATAAAATAGGACCACTACTTTCTGCCAACTAACACAGCAGACAGAGAAAGGGTCAGGATTACCCACAGTAGAGGTAACGCTGTCTAATGAGACCACCTGGAAGACTTGCGAGATGTTTAAGTGGCAGGGACTGACTGCTGACAGTAAATTTGAGGTGACTCAGGAACATGGTATCTGGATTTGTCTCAGAAAAGTGACTCTGACATTTGAAACTGCCAAATGGAAATGACAGCTTTTAACCTGGATTTCCCTTAGTCAGACTAGATCATGCATTTCATGCTAGAGATGTTCTGACCATTATCTGCTTCTGTGTTTATTACATTTTGATGTGCCTCTGGTAATGGCTTTAATAAAGTGTCTGGAATAGAGCCTGTTAAAGAGTTTTCTTACATTTAGATGCTCAGATACCATGTGATTGACTGTAGCCAGATGAACATCCTTTTATGACAGAGGATTTCTAAAATACAATGTAAGAATATCAGGAAAGACCCTCACCTACTATAACCCGATTTAGAGTTTTTACAAAAGTAATTTTTGTTCTTTGACTCTTTTTGACTATAGGAATGAAGCTCCTTTTAATCTACATCAGCGAAGTGTGCAGCACATCCATTTTTACAGCACTCCCTTTTGGCTGCAATGAAGTAGCTCTGTGACATACAGCTGCAGTTTACAGTATCCTCCTGGATTTAATGGGTGGAGGGAGTTACAGGGAGTGTGGGACTGTGATCTTCTGAGCAGGATGGTAAGGGCTGTGCAATGAGCCTCCCTCCTGCTTGCTGGTTCTGAAAGCTGAGCTGCAGCGAGAAGAGCCAAGTATTTGCCAAACACGAAATTACCGGGTTCATTTATCTTCCACCTTCCACTCCCGTGACATGCTTATTCCTTCCTTCATTTTGGAAAATGACCTTGCGATCCTTACTTCCAGGATCCCACTCTGCTTCCAGAGCAGCTGCACAGACAGCAGTGAAAAATCTGCTCCCTGCTATTAGAGGGCAAATGCACCGTGAGGACAAAAAGCATGGGGTGTCCTTGCAGCAAGAGTGTGCTCCTGCTGAAACCGTGCCTCCTAGCGCAGAAGTGGACTTTATCTAGCTATGATTAATGCCTGCCTTGTGAGCATGACTGCTCTGTCTTTTCTCTTTTTTTATTTTTTTTTAATAACACATTTATAAAGCCCATGACTTAGACTATAATTGTAAAATGGCTTTTCTGGCCCTCTCCCAGATCTGTGGCTCCAGAGGCCAATATCAGAATGTGCTACATAATTTGGATCGGATACCTTTTGGTTGCAGTTATGGTCAGTGCAATTGCAGCCACGTACAATGGATTGCCTGGGAAATGAAAACAGTTGGGTTTATAGCAGAAAGCATGCAAGGAGGAGGCACAGCACTGCTCTGAGAATGGTTAAAAGCAGAGGAGAGGAGCATAGTTAGCTGGCCTGTTTCGGTGTGCCTGTGAATCCTTACACATGCAGAGCAGGGGGTGTTGAAAAATTTAACAGTATTGCTGCTGGGGATGAATCACAGCCTAAATATTCTGTAAGCGCTTTTCTCAGTTCAGCCATAGAATAATTTAGCCAGATAACTTGTTGGCGTTATCTCAAAAGCAGGTTTGCATCTCTCTGAGAGTCTAAGATTTCTTTCAACTTTGGATTTCATAAACATCTTTTGGTTAAGCCAGACCAGCCATGCTGGCCTCAGTGCTGCAAGCTCTCTTGGGGAGCTTCAAAGTGAGGCTTGTCATTTGCCTGCTTCTCACACAGGGTGTCCTCTTTTACTGGCAATAATAGGCTCTGGACATCTTATGTTATGTTGTGACACAAATGGGGTGAGATTGCAGCGTTACGTTGGCAGAAAGCAGATCTTCAGCGAGAAAGGAAACAGGTCTTAAGAAAATCCTGGGTTTATCCCCATCTATAAGGATGACTGTAGGTACTTCCCTTCCTGTTCATCTGCCAGGATGTGCTGCTGCATCACATGCTGTATTCCTTAGTTTCATGGTGAGGTCCATGAAGGGGTGAGAAAAGCATCCCTCCAGTGTCCTCACACTTCTGCCCAACTTTCCCTTGGCAGGTACTGTGGGACCAGAGCCCTCATCCCCAGAGCCCCAAACAGCAGCTGCAGAAGTCAGCACTCATCACCAGCTAAATGAAAAATAGCTGATTTTAGCGGACGTGCCTCAACTTCAACTGCAGGCTCTGTGGTACAGACGCTGCGTTTGTTTCCCTGTTGGAAAAGCTGCTGGTCCGGATCAGCATTTGCTGGATGTTAATTTCAGAAAAATATTAAGCGATAATGATACTTAGATGGCTGTGTGCACTAGGCAAAGGAGACACAGGCTTAGATAATGGAGATTTAATCTAGCATGCATGCTAGGAAAGGAAGGGAATTAGAAGTCAACAAATAGAGAACAAAAATACATGAATGAAAAGTTCAGCAAGGAAAATGCGTATGGATTTGAGTTAAGCCAGTGCCAAGCATGGGAGAAAGAATAAGACAAAATGACAATTAAGGCTAAGTGTCCTTATTGGTCATGGCATCTGAAAAATGTGTAAGATGATGGATGTGTTAATTAGCTAACTGCATCTCAGTGAATGAAATAGTTGGTAGGTGGGCAGAGCCATAAACCAAAATATTCCCAGCATCTGAGAGGGGCTAAGCAGGCAGCTGCAAGATTAGATGGGAGAAGGCAAGAAGAAGCAAGCAATGTCAGTTGCCCAACAGAAAAGCATGGAGTACTACCCTGAAGATACTAGTGGGAAAAAATCCACCTAATAATTCTTGCTTTTTGGTTTTGATGTGAATTTTATTATATTGTTATGCTTTTCAATAAAAATACATTTAACATTTCTCTTCAGGATCAATAACACATGTGACAACAAGGATGAATATACTAAATTTAGTGTGCATGGTCAATGCATTCTTAAAAGAGTGATTTCCCTAATTATAGAGTATAATTTGCGAAATAACAAATAAACTATTATTGCAATAACTCCCCGTATCCATGTTTACTCATGGCCACTGCCAGAATGAAGTAATTGTGTTTTATGTGAGGCTGTTATTAAAACTTAGAGCATCCCCAGAGATCTTTGAAAATTGAGGTTTACACGTGTTAGGAAATGGCTTGCAGTCACATTTAATGTATACATAAATCATCCTAGAAAGTAAGCCAACAGAGACAAACGATTTGGTGTTGATGAGATTCATTAAATTTCTCATGAAGATAATATAAAAAGATTTTGACAAAAAATCCATAGACAGCACAAATGAGCAAGCTGGAAGGAATTACTGGATTTCTCCACCTTTACACTGAAATCCTAGGAGGATCATATAAAATTAAAACTTAAATTCATATACATGTGCCTAATGCATTGACTTTTTCAGTGGGCTGAAGACTGTCACCACCCACTGATTTCAGAAGGAATTATGAGTGATCAAATTCAGATTTTAAAATAGAGGTAGGAAGGTTAAGCAGGGTGTCTCTGGCACAGGGCATCAGCCATGGTGGGATTCCAGCCCAGGAGAGTAGAAAAGCCGTCCTCAAGGGGAGTTTTGCATTTTGGAAGTGAGGGCAGTATCTGTGTGTGGCTGTGGAGGAAGGAGCACTTGACACAAACTAAGGATTTTTTCAAAAATTTTGTAGGTGTACAGAGAACGAAGAGGGCTGTCAGGGCCATTGTTTTATACCGAACATGAGTGGGATGGCAAACGGTGTGTAAATGGAGCTGAGAGCCGCCCATCCCACAGCCTGATCCCCCCACTCAGATGGGGTCTGCCTTGGGTGAGGGCAGCCCAGGGTGGCGCTGGGGGGCTGATGACAAGCCATCTGGGGTAACCTGTGCTGCAGGCTTGTGGGGGTGCCTCAGCACCCCCCTCCCAGAGCTCCAGCTCTGTTCTTTGGAGGGGGAAGGGATTTTTGGAGCAGCGCTTGCAGACAGATGCTTGAGAATAAGCAGCCTTCCTGCTGCGAGAAGGCAGGTGTCCTGCTGCCTCAGCAAACAAGCTGTGGCCTGATCCTGGAGACTCTGCTTTCCTACTGAGACCCACAGGGAAAGATACAGGCTGTGCAAGGGGACTTTTCCACCCCAGTCAAGGGCATGACCACACATTTACCCCAGAGGTAGAGAGCACAAAATCTGTGGCTTCATTTTCCTTTCCTTTTCAACAGTTTGTATGTTACAGGAGAGCTCCTGATCTGCAGGACGCTGAATGAAGGCTGTCAAAAGCAGCCTCTGGGACATCCCTGCTCTTGCAAGGCAAGGGTGCTCACCATGAGTATTCAAAGGCTTCATATATACACACACACATACATATATACACAGCCATGAGGAGACATTTCCAATGGCTTTCATTGCTGGTTTACCACTCCTTCCAAATGAGTCACTACAGTTTCACCGAAGTTTTTAGTACAACTGGAGAATCCAGCAGCAGGACCTCAAAAACGCTACCCAGAATATCCTGACACCTCATGGAGTTTCAGTAACAGAGTCATTTGGAGTCACAGTGTCCTGCAATATCTTTAACCACCCCAACTCCACTCCCAATGTACAAAATGCAAAACTCGTGTTGTTTTACCGTAACTGTGCACTGGGTAAACTGTATTAAATTTGGTTCTGTCAATACCCCACCTACACAACGAGAATAAAGAACCTCAGTGGCTGGGCTCAGCCCCTTCTCAAAACTTAAAGCTCTGTGATGAAGCGGAGAGGGATGCTACTCAATAATCTTAAACCCTTGAGAGAGAAAAAAATGTACTGAACATTAGTTCATATCGTTACTAATTTTAGTGTCGCGTCTGAACTTCTTTACAGCTTGTTTCCCAGGAAGAGTGACAAGAGCAACAATGTGGTTTCAGCCTGACATGAAACCATCTACTCAGAAACCTGGAGAAAGCAATGCCTGCTTTGCTGCCCTCCTGTCTCCTGGATCCCCAGCAGTGAGAGTGCCGCTCCACTGTTAGAGCAGTGAAGGGATCTGAAGAACCTCCCTGATGCAGGTGGACAGAGCACCTCCAAGGTGTGCAGGGCTCTAGGTGGCTAGGGATGCTGGGTTAGTTATCTCCTAGGGTTGCCAGCTTCTTTCCCAGTGCTGGGAAGCTAGTTGGCTTTGCCACACCCATGCTGGGGCTGCTTCAGAGGTACAGCCTACTGAAATCTCACTACAAAGACATGGACTTATGAGCTGAAGAGCTGCAGGGTGAGCTGACCATGGGGCTGGCAGGTGGCTCTTCTGCTGAAGGGATCCCACAGCAGGAATGGCAGCTCCTCTGTTCCTGCAGAAAGACCAGTGGCTTGCACTGGCAGAAAGCAGGTGATCTTGACATCTAGCTGGAAGATGTTTTCCATCCCATTGCACATCATTCGTGCTTGTTTATTTAGTAGTGCTGGTTGAGAATGAGCAATGCTAGTCGCTGCACAAGGGCATGAGAGAGGCACAAGATGTGTTGCCAAGACTGTAAGGCAGCTACGAGCAATCAGGAGGGCATACTGAGGGATGACAGGGACATCAGCATGATTTGTGTCAAGTCTAATGGAAAAATCAATGAATTCATTCTCAGAGACGCATAAGGTAACAAAGTTGCATCAACAAATCTTGTCTGGTCAGTGCTGTTTGTGTCTTTAATTGCCAGGAAAAAGGAGTGCACCAGAACATGGGAGCGGTTACAAACCACATCCCTGTGGAGGAGGGATTGACCAGGTAAGCATGCACTTGAACCAGGACAGGTCTTTCAGCTGTCTGCATTCTGTCAAACACAGAGGACCGTGTTCAAAGCTTTAGCTGAGCTGAGTCTGTGCTAATGAGCTTATTTGCAGGAACATGTTAGATCAGCCACGATAAACCTTATTAAGATGGGCTTGCATCTCACCTGCTGCTGCCAGACCTGCAATACCCTTGTGTGCCTCTGCTTGTGAGGATGGATCTGCTCCCACTTTACCTCTGTGAGAGAAGAGAGGTACCTGAGGAAGCAAAGTGTCTGCTAGAAACCACTGTTTGCAGGACGGGGCACATATCTTAGGCTTTTGTGGACCTGACCCCACAGCAAGCCATGCCCCTCAGGAAGGGGGGCCATTCAGCATCGCTAAGAATCAGTATTGACACCCCTAAACTCCAGTAATTTAGTTAAATTGTTTATTAAAAATTCAGAACATAACACTAGCAAGGAATCAGCGGGGTTTGCCAATTACTGTCTTTCAATTTGGTTCATAAATATTGCCAGGGAGCTGGGAGCCAATTTCAGGTAACTTACACTAGTCCAGATTCTTACCATCAATGACCCCAGAGCTGCGCCAACATGAGGTATTTTGGATTTAAAAGAATGTAAATGAATGGAGAGTTTGGCTCGTGGGGTGAGGACTGGATAACATGATGACAGAAGGGCTTTATAAACATTTATTATTCAAAATCTCTTCTGCAAAGGCAAATATGCTTAGGCAATTATCTCACTTTAGCTGCAGATGGGCAATTTTGATGCAATTATTATGCACCTTCAGTACTACAAAGCTTTCAGTGCCATTCCTTTTGAAAATGTCTGAATTCAACAGAATGACAAAACTAATGAACTATTGCATCTTTTTCCTGTCAGCTGCGCAACATCTAGTAGGTGCCATCAGGAAGCTTCATGCAGAGGAGCTGTGGTGGGGTCACGGCTCTTAGGCTAAAGGCACGCAAAGGCCAAACACCTGCTGAAGGCAAGCCCATCCGTAGCCTTCAGTAGCCCTGTTACGTGAGGAAGGATGATGTGCTGTTGCACCTTTGGATTGTGACATTACATTGATTCCAGGGCACTATTTGTCATCTCTTTTTCAAATTTCCCTAATGAGATTTTTCTACATGTGCCTAAAATCCATGGTTATTTATTGTTCTGTGCTAGACAAAGGCTTTTTGGGTAATGAGACTCCAGATACTAGCAGCATAATAGTGGAAACTGTCTGAAGCCACAGTAACAAAGAGAACAGTTTGTTTTTAGCACAATTGCTATGGAGGATACACACTTGTCTCTAGTTTCTCGAAAATACTTGTCTCTGGTTTCTTGTAGCAAATATATCCAGGAAGCCAGCTGTTATTATTATTTTTTAAATCCTTAAAACAAAACAAAGTTTAAGAAATATAAAACGACAGACAACATTTTGCGACTTGCCAGCCAAAGGTAAGGTCCACAATTAACTATACATATAATTAGTAAGATTTTGCAGAGAAATGTCCTCATTGTAACTCCTGTTTACCTAAAAAGAAAGCCAATTAGATGCTCACTTTTGAAAAGATCCCAAGAAAACACCTTTAGCAGTTTGTTAAATTCTATTTGTACATTCATTCATGTCAAGAAATGGATCTGTTAATGTGTGAAATAGTTGCTGGTATGTCCAAATCTGCCCTGGATATTCCCAAGTGATTTGTTGGGACCCCTGCAACTTGGATGGCTTTGTGGCTGCTGAGCTTTGGAACATCTCACACTAAGAACCGGCGGCCAGCCCCAGGACTCAACACATTAGCAACACTATGCTAAGCACGCTATCCACTAAAGTCATGTAGGATTTACTGTTTAGGCTTAGCTTGCAGAAGTTAAAAGAAGCTTAGCTAAAAGAAGTAACTAGTTCACGTGAGTATTACCTTTTAGCAGAACTCACATAACTTGCTACCACAACAGGCCACATTTGCCCCACCATCATCCATTCCCAAGGATGCTGGAACTATTCTTTCAGCCTCCTGTTGTTTTTCAAGCTCTTCCCTTGTTTCAAACACCTCTCTCACTCTGTTTGATGTCACTTAGCTCTTTCCTCACCTTCTCCAAGCCATTCGTGATTTAGCTGACCTTTATCATATCCCCCAACAGTTATCCCTTTCACATGATGAAGAGTAAGTAAAAGCCACATGGAACTTGGTGAGGCAGAAAGTAACAGCAATATAGGAATTACCTGGAACTACAGAAAAGCACAGTTGTTTAAGTTGTTTGAAAAATCTATTAAATCGATAGAGCTCTCTGTTAAATGCTCTAAGACTTACAGAGGGTTGGCTTTAATTGCTAAAAATTTTATGAGCAAGTGCAGGTCTGCAGGTACCTTAATGGAAGGCAGCTGATCCTTTGGATGTGGGTCACTGTATCCTTTATAGGATACTATTTTTTAACATTAAGTTTTTCTACTTCAATTTTGCAGAATTAAAACAAACTTTTAAAAAAATATTGCGGGGGAGTGGGTGAATTTCAGCCTAGTCAAAGCCTGAGTTCCCCTCTGGAAAAAGGAAAGATGAAACACATCCAAGTAGTTATTAACTTGATATTATTAATATGCACTAAGCCAGACCCTTCTCTGTTAGAAATCAGCATGCTTTTATGCGACTCAGTGGAGCTGTGCCAGCTAAGGTCAAGTGCTGACTGGACCTGTCACATTTAATATAGAGAACTTAATGAAACACAGAAAATGATACGTGAAAATTTGTTTGATTATTAAAAATAAGCTAAGCAGAAACGTTCTGTACTGGGTTAATACTTTTTCTTTTTTTTTTTTCCTTTTTTTCTTTTTAATGTCAAGGTTAATTAAAAAGAAATCAAATCCCAAGGGTTTCAATCAACATGTTCTTGCCTAAGGACAGACAAATATTTAAAGTGGCTCTGGCAAAAAGGGGCAAACAGCAGCAGAATGGGTATATGCTGCTGGTACCAGATACGTAATCGGTACATGTAATTTTGGGGCATCTAGAGACAGCACATGAAGAGATGCAATGAAGTACACATACATTTCAATAATAATAGCTAATGTCTCACTCAGCCTCTGGAGATCGCAAATGATTAACAAAATAAAAAAGTAGATATGAGCTGAGCCCAGGTCCCCAGCAGCCAGAATTACTCCGTGCTCCTATGGTGTGGTGTTTAGGATATCATGGTGAAATGGGCTAAGAAGAGCACCATTTGTTAGATGATGAAAATATCAGACAGTATTAAAGAGCTGTAGCTTCATTTTCATTCTAGGTACTATTAAGAGGTACTGAAGTAGAGGTGCAATTCTTGCTATTTTCTAGAGTGCTATTTAATAGAAAAAACATTTCATAGCTGAAGAATTATCTTTCTGTACTTGGAAATCTACATGCACCCCAGCTGAAAGTATAATAAGCCAGACTATTGAAGAAAGGTGTTGTTTCAGTACAGAAAAAGCAAGATACAATTTTCAGTTGGCCTGGCCAGCCTTTACAATAGATACAGTGAAAAGAATTAAGTAACAAAAAAACCACTCCACAGTATTTTGGTGAAGCAAAACATTTTTTAGATACGATGCAAGTGCAAATGTCAGATGACACAGAGGAACAGAGTCCTCTTGCAGTGAACGGACCTGGTCTCAAACCATCTAGGGGCACCCTGTGTTAGCAATGTACTACACAAAGGTTAATTCTGGGGTTTAATATATGCATCTGCTGAAAGAGACTGGGGGTGCCACCCATCATGTGAGGCTTCAAGAGGCCCTTTCCCACTGTGGGAGTCTGAATGTTTCACTGAGGCAGTGGGAAGTTTTCAAAGGTATGAAGGAAGCATTGCAGAAGTCTCTTAAGTGCTCATGAAACTAGCAGCTTCAGTAAATTAACTAACAGCCCTCCAGCGCTGAAGAGAAGGAACATGATTTATAAATCAAGAAACCATGAGCAACCAACACCAGTTCCACATGGGGATGTGCTCAGTTGGACGTAACAAGAATAGGGAACAGATGAGGCGGCCACAATGGACTTGTTAGTGTAGGCTTGCTGAAGACAAGAGCCCCAAATGATATGGTAATGACCATACAGCCATAAAGTAAATGAGTCTCACTCCTTTGAACTTGCTGAGTTTTAGCCCTGGCCCCAAGGACTGACAAACAGATCAACAGGAGGGTTCTTTCTTTTCTACAGCTAGGCTGAAAAGAAGTGGTCTTCACTAACTGCTACGCAAAGTAGGCAAACAAGATAAAAAGATCCCCAGATTTTTTGTCTTCTCCATTTTGGACTGGATTCTCTGTCAGAAAGCTACCATTTGGAAAGGTGTTTTAGCAGTGGAAAACAGAGAAATGGTTGCACATAAGTGTGTGAGTACATATATGAACCTTTCTGCCTATCAGCTCATGTCTTACCATTATTTCCCTCCAAAAAACCTATGGATGTTCTCAGACACCATTATGTAGCTACTTGACAGGTTTTCCAATTTATGATGCCCTCATATACCTATATGGTATATGGTTCATATACCTTTGCTGCTACTACCCGTGACCTTTGTCCGGTTCTCCCTTTTTACCAGCTACAGCTCTGACTAACAAGCAAGCGTGGCCAGCTCCCACAGACCCGCGCTGAACACGATCTTCAGCTAGGTACTTGTGCATTTATATGAGGCTGCCTTTTCATGCAAACACAAACAATCCTGGGAAATCTGGACATGGTCCATAACCACTAGGCAGCTGGACAAAAAGGTTTTTTCCACTTTGGTAGTACTGCCAGCCTCTGACACTTCTCACTGTATCATCCGTCTTTATTGAGAGCTGTTAATTATAGCTACAAAGTCTGTTACCATACAGGCACTTTCCTTTTTTAAAGTAGCTTTGAAGGTAGCTGCCTTCAAGATATTTTGACACAGATCTGGGATGAAAAAAATACGCAGAATTCCTTCTCAGTCCCTCCTGAGCTTTGCTGCTGTTTATGTTGCTGTTGTAAACAACATGGGAAAACCTGTCTAGGATAGTCCATGCACTGGGTGTCAAGGCACTTGGTGTGATGACCAGGGTAAAACACTTCCTGCAAAAGGACCAGCTACAAACTCTGTCTTACTTCATGTTATGATGACTGGAAAAACAGCATATTCATGCTCACCTCAGCCTTCTGCTTCTTTCCCCACACAGTAAACATGACGGCACACTCTTCTCCCAGTCCTTTTTTACCTCTGCCAGCCATTAAATGCATTTATTTTTCTGTTTGTGTGTGCAGGTCATGCCTGGAGGCAGGGAAGGGAGGAGGTGACCCCTGAGGTCCCTTCAACCTGATTTCTTTGTTTCCACAGTGTCAGTCAGTGCGGAGGGACCAGCATAAGCAGGAAGGATCAGGATAGGGGGGTTTGCTCTTGAGGTCTCCTGGGAAAAGCCCTTGCAGTGTGGAAGCTCAGCAGCCACTAACCAGCAGAAGAGCCAGTTAATGAAGTGCAGTTTAACTACTGACCAGAGATCATTCAGTGCTGCAACACACATTTTTTCCTTAGCAAAAGCCACTTGTAAACACGTTGTTTCATAGCACATGCCCTGTCTGCAGGTAGCAAGAACAATTACTTCTCTCTCTAGTCCTTGCCTAAAGCATTGTTGCCCCATAGGAGTCATATAATGTAATTATTTTAGAGCATCTGTTCAAGCCACAGCAGAGAAGACAAAAGTAATGGAACAACAATTACAGGACACTGCTTAATTCAATCATCCTTGGAATGATTTTGCAAACAAGGCTCTAGATTAAAGAAGATGTGTTTCTCCTGACCAGGTAGTACCCAATTTTTACTCTTGATCAGCATTCCACAAAGATCCAAAAGCCCAGAAGAGGTGGTCCTCAACAGAAGAAGGGTCTTCAGATTAAGGAAACGTTTTTCACTGGGTATGAACAGTAACTTCACTTCTCTCTGTTTAAACTGTTCACAGAACATCTCTGTCTGAAATACAAACGCAACCCACAATAGCAAACTGGGAGGCTACATTAGAAAGAATTGGTTTACTGAAGAAGAAACCACAACCATTTTCTCACAGAAGCTAAGGCACAAGCTCTCAAAGGCAGTGTTAACTACTTTGATAGGAAGAATTAGCAAATTAGTCAAATAGAAGTTTAAAGAAATTATCTTAAAGGTGTTCTCGGGAGATGTAAAACCTGGGGTAGATTTAGAAAGGGAGGCAAGCATGTAAATGCCACCTTATGTGCCTGAGACCCACATGCAGACTTTGCACTGTGAGAGCTGCCTCAGGAAGTTAGGAGTCAGGCACTAATTTTGGGGCATTCTGCCAGCCAGACACATCCTCAGCCCAATGTAGGTACCAAGCTCCCATACCATACATATGAGGAAGAGACAAAGCTACCACCTTGAACATGTATCTGGGAGCAGTTTTTTAAGCTTTCCAATGGAAAACATCAAGAGGGAGTGCCACCTCAAGTCCAGTTAGGCACATAACTCTGGGATGGTGGAGGGCTCCCACTAACCGCCAAAGTTTGGCAAACAGACTTTCTCTTCCTCCTCAGCCTTTCCTGCTGTTCACCTTACATGCCTCATGTTTGTGTCTCCTCTGTAGGTGTTTTCTCTCGCCTAAAATGTGTTTTAGGAAGAAACTGGGCATTCAGCTCTGAGCTGGTAGGGCTGGAATATGCAGTGGGGCACTGAGGAGCCAGCTGTGGCAACTTTCCTTGCTAATCTAACCCCTGATACTGTCTTCAGTGTGTAGAAAAGACCTACGTGAACAGGAGGCTACTCTAGAAATACTCTGGAGCTGGAGGACTATCTATTTTCTCAAAAACAGGCAGACTATAAAGCATATTTTTGACAGCTGGTGTAGAAAATTTTGTTTCAGGAGCCACAAAGAACCAGAAACCATGACACTGAAATTTAATCACCTAAGGAAACAAGTCTAGCCCCAAGAAAGCAGCTGAAATGACAATGTATGTGATAATCTGCCAATAATGCAGCATAGCTGTACTATGTCAAGGCTGTAGCAAGGAGCCACCTCCAGAACTCCCATGGGGTAATGCACACCTAGCCCATGTCCCACAGGGACACACCTTCCTTTACAAAAGGAAAGAGACAGCAGCTACCACAGGTTTCATCAGGAAGAGGTAATTATTTAACAGAAAACAGAAACAGAAGCCCACAGCAGCATCAGCCTGAGCTCTGATGCTCTGAAGCATCAGGGCTTCATCTGAGCTAAGTCCAAACAAATGCTCCATGTCCATGAATGTACATTCACGCTGGATATGAGAGAGATGCCCACCAGCACTGCCTCTACCACAAACACCACATTGTTCCAGCAGATGGATTCACTACTACTGCTAGTTGCTAATAGTACGATTTGGCCCCTTTTCAGCTAGAACCCCTGGAAGAAAAGTGCAGATTCAGTGAAAACAGTCTGAGAAGCGATACTGTGGCCCATCAATAAAAGATGATAAACAGTTCAGATATCTGCAGGAGAGATATGCACGAGTATGACAAACCTCTTGCACAGTATCCACATATTCTTTTAATTAATTGCTTCAGTACCAAGCACAAAGGTAAGTCCTGACAGACTGCTGTAGAGATCGAACTGATTTAATTTGGAGTTACTCCTGGCTTGTATCTATCTAGCTCAGGCAAGAATCAGATGTTGTATCTTTTAATTTCATGGGTCCTTTTTGTTCTTTGTTTTTTTTTCCCCCAGCAAGCTAATGGGAACTTGAATTGTAAAGTGATTTTATTTTGAGGAACACAAAGTAAATAGACATTATTTTAAGGCTAATGTACTGAATTAGACAAAAAGAGTTTATAAACCGAAGCTTTTTGAAAGAAAACACGCTTCATTGGGTGACATTTGCTAAAAACACTTGCGTTCATCATGTCTTGATGCCTTCATAGCTTATTTATCACTCTATTAATGCTGTCTACGCTGGTGGTGAAGCTCCTATCTAAGTAGTAATATAAATCAGTAGGACGCAAGAAGTTGACCACATTGCAACATTTTAATGCTGCTGGGTAAGAGAGACTCATGAATACAAAATACTGCAAATCGATAGTAAAGAAACATCCAGTCATGCCAAATCAGGCTCTGACCTTCTTCCCCCTTAAAAGTTTCATCGTGTCCAGGCAGGTGGTTACCAGTATTGCATGTCTGGGTTCTCTGCCTGCTGCAGAAGAGGAGGGCAGTGCCCATGGGGCAGGGAGTTGCACTTTCATATGAGTCAGGATCAACCTAATGGACCCAACTCCTGGAATTACTGGGGATACTAGGCTAGTACCCCATCTCCTCCATGCTAGTAGAAATACATGTGAAACACATCTAGAAACCAGCCCGCATTCTCCTGGACACCACGTGAAGCTATGTGACTGATAACTTATGGCTACTGAAGAGCTATGTCAATTCTGAGCCCATATAGATATAAAGCAAAAGTGATTCTTGTGAAGTTGGTATGTTGGTAAATAAGAGTAAGGGAGATATACTACATTAGTCCTCTACCATTGTTGCCACTGTTATTTTTTTTAAGATTCAAAGAAATAACTATACTTAGGCGTTACCTGCAACTATTTTCTTTCTTTTCAGAGTAAAATATTAGTGCTAATCTGGGGGCAGAACCAAGAAAAAACCCTGATTCAGTGAAAAAGTTCAAGTGCAGGTATGTGCAACAATTCTTTCATTCACCCAACACATCAGCTCTAGTCAAGGTTATGGAAGAGATTTGGTTTTAGCTTCTGGAGTTTTCTTTAGCTCAAATGCTTTATGAAATAAAAATCAAGATCGAAATGACAAACAAACAAATAAATAATTATGCAAACCATTCTGGAAGGTCCTGCCCGTTCTTTCACAAAAATAATTAGGTAAGACCGTACCATCAAAATAAGTAAGCTTTCTGAAGTATTCTGCTAAAATGTGAACACAATCCTCCAATATTCCCCAAGTTGGCACACAGAGAGTAAATCTTTACAAAAGTTGTGTTTTGTCCTGAGTAGAGATAGATACACAAAGCTAAGCAGTATCTTACAGAGATTTTAATTTAATCTTTCATGTAGCCAGGGAGCTCTAAGCTCTAGTGCTTTTAATTTATGTTACCTCATAAATTAATAAAGTAGGTATGATGAAGGGTAGCTCATCAGATTAAATGTGTCATTTTATAAAGCCGTTTGGAAGCAAAAAGTATGAAGCAAGCATTAAGTAGTCTTAAATGATCCATTAGGTGCATAAATCATTACATGTGTTATTTCTGGACTGGACAGTGGTTGAAACGAATAATAATTTAGTTACTGTAATCTTATCTTAAGCTAGTGAGCACTTGCATAAAAAGTAAGAGAGCAGTTCTGACCCTGGCATGCTCTTTAGTGGCCTGCCAGAGCTCCCTGCATCACTCCCACACACAGTCCTGTACCAAGCATGGGTGGCACTCTTGGTAGTGAGCGTGGGACAAGTTCTTCCTGAGTGGTATACACTTGAGCACAGCTCTGGCATTTGATGGAGCTGCACGAGGAAAATAAAGAAGTTTGGATGGGAATATGTAAGTTTTGGGTTGCCTTGAAGAGTGACTTTCTCTCCATGGACTTTCTCTGTGGACACAACTGATCGTCTACTTCAGCTTAAACAAAAAATTCCTTGCCATGCAATATGGGTCAATCAGAAAATCTTAATATTTTACATTATGACCCAATACTCAAAATCTTATAAAGAAACTCAATAAACCTGCTCTTAAATTTGATGTGCTACTATAAAATTTTGGTGGAAAATTTATTACAATTACATGTACTATCAAATGGGAAAGAAAAAAATAAATCTGTGCAGCTTTAAACTGGGTTGTGTCCGCACCAGCTATGTTCTGTGAAACTAAAGACCATACAAATTCATATATACACAGCATAGTGTGTGTGTGCATATATATATCTATATAAAATCTGTATAGGAGAGATTATGTATCTATACACTGTTCCTACACTTTATGATCCCTCTTTTGTAAATTTTCTCCAAATGGTTGCTGTTACATGCTCTTTAGCTGTATGGCGATGTACGCCAAAGCACTCCTGGTTGCCAAGGCCCCATGAAGCTGCCCACCGAGGAAGGGGTGGTGGGAAGGCACTGCCTGTGCTGCACTGAAGGGAGGCTGAGCGGCCCAGCCCTCCTGAGGAGGTGGCCACCCAGGTGTCCTTGGGAGCAAGATCTCATAATCCCTTCCTCTACCAAGTCACTTTAGCAGTGAGGTAGATGTCATATCTCCACCTTCTTCCACTACAAACTTTTGGTTCATCTCATTGCAAATGCCTGTCATAGAGCTTAGATAGTACATGAAATCTAAATGAAGGTGATGGATAAAAAGAGAAGCAAGTGATTAAGCAAGTTGTTGGTTAGTTCCAAGAAGCTCATGCTACACAATGCCTCCCTAACATGTCCAACTGTGCCTGGAATGCAAGCTTTCCTGAACACAGTAAGTAATGTCTCAAACAGAACTGCATAGTCTCTGTATACGTCTCTCTCTATATGCAAAAAGGTGGAATAATTAGGAGGGGATGCTGGAACTCAACACTCGGTTTTTCAGATGTATGTGTGTGTGGCAGTTCAGTCATCATGGAGCAGGCAGATGAATAGCAATTCTTTTTATGGCAATTTTTAGTGCAGGACCACTGAAAGGTCTCAGTGTAGATAGTCGACATGCTGAAGCAGACACATGGTAAGGGACAGCCCTCCCTCTAAAGGACTGTCTCATCCAAACAAATGAGAGTACAATGAAACCAGATGTCTATAACGACCTGCTCAAAAACACAAATCTGCAACAAAGCTAGGAAACAAACCTTTATCTCCAAATGCCCAAGTCTACCCTGTCACCAAGAAAAACTGTAAATTAACCCTGCTCAATCTGCTGGTCAGACATACAAATGCACGTTCTTCACTAAGCCTGCTGCAAGCTTACTTGTAATGATGTCCCCTTGCACCCTAAACAGCCTGCAGGGCTTGCACCTGCTCTTCAACTCAGCCATCATTTAATTAAAAGGAAGACATGCAACTACCAACCATATCAATTAACTGCGGCAACAAAGACTATAATGGTTGGGTTTTAACCCCAGGGATCTGGCAAACCACAACTGCTCACCCCAGAATTCAGCTGTATTTAAAACATTATCTGAGAGCAGCTGGAAAGAAAAATACTTAAAAAACAAAGAAACGAAAAGGTAGTTGTTTTAGGCTAGCATTTGTTACTGTTTTTAGATTAAATGGTTGCTTTCTCTAACCTCCATACTCCTCTCATCTCTGAAGCAACTGTGTTTGCTGTGAAGTAAATAACAAATACAAACTGAAGACTGATGTACAGAAAGCATGACATCTTATGAAAATGCCTTCAGAACTTCTGGATACTGCTCCAGGACTTGCAGCGAACAGTGATATTCCTTTATCCGAAGCCCCTGAATGATTTAGCTCATTGTTACAGAAGGAACTGTCATGATGGCTAAGCAGCACAATTTCAGCATTTACAATCTTAACCCAAGACATCTGATGTAGAGCATTGCCTGAGTACCCTGGTTTCTTAGGTTTTTTTCCCATAGTGAGTTTCCACCTCGCTGCTGCACAGCTGGAACCTGAAAAATGTGTACTTCTTAGTGTTTACTTTCTCAGCTACTTCTTTAAAAGGCTGTGAGCCCCACTGTGTAACAGAAGGGGAAAAGGTTGTTCACATCCTTCCATGTATCAGGGAAGCTCACTGACACAGGACATCTTGATGGCTGAGTCATCCCATCTGTCCCAGACACCTCTCAGGCCAAAACGAGATGAGATGAAGGAGCGCTCACCAAGAGGCAGTCCTTCAAGAAGCCAGAGTGTGCTCAGCCCCTCGCGGAGGACGGGTGCTCAGGGCTTTCCACAAGCACTTCAGGCTTTGTGGGTTTGGCTTGCTGTAAAGACAAGGTGTGCTGAAGACAAAGTGCTGCCTTTGGTTATGACTGTGCTTCCTCCCGGAAATAAACACAAGAGCTCGAGTTTAACTGGGAGCAGAGCTTGGCCTTTGATGTCAGGGGCACGATGCCAGGAAAATACTGCAATGCTTTTTACTTGGCTATTCAAGGCACTGCACTAGTCCTGAATTTGGAAGAGAAAACTAACTTAGCTTACTCAGAGGTTGCCATAAAAGCCAGCTGTGGGTAGAAGAAGATATTAGTTTAAAAAATAATGTTCACAGAGATTTGAACAGAAAACTTTTGAGAAGCAATTGAAGAAAATGTAGACTTTCATTACGTGACTTGTATGTGTTGGAAACAAACCTGGATTTCTTACTGTTAAGTGAAATTGTATCAGGAATAATAACACACCACCTACCATGGGACACAGAATGTATTCAGAACATCCTTTAACAAACCTGAAGAGGAAAGCAAATGCAACCTTGATTTAACTGGCTGATCTAAATTAAACCTTCACTAGAAACAGCAGCATACAAGAGCCACAGGAGAAAAAAACAAAAGCTCCCATACCTGTATCTTTGCTTTGGAGACTGCTTTTCAGCTGACTTAAAAACATGTCCAAGATAATACAAAGGAAAGAATAAAAAGTTCCAGTTTGTTGCAAACCACGTTAGAGTGAAGGGTGCATCCAATTTCTTAAAGGTCAGTTTTGCTAGCTGGGTTGAACCCGACCAGGAGGAGCAGACACCCAGGACCACAGCCACACCCCAGAAAATCTTCTTGACTTGCGTCACGGAGCATTTCCAGCAACAGCGGTTCACCCTTCCACCGCCTTCTGCCCCGGCTTGCATCTGTGCTTCGGCGGGGGCTGGAGACTCCCGCGAGCGCTCATCCCCTGGGGAGAAGAAGACACAAGGCTTACTAAGAAAATCCAGCCTGCACTCCACTTTTCAAATCCTAGGCCCTTCACATGGAGCTTTGCCAGCAAAAAAAAAAAAACCACCGGTTCTTGCCACAAAATGTCCTTTATTTTTAGATCATTGCAAAGCCTCTGGTTCAACTGAGGTGTAATTACAATGCAAATAATAATTATCACCTCTAGATTTAGGAGCCACCGCATAAAATGGAAATGAAAATTACATGTTGCTCTGATATATGTAGAAAGACTTAACACACCACTTAAAATGATGCTGTTAGGGCACGTAAATGAATGAAAAATATGGCACTGAGTTTAATAAAGCAGCAACAGGGATTACAACAACACTTGGAGTTATTATTGTCTTGGAAAACACAGAATTGGGCTGCCTGTGGAATACAGTGTTTCTTAAAGGACAGAGAGGACAATGTATTTAATCCTGCAGTTAAGCATGATCACTGCAACGTAGTAGCACAATTAATAGTGATCTTATATCACCAACTATTTCAGTGATCCCTAACAAAACTGGTCTCTTGAAGCTGTAACCAGGTGGCAAAAATTGGCTGCCCTGAAGAGCACTTCAGAGTAGGCAACCCTAACTTTTTTAGCTCCAGTCCTCCACCAACACCAAATGAGACCAGACTGGAACTTTGCCCCAGCATAACTAAGCCTAGCATGCTGTTGGAAGTTCTCAGCTAAAAAACCTTGCCCTTTACATCCTTAAGCGTGAATCGTTACAGCCCCACTGTCCTACCACTATCAGCGAATACTGTGTGCAGATTGTGAATGACTGAGCAAAGTGAGATCAGGTGAATCGGTTCCTACAGAGATCAAAACCTGCCGACAGACTTCAGCAACAGGCCACTCAGGGCTTTCGCCTGCCCTCCTTAAATTCACCCCATTCAACAACCGCAAAAGCCATCAGACACCCACATGCAACACTTGGCAGTGATTTCTGTTCAAGGCTGACTTCAGTTTAGTCGGTCCATTCACTTGAAGGAGGATGTAACAGTAATTCATGTTGAAAGCCAGTAATGTACAACTTCAAAAGTGTCTAGAGGTCATTGCATGCAATGAAAGGTGAAAAAGACAAATAGAAGTACAGCCAGCATGAGAGACTGCATTTTTTCCAAACATTTATATATCTTCAATGCAGACTAAGAGAGATCTACACACAAAAAAATCCTTCCTTATCCTTGTGAGAACCAGTATTCGGAAAGGAAAATCTCTTCAAACCTCTTATTTCAGGTTAACCTAAACTTGTATTTACATGAGTTAATAGATTATTAAAGAAAAGGTTTATTCCAATGGAGAGAACCAATTATTTCTTTTCAGGTAAGAAATTCATGATCTGAGCTAAAAGTACCATTAGTTTGCCTAATAAAGCAGTATTTTGTAACAGAAAGAATTGTGGCTTCTGTTTGTATCTTGAAATCTAAAGAGTGTAGAGCGGTAAAGATATAAACATCTTGTCTTTTTGAGTGGCTTTAAGAGAGATGGGGATGTTGCTGATTTCTTCACTTATTTCAGTTTTCAACAGAAGATTGTGTGGGCAGCTTCCCACATAAGAGGAGATGCACCAGCAAGCCAATGGATTATCCAAAATTAATGTGGCTTTCTATTAAACGTGTAATGAAAGGTTAGAAGCTACCTGCTAAATGTTAGAAGAAGCCAGAAGTGAAAAAAGGCTGCCTGTGAACCCTTTGCTCATTCAAAATAACACATTTTCTTTGTAAATGTTATTTGTAACTAATGTTTCTTGCCTCACTCACTGCACAGATCTGTCAGGGATAAGTTTACTGAACACCGAAACATTAATTTCTTTTAACTTCACCATGTACTTTCTTTGTTGGCCACCACACAAGTCCCACAATGATTACTGAAATTTTCCTTTCCTACTTTTCTACTTTCTGCTTTTCTACTGGGCTTTGTCACTGCAACCGCAAACACTTCACAGGCTCTAATGAACTCTAGCATCCTTCCCATGGACCACAGGGAGAGCTGGGCATGGAAAGAAATGAACATAGGCAGCCAGGGTGCCAACCGATAGCTTAGGAGGGGTTTGTGCCACTGTGTCAATGCAGGGAAGAGCCTCCAGTTCACCTCAATGCAGGGAAGAGCCTCAAGATTCACAGTTTGAATCATTGCAACTACTTGGAGAGGTAGGCAAAACTGCCCTCCTTTTAGAAGACAGCTAGCAGGGCACGTACTGTCCCTCTCTTCTCTGCAGTTATTCCCACAGGAAGCAGGAAAACAGGACTTAAACCCCTCCTGCTGAAGGCATTTAACACTAGGGAACATGCCTTAAACCACTAGCATATATGATATTCCAAGATGAGTAGGTGCTCTGAATCACAACACCGAAGCGGTGTTATTTTTTCTAAAGTAAGACTCTGTCACTGAGACATCAAGATAACACGTCTGGCCCTCTGGGCCAGTAGTCTCGGCAATCACTGAAAAGAGGGAAAATCATTACTATGCCATTTGATCCACCAGACATTCAACATAAAATAATGCAGTATTTTGGTGGACATCCCACAACAGACACCAGGGAGGATCTTCTCCCCACCAAAGGCTGAAGCCGCCCACCCTGCTCCCCACTGCACTGTGCACATACGCATGAGTCAGCAGCTCATTTGGACAACTTGCATGAATATCACTGCCTTTTAACTCTATTCCACAGCAATAACTTCCTATGAAATAAAGCTAAACTTTACTGATGTTTTCTTGGCTTCATAAGCAAAATTACTTATCCAGGTACAATTAATTTTGTGTTAAATACAACAACAGAAGCATTCACTTTCAGCAAAAGCCAATGCCGCATGTATCACTTCTAAAGTGATCTTGCAGCTTGAGGCTTACATTTCCAGGGGTGCTCATTCTTTGGATGCACTTACATCTTAGGTTTCAAGATGACAGATGCCATATTTGGGGGTAAAAATCACCGATCCAATGATTAGCAGTTACAAGCTAAGACCTCTTTTAACTATCCACCAGTGAAACTGCATTGTGTCCTCATGATTTTCTGTGCTGCTGGAGGGCTAGTTGCCAAACAGACACAGCCTTTTCCAGTGGACGTGGTACTGTCCTGGAGGATATCTGGGCCATAATCTGCCCCTCCAAAAGCCAGACTGTCTTTGGAAATGGAGGACGCTACAGATGATATACACCTAGGTAGTGCCACCCTCAGTTCACCACATTGTGGACTTGCCTGCATGCATAACAGAGCTGTACCTTTCCCTGCCCAGTGTCCCTGTGTTCCTGAGGGGACAGTTTTTGTCACCCAAGTTGTAGGTGTGTAGATGAAATGACATCAAACCCACACATGGATGAGAAGCTTCTCACTCTAACACTGCTTAAGGGCCAGTTGGCAACTGAATGCACAAGAATTTAAAGATGGCAAAATGGCTTTTCAGAATGGATCAGGTAGGACCTTAAAGACTTTTACTTCTGGACATCCACCTCCAGACTTTTAATGGGCTTCTTCCTTTACCCTTTGCAGCAGACTGCTCTGTATGCTACTGTATTCCCCCAAAGAGTAAATCAAGATGCTGAGAGAGGAAAAAAAAGCCTATCCTGCTTTTACTAAATTTGGCTTTTCATTTTCTGTTTTTTTCATTCATTTTCCTGTTTCATAAATCCCAACTGGAACCACTCCTCTTCCCTCCCTTTCAGCCAACCTCTCTCCTATGGCATTCAGAAGGAAGGGAAGCACCTCCAATGCTACTGCCAACGCCATTACCCATGAGGATCCCCAACCACAGAAAACTGCCAGCCTTCTGTTTCCTCTGTTACAGGGGAGAGCCCTCTCAGATGACTTCAGATCCCTGCAGCAGGGACATTTCTACCTAAACTATTCACAAATGCTCCCAGCTGAGGCCGTGGCCAAAAACAAACATGGAAGGTGGTGCTTACGCCATGTAAGGTAGATGAATTAGATGACATGCCCTCTCTCACTGACCACAGATGCTTTCGCTGGGTTAGAGAAAATCCACTGCAGCAGAGGTTACACCCTGAGACAGTCAGTCCGGCCCACTTCAAAAGTGCTTTAAGGCTTAAGACTCCTGTGCGCAGCCAACCTGTTAAAGGCTTACCATAGGAGCACACTGTACCTCTCTATATATGTTAAAAATGTGATACTGATAAAAACTAAAAGGGTGGCATTCATCCTTGCAGTTTGAGACATCTGCTGTGCAGACTTGTGTGTCTGAGACAGTCATTTACACTTTTTGCATAGTTAGTAGACAGAAAAAAGACATTTCCATAGCACAATTTATCTCCTCCTAAAACAAGCCAGATGAATCACCCTCTCCCAAGTGCTTGTTTCTCTCTACCAGCTCTAAACAGTCTGGGATGACAAGCTCAGAAGTAGGAGTCTCTAGTGTGGGTGTCTGAAGCTGGGTGAGGTGAGTCCCACCTCTCCACCACTGCTGTCAGGAACAGACAGTAAAGCCACTACAGACAGGTCTGGTGGGCTCAGAGCCAGCCCCAGCCACATGAGCATATACAGCTGTCACCTATGAACTGCTATAGATGCTGCCAACTAGTCAGCGAATGAGCAAAAGAACTAGTACAAAAGTGCTGGGTGCCCTCAGAGTGAGAAAGCGACCTTCACCGACAAAGGTTCTATCTGTTGGGGACTGAAACTTGTGCCTAATGATAATGTACAACTCCCCCAGCTTCCCCAGGCTATGAATGTGCTTCAGTGTAACTATGCTCTTAAACAGCTCTTAAATCAGGCTTCTGGAAAAAAAATCTGACAAAAGGAAGAACCCTCACAAGTCTCTCTGACAACTACAAATGAGCCATCCTCAAGACATTTCCATTTTGCCAGCCTCTCCAACATTTTGTAGCTGCTTGGGCATTGCACAGAACAAGCTTTTAAAGCTTGCAAAAATGTTACACACCTATCATAAATAGAGGAGAATGCGCTGGGGCAAGTCCTGTAAGACAGCACCTGACCCTCAGTGTGGGTAGAGCTCTAGAAACCTGTGACATGCAGGGGGGGTCCAAGCTGGACACTATGCAAGGTTTATCCTCATGACCTTGACTGCTCTGTGACTTCCTCTTCATCCAATTATTACTACACGGAGAGATCCGTGGGAGACCCTTAGTTCCAACACAATTACTTACCAGTTATAAGCATACCTAAGAACACACATGAGGACTTCCAGTGGTGGTTTTCTGGACACACAATATTATTTGTCTCAGTAGTGGACTCCCAAACTCCTCAAAGTGTTTTTATCTCATTCCTAGTGGGAATGTCTACCACAATAGCTATGCACTATTTAACTGCCCAGGATTTTTGAGCTATTCTGTTTAAAAAATGCTGAGGTATTATCCTGTGAAGAGAAGATGAAGTGATTTATATCTCTAATTGCCACTGTGGTTGTCTAAATCTGAAATGGTATTTATTCAGATATGTTGCCCAGGCATTTTCTTCACAGTTGCTCAGGTTAACAAGTGAGGTCTTTGGTTCTCATCTGTTGCCTGGTGGATCACCTGGTAGTTATGCAGCTTTCTCATGCCATTGTCCACAATGATCTCTCCTTTACCATGTCATCTTGACAGCAGGTTTTAAGGAACTATTATTATTTCATTTAGGAAGCCAGTTATCTCCGCGTATCAGTCTTTCCAAAGGCCTATGTCTCTGCTGAACAGAGCAGTAATGAGAGCACGCACAGCCTAACCTCTGCATCAAGGGACATTCCCTCTTTCTCCAAATTGGCTTTAGCTTTGCCAAGGCTGCTTGCACCAGCTGTGTCCTCCTCCCAACCCCGCTAGAGCTCCTCAGATGCTAAAGAATCTGTTCCTGGGGATGCCTAAGCATTGTGACTCATAAGCAGGTTTGTGCCTCTCTTATACCCAGACCCTGTCAGGATTCAAAGACACATTTGTTTCCATCTCTCATTTTAAGGATCATCTCAAAGAAATATTTCTGTCCTGTAGCTGTCATTGGAACAAGCCCTAGAGCCTCACTTTTTCTCCTTTCCCAATAAATAAGGACATATTCTATTCTGAGAAGATGAGCTCTGCTGATAGCTGGGTTCCCCTGGCCTTAGAGAGCCTGAAAATGAGGGATGGGGATTGTGCAGATGGGATTCCTGCTCCTTCTACCACAGGTGTGGGAGGTTGCTTTACGTACCGAGCTACTGAAGAGGAGCACACACTCCACCTCCACTTTTTGAAGGTAAGGGTTCAGCCACACAGCCACAACTCAACCCTGAAACAGAGTGGTAAGGGCCAGAGAGCGTGAACAATAGTGAGGAATGGGCATCCTAGCACGGCATAAAGCACAGGTCTCTGCTTGGTGTTACCTACAGGGCAAGCTAGACAACTCATCCTGCAGCCTCACCAGTGTCCTCTGATGAGGGTCAACATTTGATAAAGGAGATGCAGTTTCCCTTTTTTAGGTTTTTAAGAGGCTTCTGACAAAATCCCACTCCAAGAAAAATTGAGCAGCCAGGGAAGGTGCTGGAATGGATAAAAGGCTCAGTACAAGACAAGAAACCAGTGGGGAGTAAATAAAGCAATGGGGGACGCTGAAGCTCCACAGAGGTCTTCTGTGGGACCTGCACTCTTCACCACAACTACAGATAACATGAGGTGGCAAAGTTTCCTAACGACATGACATTAGGCAGGGGTTAGGGCCAGCTTGGAGGGATGACAGACAGCATGAGTGGGCCATAAATCGGCAGACAGAGAAATGTGCCAATAATAAGGTGCAGGTGGGAGTAAACAATCAATATGCTGCATATGCAGTGATGGGCTCTGGCCATTGCCTCTAGAGGTCCTGAGGCCTTCACTGGCTGCTCCACAAAAAGGGCAACTCAGTATTCAGGAGCAGCCAAAAAAGCAAAATAATTGCCAAAAAATTTCTAGGAACAAAGCAGAAAACAGAGGGAAAAAGTTGTTTGCTACATCTGGGGAAACTGCAGCTGTCAGCAGACCCATGCCTCAAGAGAGAATAGAAAATGCACCTTCCCAATTGATTCCACTAAGCTGGAGAGAGGACCAGACGTCCTTTGGTCAAGCTCTTATTGCGCTTGTGTGTGTGATTTTTGAGGAAATTGCTCTTGGGTCCCTAAGGGGAACCTTTGAGTCTTGTGGGTGGCTATGGGTGGGACTGCAACACTTAGGGCTGCAATGACTTTGGGTTTGTCTGTGCGCATTTCCCCAACTTTCCAACCATGGTCAGTGCTGAAGATCTAACAGACCAGTATTATATTTTTTAATGAATACCAATTAATGTATCATAACGTAAAAAGGACAAAACCCCATAAACCTTTATTGAATCAGTTTTTAAATGAGAATATTCAGTGGAAAGGGCATCATATATAAGGATATTTAGATGCTATTTGGGAAACTGAAAAAAGTTTAAAGCACTTTCTTTAAATACTTTGCTTTTACAGTAACAGATAAAAATAATTGTACTTAATTTGATCATAGAATGGCATGACTAAATTAAGAATAAATCAATACAGAAGATAGTTTTAAAATCCAAAGTAGAGGTTACTTTAAAGAACAAAACCAGGGTATTAACATAATAGGTCAGAAGGTCTGAATTTGCTTGAGGCTACAGAATAGGGTATGTAAGCATCTGGAAATGGGAAAAATGCATTAAGACAGATTCAAAGCAAGATGAATGCAGCCTGAGTTCAGGCCCTCTTTTGCTATTGGCATTCACAATATAAATGAACTAATTATACAAAAAGAAGTGTTACAGTAACCTATTCAGAATATTCAAACTTATCTGATCACCTCATCTTAATTTCAACAGGGCAGGAAACAGGTCTGTTGGCTTACAGCAATAAGACAATTCTCCCATCTTCTTGGTTGTGGAAATCTGTTCCATATCACTGAGACCACCAGATCATCCACATAGTTTAATTTTTACAAAACGGGCATGTTTCTTGTTGTAACAAGACCTCCCAAATCCTATAGTATTACTCAAAGATGTATCATTTTCTATCACTAATGGTTATCATATATTAATTCCCATTTTATCCTGTACTATATTATACTTAAGCTTACTAAGAGTTGGAATTAAATAATCTACACGTATTTGTAGAAGATATGCTAAATTATCCTCTTTAGCACACATAGTTCTTTCTTCCCCTGTCAAATACTCCACCAAGGTCTCCTGCAAAATACATATTCTAATTCCTGCTACTGACATAGAGTGAGCTGAAAAATTATCAACTCCATACTGCAGCAATTTGGACTTTAATCCATTTAATTTATCTTCAGAGGCAACTGCTTCAAAATTCTATTAAAAGTGGTGCACTTGAATAGGCCTCATTAAAATATGATATTCCATATTGTTTGGCGGGTAGTTCCCCAAAATACTGTTCTCTTCATTATTAATCAGAACATGTGACTGAAGTCCAGAGTGAAAATGGAAGATACTGGGCTTTTACTGCAGTATCAGCATTCTGATAGTAACATCCATAAAAGCATGTAAAGAATAAATCTGACTGTGAGATATATACTTTTGATAATACGGAAAAAGAGGGTTTGGTTTTTATTTCTCATTATTTTGCATTCCTTGGTTGAATAAAAATTGGACTGGTCCTTACAGTGAGCTATCTGGTGAGGTTACTGGGAATTTTGCCATTGACTATGAGGACACCAGCAACCCTGTACAAGCAGAACTTCCCTTACAATAAAACTAAGCTATGAGCAAAACTCTATTCTGGGCTAATTTTAATCAGAGTCTGTGCAAACCTCACCCTGAACAAAGGTTTGGGAGATGATTGTTCTGATGAAAAAAACAAACTGGAATTCTCTGCAGGCAACTACTGCATTAATTACTCAGGCGTTTGAATGCCACACATCTTTACTTTTGAGTAATAGTTTTATCTCCAAGGGAATTAATCTAATTATACTAATATAAACAGTATATTTATATCACTACCTATATACAGGTATTTATATTAAGAAGTAAGTGAATTCATACTAACTGTGGAGGCTGTGCTGGCTGCATTTTATCAAAAACAAGACAATGTTCTTTCTCCCTTATGGAGCTTTCAAAAATTTGGAGCTGTTTGGTTTCAAGTAAACACAGTTTTAGACAAAGGTCTTGCTACAGCCCAGTGCTTTCTTGCATACTGAACTCCAATGGATTGTTGCCCCAGAACCTAAAGGGTTAACCTGCTATTGAACCTTAAACACAAGGTTCTTTGGAGGTTCAGAACAAGATAGTGGGAGCAACTATTCTCTGACAACAGGATATTAGAGTGTACTTGACATGAACTTGAGTGTGCTCACAGTGGTTAGAGTAACACGCATTTATCCAGAGAAGTCCCCATGTGATTTGCTGCTCAAGGTTCTACCAGAAGGAAGAAGATGCCTCATCACCTCTCACCAGCAAGCTCAAGAAAAGTGGGGTCTCCTTTCACAGCAGTCAGGTTTGGCTAAACCCATGTTGGTACCAAGGCACTCAGTATAACCCTGAGCAAAAATACATTATATGCAAAAATTCTAGCTTCTATTTCCTCCCTGACACTTGCCTCTTCCTCTCTTCAATGAGAAAATCTTTTGCAACCTACTATTCCGCACTTGTTTAAATCAGGTAGAGAAGACAGACACATGCCTTTTTCAGCCAGAAATACAATACTATCCTTGTTGAGACTTGCATTAGGGAATTTGAGTGGAACTGTGGAACTGGCATTTCTAGATCATACTTCCTCACTTCTGTATTCTCCATGACTGAATTACAAAGATTATGGGACTCATAGGTGGGGTTTTTTTGCAGAGGCTTTTGGCCAGAAGTAGTGATACTGAGCAAAAAATATATATATTATTTCAAGAAGAGTCAACATATAATTTTTATATAACCAAAAAACAAAGGGGCGAAATTGTGGTGAAATTCATGCTTTGAGAAGGAGGCTCAAAATTTATGTGGTAGGTACCCCTGCATTATGTCCAGATGGAGTGGATCCAGGTTTCTGGAACTGGACAGGTAACATCAGAGGATGCTTTGTCCAATACATAGTGCCAACACATTTGGCTGACACCTTTGCCTAAAAGCAAGTCACCTCTGCACTGCTAAAAACTGCTTTGCTTCCTGTTGCCTTTGATCTCATGTTACAGTGGCTGTCAGTAAAACCCAGTGAAGATTACAATCTAAATCTATCTTTTTATTGGTCAAATTTCTGCTTCTGCAGGACACTACCCAGGTCTGCAGTGGCATCTCACAGTTTATAATTAACAAAGATTAACTGGGCTGTGGACTAAAAGTTGGCAATGGTGCTCCAGCCAAGCTGGCGGGAGCCACTTTGTATCTAAGTGAATATGCTGTGCTGAGCATAACATGCTAGGAAAGCTAAAACAAAAATAATGCTATACATGAGGTTTTATAAATGAGAAATCGTTGGGGAATATGTGTTGAGTGATTATAGACTTTTACGTTGAACTACATTTTTGAACTCTGGCTCTTACACTGAACTGCTATACTACAAATCTCACTGTCTACAATTGTCAGCTGTTAGGAAAGAAGGACAGCATCTCTGGGAACCAAGAGGGCAAACTGCATCCTGGGCTGCATCAAATACAGCATAACTGGTCAGTTGAAAGAAGTGATTATCTCACTGTATTCAGCACTGGGGCAGCCTCAGTGTGAATACTGTGTGCAGTTCTGAGTCCCACAGTTTAAGAAGGATGTGAAGATCCTTGAATGCCTCCAGAGGAGGGCAACAAATCTGGTGAAAGGGCTGGAAGGACGTCCTATGAGCAGCAGCTAAGGACTCTGGGTTTGTCTAGTTTGGAGAAAAGGAAGCTGAGGGGTGACCTCATTGATCTCTACAGCTTCCTGAGGAGAGGAGGTAGAGAAGGGATGCAGATCTCTTCTCCTTGGTATCCAGTGAAAAGATGCATGGAAATGGTTCAAAGCTGCACCAGGGGAGGTTTAGACAGGACATTAAGAAGCATTTCTTTACCAAGAGGGTGGTCAAACACTGGAACGGGCTTCCTATACAGGTGATCAATGCCCCAAGCCCATCAGTGTTTAACAGGCATTTGGACAATGCCCTTAATAACATGCTTTAAATTTTGGTCAGCCCCGAATTGGTCAAGCAGTTGGGCTAGATGATCATTGTAGGTCCCTTGTGACTGAAATAGTCTATGATCTATGATGATCTATTCATTTACAAGAATTATAAAATAAAAATAGGAGGTAATGAATGACACATGCTGGTGGCTTAATATTTATTTTTTACTGGTTCTTGTTCCAACTTCTCATGGGAGCAATCTATAATTACATAGATGGATTAGTAATCTGCTTATTTTTTGAGAGCAAATGCCTAAATTGATTCAAGATGACCAGAAAATGCACCTTACTTCATTTAGGAATAAATAAGTGAAATGTAATGGCCTGTGATCTACAGAAGGTCCGAGAAGATAATCCAATGGTTGTTGCTATTCTTAAGTTCTATCACTGTAAATGAAACTATTGTTTGTCCATAGTGTATACATATTGGCTCATTTCAGCCATTAAAGTAAGGAAGCTTGGATAAATCTTTAATAACTAATCTTTCTGCTTCATGATGCATTAAATCTCTTGCCCCAGAATTAGTTTAGTAACATCAAAATGGTCTCATTTTAGTTTTGTATCATTTGGGGAAGGGACACACAGTGCAGAAGTTATGAGTCACCTCCAAACCTATAGCTTATGGGTTTCCACAGGCAAGATAGTATACGAAATATCCAGTGGGACACAATCAAAGACGAGCTGGTGGGAATCCCCAGTGAGTAAGCCTAGAACAGCTAAGAGCAGCTCATTTTGAGGCTGTTTAAAGCCTAAGAAAGCATGGTGCCATTTGGGAAGGGAGCCAGGTGTTATGCAACAAGAAACTCCTCACACATTGGGAACAAGATCTTGGATATCTGCTCAAATACGCTGTTGTGCTAACTGAAAATACTGCAAGGAATAGGAAAATCGGGCAAAAGTTGCCTTGGGGCAAAGCCAGAGTGTAATTATTGCCTACTGTGCTTATCACTCAGTACCTGCAGTAAATACGGAAGAGGGTACCACATTTTCATCAAGGGAGTAAGTCTCATTGACTTTACTCTGTAATAGCAGAGCTCATGCTGGCAGGTAGCACAGAGACACAAGCACACAGCAAATTTACACCCTCATTCATTCCGGTAGCTGCACACAAACTTGTTGCCATGACCTTCATCCCTAGACCGCTGCATCCCAGCTCCGGTCAGGAGCGAGCAGAAGCGCTACCACAACTATGGAACAAACACAAGGTGGGTTTGACAGTCTCTGCCCTGATCGTGAATGTTCACATCTAAAACCATCTTCTGCGCAGGAAAGCAGGTTGATCAAAAATGAACATTTTGCCAATTAGACCCCGCAGAAGCAAGCGCTCGCTCCTCGCAAAGGCCAGTTTGGTGGGGAAGCACACACAAGCTCACCGCCCTGGCCGAGCCACCCGATCACCACCCTCTCCTGTTCTCCAGCTGCTGCTATTTTCCACAAGAGGAGCACTGCATATTTCTATGATGTACTGTTCTCACGTGAAAAAGACCAGTGGGCACAATGTTAACTCCTGGGTGAAATTTTCACAGGGTCTGTCCTAGTGCTCAGTCAAAGTACAAACAAGTAATGCCTGACTACAAAACCCTTTAGATGCCACCAGAACACTGCACATAGTTAGACAGTGTTTATCCAGAAATATATTTACGCAACATTTCAGCTGATTTCCCAAAAAGGAGTTTTACTAGGAACTTGAAGTCATTGACTTCAGTGACTGAAGTCCTCTCGCATCTCTGATGCATCCATTCCTGTTGGGAGAAAACGTGTGGAAAGTTTGGGGATCCATTCCCATCTACTGCAGGTCTTTTTTTTTGCCTGCTCTGTGAAAAGATGTGCTGCTTGTTTTTAGACAAGTTGCTTCATTCTGCAGTTTCTCAACTGCTCCATCTGCAAAATGAAGATAATAAGAATGGCGTCTTTTAAGGAAGCAGACTGCCACTCAGGGAAGTTTTTGCTGTGCTTGGGATCTTCAGTTTGTGCTTGCTAAAGAAGGGAAAAAGCTTTATTATTAAAGTGATTACAGTGTTGATACGCTTGTAATGAATTCTCTCCAGGCATGCAAATGTATTAAAGGCCAAATTAATTTCTCATTTGGTACTTGTACAAATTCCCTGCAACTCCAGCGGTGCCCACAAGGTTACTCCAGCTGAGCATGTGGCAGAATTTGGTTCCACAGTGACTCAGCTTAGACAGTTACGTGTAATCATTGAAAGCAGAGAGGTATCACTTGCTTTATAAGCAACTCTGAATACCACCAGTCACTCTTCCTGACAGAACACTGTAAAGGAAATGTGCTGTACGGGGAGGCTGCAATAACATTGCCTTAGTGCTGGAAGCCTGGGAATAAGTAACTCTAAGTAGGGACTAATTAAGCAGAGGATGAGTTTTGTCTGGCAAGGTGACTGTCCTGAAGCTCCTTGTGAAACTTGATGTTACCTCTCTCTGGAAGATCCCAAGATACAGAGCAGGGATGGAAATATCTACCTTCCCAAAGAAGGGAAATCAGCCCTCAAAGTACCCTGTGTTTTCATATACAGATGGGATGAAACCAGTCAATTGGCTGGATTGAGAGGAATGGCCACCATGGTATGGATGGAAACTGATGAGAAAAAAAACAACAGAAAGATGAACAAGAAGAAATCTTGCATGGAACCTACATTTCTCAAAATATGAAGCATGTGCAATGGTACCAGGCACAGAAAACACATGGTATGGTTACTGCCTGCCTAACTGGTGCATGTATATACAGTTGTCTTGAAAAGTGCTGGTACAGCAGGCTGAAAGCATACTGATGATTCAATCTCTGGAATAATTTGAAATGGCAGTCACGCTTCTGAAGGCGCACAAAGTCCTTATCTCCCTTTTAAAGCAAAGAAGCTACTGCATCGACAGGAAAATAGAGGGAATGCTGGAAGGCTTTACAGCAATGCATATCAATGAAAGATTCCTCTTGGCTAACTATCCTAGAGTGAAACATATTCCTAGTGGTTCTGCCAAAGATCCTTGAAATGCCTTGATGGTGGCTGATTGGGGAGAAAATATTCATGACTATGAAGCAGAGGAAAGTTTTTACTGTCTTGCTCTTCCAGCATTGGCTATACCTGTTTCAAGTCTGTTTCAAGGGACTTGGGTTACCAGAGAACTTTAGCAAGGCAGCTCTTTGGCAGAGGTATGCCAGCTGGACAAAGAGAAGCAAGCAGTCCACAGTACGCCCACTGCTTCACTTTATTTTTTGCCTGTAACTACATCTTGGCATTTTCATATGGCTCTAAACACCAGCTGGCAAAATTAGTCAATATTAGTCTGAAAGGAAATGTTGTCAATTGATTTGGAAAGAGAAGCTCTCAAACAAAGCCAGTCTGTTTCATTTAAAGGAAGCAAGCAACAAAGGAAACTCTTACCCGCCTCGGTACAACCTCTGGGCCTATTGTACACCATCAAGACAATTTAGATTTTGCTACCAATGATAAAGGAAAGAAGAATCTGAAGTAAAGAAGGCAAAGTCCAACTAGGTCAACAAAGTCTCTGGTGAGCAGTGATAGGGTATGTGAGGGCTAATATGCAGAGCAGACACGGAAATGAAAATGCTTGAAAGGATTCAATTTTACGGCACAGGGAAAGATTGCACTGCTTCATTTTCTATATAGGGTAGGTAATAAACTGTATTTGAACCAGTAGAAGAGGAATGAGATGACCCACATTTCAAAGCAAGAACCTGGTGGGTTATTATTATTTATGATTCAAAAAGCATGTGCAATGCACCAAAAGAAAGAGAAACATGCTCCCTACACAGAAGAGCCTCCAATGCAAACCTTGGAAGAAACACTCTACTATACACAGGGCTAACTCCAAGTGCTTCTATTTATTGTAATTATAGTGTAATGAAGATCAGACCTGCTCTTCTTGCAGTCAGAAAACTCAGATCCCCTTTCCTATCTCTATAGCAAGTGGGTTTTATATTGGAGGAATGAAACAGCTGTATTCTGCATGAACTGAAATAACAAGCTTCAGGTACTCCTGATTTTGCCCTTTTACTTGCTGATTTTACCACCTTTCCCTTTCTCAGAAATGTCTATGTTTTCTTGCTCTCTCCTCCACCGAGCTATTGCCACCATTTTTTTGTTTCCTTTCTTTGTTCCTCAGTTTTTCAATTTTTTTTTCTTCTTTGTGAGCTTTCTGTGGAGTCTCACATTCGTATTTTACCTCTTACTGTTCAACCGTTCCCTGTTCTGAGTTGTTCTTCCTCTTTGCCTCATCTTGCTTGTCACTTTCTGCCTCTCCTTCCTCCATTCCACTTAACCAACCTTCTCCCTCTCACCAACCTCATTCTCTCAACCTATTATCACATTCCCCAGTGGATCCTACAAACCAGTGGCTTCCTCTCTGCCCTTCCTTCAGGAACTGAGCTCCGCATCCATCCCTCAGATGGGCTCCTCTTCCTGACCTGCACCCTCCTTCTGTTTCTCCAAATTCCATATTATTCCCTCAGTCCCACCTTCTCTGCCTCTCTAGGACACAGCCTACAGGTTTCTACCCAAAATTGCAGCTCCTTGCCCCAGAACTCACCACTGGCTATGCACAGAGGTTCAGAGCTCTCTAGGAAACCCTCCATAGAATATCACTGCCTTTTTGAAGGTCTTCAGCCTTGGTCCCTGAAAGTCTCCACAGGTCCCTGTGGTCCCTGAAGGCCTGCCAACCCTTCACTGCTGTTGGGTTCCCAATTTCCCTCCTATCCACACACANCACACACAGCCTCAATCCCACTGTTACCGTACAGCTGGACAGGCAACCAGAGGTGAGGACAGACAGTTGGGAATATGGGGGCAGTGTCCCTCCCAACGGAGGACAAACCTGCCCAGCACTCTCCCCTCCTCCTCCCAGGGGTCCAGCCTGGCAGGTACTTGCACCAGGGGCTTGGGGGTCACTCCCAGTCCTTGAGGGGAGCTCCAGGAGAGAAGCTCTGCCTCATGGAACGTGGGGGATGAAAGAGCCAGAGTAGGAGGGGATGGGAGAGGATGGGGGTGGGCGCCGGCGATG
>VZRU01017841.1:177276-244691 GCA_013398155.1 Pedionomus torquatus | reverse complement strand
CCCCCCGCCCCGGCGGCGTGCCTTGCTCCGGGGACACCGGAGCCTTCCCGAGCACGGCAGAAGAGGAGACCGGACCGTAATGCGGCTGCGGACACCGCTCCCGCTGCTCTGCCAGGGCTTCCCGGAGCGAGCCGGGCTCCCGGTCCCCACGGTGTCGGCGGGCGCTGGGCTACTGCTCCGCACGGAAAGGGCTCTTGGCTTTGCACGCTCTGCTTCGGTTCCTTCTCACTGTCTTACAGGAAAGGACAATTACACTCTCCAAGCCATTTTTTTCATTGTTGTTATTTGCTCGTATTATATCCCTCCTTTATTCTCCTTCAAGACCCATCACTAATCTGGGTCGATTTTCGCCTTTATTAATTTCTACCATTCTTTCCACAGCCTTTCTGTTCCTCCTGCGTCCTTTCAAAGAGGGAAACCAAAATTAGACACAGCATTCAAGATCAGGATATACCATTGATTTATCAATAATATTCCAATACTTGCAGTAGCACACTCTACGGCTTGCTTACCACAGCTTACCAACCTCTTTTTGAGGCATGAAACATACCTTCACACCAGTTAGGGAAAATGTGGTATTTCACAACGGGATGCTGCTTGTATGTAGCAACTTTTTATGGTGTTCCTCCTCCAAAAATTTTATGAGTTGGCATACCAAATAATTCTAAGTCACAACATACCAACAATGTGTGGTAGATTTACTCTTCTGTCAATATGCAAAAATCTGTTATTAATTAACAAGACAATGGAAGTGGATCCAGGAGAGAACAGATTCTAATGAATGAATACAGAACACATATCTCACTATAAGAAAAGAATCATGTTACACAAGATGTTGAGCATGGTGAGCTCCGTACCCTTTACTCTTAGTGATTTTCTCTGTGGATATGAAAATATTCGGCACGTTTGCCAGGTTCAGATACAAGATGCGTCAGCAAAGGTGCAAACACTCAACATTTCTTAAGATTTGGTCAAATTAAAATGAGTGCACTTTGCAAACAAGACTGGGCAGCCATCAATACTCCACAAACATTCCAAAGTATTTGTTAATTATATAAATACTCGCTATTGAAATGCAGTGCTGGCAGACTGTTTAGCAAACCGTGGGAAAACACCACCTTACTTGTGCTGTGTGGGCAGCTCTTACACATTTAAGAGGTGAGCTTTCTTGGTGGGTCAGATCTAGCTGGTTAGTTTGCACAGGTCTCATCTGGAGATCTGCAGCCTGATGAAGGTGGTTTGCAGGGGGTGGTTTGCATTTCCTGTGCCCCTTCCATGTCAGCTTTTGGGATGAGCTTTATCAAAAAAGTTATTCATCTCCTTTCAAAGTGATCCTTCTGGAGCGTATACTCGTGCTTAGTGCTAAGACCACAAAAGCTCAGCTTGGTCAAATGAATAATCCTGGCTTTCATGGTTATTTTGAGATCTTCTTGGTAGAATTATCTGATCCATTCAGCTTCCTGTGATGTTACAGATCACAGGCATGTTGGGAACTGTGGGTCCATCTTGTTTCACCACACTATTTCATCTTGGAGTCCAATTAGTTTCTGATCTTTGAAAAACGTTACATAAAAAGAGGCAGATCTCACCTTGGATGGTTCTGTCTGCGAAATATTTTGCAATGTTGTAGTGTCTTTTATCTGAAGATTTTGAAGCATATTATAAAATACTAATTCATTTTACAACTGCCTCTGTGAAGAAACTTCAGGGTCACAGGTGGGTAAAATACAGCCACAGAAAGTGACTCCCTCAGATTCAGATGACCACGTAACATCTGTGAGGAACAGGAACCGGATAACCCTGGCTGGCTTCTGCTCTGAGCTTAGCTTCCAGGATCATCTAAGCCTCCGCTATATAAGCAGAAAATTACTACATCAGCATTTTACATCCAAATTTAACCTGCTCTTCCTAGAGGTAAATGGCTGTGCAAGGCAGGACAATCAGAGTTCTCCACTGGCTATTTCTTGTAATCAATGGGACATTCATAAAAATTAAAAGGACATTTATAGAAACTCTTTGTTGCTTGGCACTTACAGCCTTTCCTTTCTGCAAGGTTTATGTTCTCTTATTTTTTAAAGGAAAGACACAGCACAGCAATTGTTCTACATGGTACATTGTTTTACTTGGAGGATGGGGCTGCTCACCTACAGAATCACATTGAAAATAAGACAATTTTTGTGTTTGTTTTGGATGGCATGTTATTTTATCTCTGCATATATTTAATGTTGCAGGATTTGTAGAGTTGTTACCATGTTTCAGGCTTGCAATGTCTTTATTTAAGCCTAGAACTCCAAACATCAAAGACTAGCATGGCAGCAACTATCTCCTGCATCTGGCTGGACCTCTGCTTGCCAAGATGAGGGTTGTGGCCAAGTGCTAAGACTTCAAGCCTCCTGACCTTCTTCCTCCTCTGATAATGCCTTGCACAACCACAGCACTCGAGACTCTTTGCCTCAGTGTTCAGTTTACTCACCCCAGAGAAGCTTTCAAAGGCACTGAGGACAATTAGTAACCAAGTAAGACTGGTTTGTAGTTGGGGATAGCACATCCAACCACTGTGGGCTTTTGGAAATCTTTTGACCAATACATGTGTGCAGAATAGCTAAGTGGGGCTGATGCAGTCTGATACAGCTCTGCGTGATCCCAAAGTATTTTAACTCTGTCAGTCTCTGATTTCTCCTGCTGCCCTTACAGGAGCACACACTTACACCAGAAATCCACACTTAGGCCGCTGTGCATAAAAATATCAGCCATGTATCACAATAACGAAAAGTTGTGTTTATTTAATAAAGCCTAGGCTGCCTGTATTACAAGGGCTCTACAGCGAGAGCTGCATTTCACAGCAGGCTCCTTACTTTCTGAATTTGTAACATGCTGCAACCTCCTCACTTCCCTAAGCCTTAACACGTTTGCTGCTGGATTACATTTAGTTTAATTTGCAGTAAGCATCTTATAGTATAAGCAATGCAAAACTGATGCAGTTAGGGTAAAATTTCAAGTCAAATTTATGGCTTTTTTCCTTTACAACACTCCTGTATTCAAGAGGCAACGGAGGAGAAGCTGGCGGATGTTTGGGCTGCAGACAGCTTACAAATGTGGAGAGGAAACTCTCAAAGCTTGAAAGCTGAAGAAAGCAGACTTTCATTTCCGATCACAAGCAAGGACGCTTAATGTGAAAAAGGCAAGGTCAGATTAAAAATCCAGGACAAGAGTTAGAATTTGCCCAGTTTGAAGAATTTGTGGAATTTGTAGTTTGATGGAACTGGCTTTGTTACAGTCAGTGTATCCTTCTTCATTTTAGATTAAGAAAGTATAGTCATTGGGTTGGAGTTTTTTACATGTGAAAGTATATACAAGCGTGCTAACACCCGACATCTTACTGCTTTTAAACTCATGCATCATCACTGCTTTTCTGAAAGACTTCTTATTGATGTAGAAGGGTAGATTACAAGACAAAACTAAATTCTCATAGTAATGTGTGCTACCACCTTTGACCTTTATCCTATTAGCTGGTTTGTTTAACCAACATGAAACATGCGCCCAGTTGGTGACATGCACAATTGGTATTTTTCCAGTTCAGACATATTCATGTTTAGTGTACTCATTAATAGGACATTTATTGATTTAAATGCTTGCCTTACCACTGAGGGCAATAATTGTTGTGCTTAGCAACCCTAAAGGAAATGGAGTGTAGACTTTTACTTGTGTAGCCAATTTCCTAATAGGCTCCATCTCATGCCAGAGTGAATTCATCTGCCAGGAGCCAGATACATGCATGAAACCCACACTGCCCACAATCTGTCAGAAACAGATCATCCTTCCTCCCAGTTTATTTGAAGTTATTCAGTGAATGTTATCCACAAACAATTATTAGACTGTTTGAGAGGAGCATGTTCTACTCCAATGCTGTGTCAGTTTTGTTTGGTTTCTGCCTAATAACTTTCTTATCTCTTTTTATTTCCCAGCTAAAAAAACATAGATGTCAAAAACACATTTCTAACAGAAATAATGGCTGTTTTGAAAGTGATGTTTGTTGTCCTGCAATCATTCTGAAATCTGCCTTTAGATGCACTGCCTGGTGACCAGCCAGCACTATTCTGTTTGCACGCCTCCTACATTCACATCCTCCACTCAGAACAAATTCACATTTTTGTCAAATTTACATAGTCTTTCTCTACAATATTAGCCTAGCTGTAAGGACAACGTCTTTTCAATCTTCCCAATTCCAAAACAGCCCAGGTACTTGAAGTATCATGTCTTGAATTTGCAGAATCAGGCAGTAAAAGGAAGAGGAAGGATTAAAACCTGTCTGGCTACAGGTGATGACAGACTGCTCCAAATGGAAATTGCTGTCAGAATTACTGCTACACCTGAATGCCTTCTCTTCAAATTTTTCTCAGATATACAGTGATACAAGTAACAGTCAAATCTGAGGTGTCCATAAAGGCTGCAGATTGTATATATGACCATATATCCAAAAGATCCTAGACACAGATGCAAAGTACTGGTGAGATGTTCCTCATGTTTTTTTTTTTAACCTTTTGTTTATAACTCCTGTAAGCATTACTGGAGGAGACAGCTCTGATGAATTTAATTTCTAAATCTCATAAAATATTAACTGTTGTCAATATTTTTCCTGGTTTTGCACATAAAGAACAGCTGCATTTCAAATAGTGTTGGTGGATTCCACAAAATGTAAGAAAAAAAAGCTAGTTTAAGTCTCAGAGTTTCAACACTGAACTGTTTTGGAAGGAAAACATTTTGTCATTTTTTGTGTTGCTTTGAATTTTAAAGTCAAGTGAATGCAGTGCCTATGGGCATGTACGGGATTGTGAAGTTTAGTGGACGAAGCCGTACATTTACAAGGGAACCACATGTTTGCCAAGCTGCTTCAAACCTGTCTGACAGTGCCGGGGGTCAAGAGCATCTCAAAGGCACTCATTCTCAGTCTTCATTGTCTTCAGCAACACAGAGAAAATGAGCACTGGTATTAGTTCAGGGCAGTATTTCCTCACAAAGGGACGGGCAGGAGAAATATGACAGAGACTATTCATTTTGTGAACGCTACCGGGTCTCCTGCGAGTGACATCAGATTGAGAACAGTGTTTAAAGGTGAACTGCTCATGAATACAATGCCAATTTGGGTGGCTCTTGTCATCATTACATGATGATCATATAGCTTCTTCAGTGGACAGTCTCTACAGCTTTGCCTCTCTACAGCTGCAGTTTGAGGGAACTGCTCACTTTTGGACCAGGTGGCTCGGGAACAACCCGTCATCTGGCTACTGTGATTGTTCAGTGAGGCCACCTGCAAGGTTTGCTTTTAGGAGCTGTGACCTATAATGAAATACAGGGATGAGGCTATCTACATATATAGCATTTCTTGATACTAGTGGTGAGAACACAGGAGAAACTGAAAAGGAGTAAACCAGTGTAGCACTTCAGATGCCCATTTGTCTTCTTGCAATTTGTTGTTCCCTGGGAACGCCAGCAGGCCCAACAGTATTGCCTGCTAGAAGCTGCTCTTTGCTAGCTGCTCCTGACAACTCCACCAACCCTCCTTCTGTCTCTTGTCACTTTTTAGCCATTTCAAATGTCGATTCCCAAAGCAGGCCGTTTCCTGTGCAGCTGTGGCTGGAGATGAGAAAAGTTGTGTTCTCATATCCTAACAGCCTGGCAGTTTTTCTAATGACCCTCCCAGGTTTATTTTCCTTGCATATTTGCATATGGGATGCTGTCTAACTACAAGACATTAATGACCTCAAATCATAAAAAATATGTCATTATGCCATCCATATCAACAATTCAGTAACAACTATTTCTTAACCCTCTTGTTACCTATCAGTATTAAAAATAACAGGGCAGCAAATCTACATTCTTCACCACTAGCGCACTTCTGGCCAGTTGTCTTTGTAAAGCACTGGATATTAAGCACATTTGCATGCAGTTGTGCATGTGTTCCACCATCAAAACTGTGTTTACACTCTCTACCACTGTAACATTACAGCTTAGGAGGACCCGAGTCCTCTAGTAAAGACACAAAGGCCAGGAGATCACGTTTGGTAGTAGCTCAGACTTCTAGCACTGTGAAAAAAAAATAGGTGAAAAAAATCTGAAGTTGGAACATATGAAAACAGAACTGAAAAATCAAAAACCTAAAAGCAGGATTAAAAAAAACCCTATTGTCCAGACTCTGGCTCAGAAAGAAAAGAAGCAAGTTAAATCTGTGAGACAAGCTTTTGTTCTCAAAGAAAAGGTTCTTTCAGAATTGATTGAGCAAATAAGCATACGCTCCCGGCCCCAAGTGCACAAGCAGAGCCCATGAGAACTGAAGACAGAACCACATGGTTTTTTCTCCTCACCTGGATATTTACAGAACACTGCACTGCTCTCCCAAGTAGTATCAGGCAGGAAAAGAACAAAAAATAAAATGAAAAAGGGACACCCAAAGATCTTTCAGAAAATAACAATAAAGACACTTCCAAGGAAATATATTCCATATTTCAAGTCACCCTTTCATTGGATAGCACTCTGGGATGAAAATCACGTCTGTCAAATTTAAGTTTTACTGACAATGGCTTGAACCAAAGATTAGGTAGGATGTAAGCATCGCAAGTGGTCTGGGGACTGGAGGGGGTTTCAGCCCACATAAATAACATGCCAGGCATTTTTCAAGAAGAAAATTGCTGCCTATCTAAAATCTAAAGATGCGCAAGAGCCAGCAGGTCCAGACTGATTCCTGTGTTGCCCTTTTACCAGGAAGACTGATTTTAAACACTTTAAATAATTACATTTTTCGTGTTCTCCTCTGTATACTCTTGCACTTTGTCTTTCTTCTTACTTTATGTATCAGTATTTCTTGTGTTCTTTTTCCTTTGCAATGTCTTTTCCTTTCCTCTTTCATGTCTTTTGTCAAATTTCTCACAGTGCTAATCCTATGAAGCATGCAATATGAACTGAATGCCACGTCCATTTACAAAGTCATACAGACAAACAAAAAATACCCCATTGAACTGTGGGTTCTGTTTTTTTTTTTATTGTTCACATCCATCACAACCCTTAATACCCAGTACTGGGATTTTTGGAGGTATTATAGACCTCACCATTCACAGCATCAAAGTAAGTTCACTGTACCTGTCCAGAAGCTGCACATCTCTCAAGGTCTTCTACCCTTCGCTCTCTCATTTTAAGTTTCTGCCTGTGCACACTATCAGTGCTACATCTTTAAGAATTCAACATGAGGATGAAAAATAATGCCCTAGACATAGCCTCTCCACAAATTTTCCAAGTCTGCCCCGGTTTCTTACAGGAACTCCAAGAGAGGTCCAGCAGAGAAGGCTTCTGGGTTAATTCCCAGGAAGCAGCAAGTCAGATTCCTTGAAGCAACAGGTTAATTTTCCTGGGACCTCTCACTGAAACACTTAAAGTAAGTAGCTGTACTGATTGCCCTCAGAGAGACCATTCAGTTTGGCACAGTAAGTTTCTCCTTCAAGTGTAAATTTTATTTAAAAGGAATTATACAGGATGAACTTTTTAGCACCAAGTGCTCTGTAATTATATCCTCTCTACCCTTCAATCCTAATCACTCCAGTCTCCCCTTCTTGGAGAGACTAATTGCTTCATCTTGAGCCCACTGGCTACTTCACTGTTTTTCGGGGGCGTCTCCTCTTGCTTCTTTCAACTGCTATTAAGGGAGATATTCACATAGTTGGGCCCCAGGTATTTTATTATTATAGGAGACAGCAACATAAGCCTGCTTCCTAGAAGAAAACCTGCCAGGGAAAAGGGAGAGAATGCTGGGGTGGGAATGCCTACTATAAAATCTGAAAGTACCTACTGGTGTGTGGTACAAGCAGTGGCAGTGTGATCCTCCCACTCCATTTCAGGCTCTGCCATTACCATGACACAGTGGGTAAGTTAAGTTTCTGCCACAAGTTACTCATGAGTACCCTGGGACTAACTTACCTACTTCCTTAACATGCTTTTGAGTTCCTATGCTGAAAAGCCCTGAAAACAGCCAAGAATTACTGTTATTAAATACTTGGAGTACAACTAACAGGCTTACTCCTTATGGGAATACTCCTGATCTGGAGAGGCTGGGAAGTTGGGCAGAAAGGAGATAAGGTCAAGTGTTGGGTGTTGCACCTCAGGAAGAATAATGCCCTGCACCAGTACAGTTTAGGGGCTGACCTGCTGGAAAGCAGCTCTGTGGAAAAGACCTGGGAGTCCTGGTGGACAACAGGATGCCCATGAGCCAGCAATGTGCCTTTGTGGCCAAGAAGGCCAATGGCACCCTGGGGTGCATCAAGAAGAGTATGATCAGCAGGTTGAGGGAGTTTATCCTCCCCCCCTACTCAGCCCTGCTGAGGCTGCATCTGGAATACTGTGTCCTGTTCCGGGCTCTCCAGTTCAAGGACAGGGAACTCCTGGAGACGGTACAGCAAAGGGCTACAAAGATGATTAGGGGAGTAGACCAGCTCTCTTATGAGGAAAGGCTGAGGGACTTGGGTCTCTTTAGTCTGGCGAAGACTGAGGGGGGATCCGATCAATGCCTGTAAGTACTTAAAGGATGGATGTCAAGAAGATGGGGCCAGTCTTTTTTTAGTGGTGTCCAGTGACAGGACAAAAGGTAACAGGCACAAACGTGAACGTAGCAAGTTCCACCTAAACATGAGGAAGAACTTCTTTACTTTGAGGGTGGCAGAGCACTAGAATAGGCTGCCCAGAGAGGTGGTGGAGTCACTGAATACATTCAAAGCCCACCTGCACATGCTCCTGTGCAACTTGCTCTAGGTGGACCTACTTTGGCAGGGGGATTGGACTAGATGATCTCCAGAGGTCCCTTCCAACCCCATATCATTCTGTCATTCATGATTCTGTGAATTTATCACCCTTTCTTAACAAAGAGGCTGGATTTATTACTACGGCAGAGGCTGAACATATTGTTACTGCTGTTTGACACTATTGCAAGCATAATTAAAATCTTTGTTCAGACACCGAATCTGAATTTATGAAAATACAGTGAAACAGCATCTTGTAGACCAAGAAGGATCTCTCCTATATTCCAGGTGTTCATAAATTGATTAATAAAGTTATATATCTTTATAGAATTAATTATTTTAACCTCATAAGTGCATTGCTGAACAATACAATGTCAGACAAAAACTTACAGCAAAGGTATATTGCTTTGTAGTCATGGGAAACACCATGGAGAAAGTCTAAAGTCCTCTGGGCTGTTTCAAAGCCATGGGAGTTTTGATTAGAGAATCAAAGAATGGAAACAAGCTTGAGGTTGTGGCTGGAAGATTAAGAGCACTGCTCTGTCCCCTCGAAAGAAGCTACTTTATATAAAGGACCATAGACACAATCAGGAGATTCATAGCAATGTAAAACTAGAACTATTCCACAGATTTCACTGCAGCCACAACAGATGAATGCACAGGCAGCAAAGAGTATAATCTACCTCAAATACCTTATGTTTGTAGTAGCCCTCAAAAACCAGTCATGACACTGAGGAAAACTGGAAGTTTTTCCAAGAGGAATACTTTGAATAAACAAGGCAGGATTGCAGTATTACGTTCTCTCTTTGATGAATTTTTTTTTTAGTTTAAAATCAGCGATAACCTTGTAGCATTTTTTAATTCTTCAGATTGGAAATTAAGGGAACATCAGTTTAGGTATAAAATATTTCATACATACCGACCAGATAGCAATGAGATGGTCCAATAGATGCCTTTGGTTTCAGCAGATACAGAGGAACCACGGCCTGAGAGTCTGTGAAGGAGGTCAGAAAAAGACCAGGGAGAAAGTGATGGTTTCTCCTAGTCATTCTTCTGCCTCTCTCCATACGATGGCACACAAATTTACTACAGGTAGCCTCTTTTCCCTCCACCCCCTCTAGCAGAAGGTGTATCTGCTGTTTGTGGAGGTTCTGTAGGATGCACAACTTCTATCTTTTGTCAGCTGGATACCTGCCAACTTTTAGGCGTTTCCAGTTTACATATTGTAGCCAAAAGCAGAGATTTATACAATCTTCCTTGATAAGTGAATATCCATTGGTGGATCTTGTCTGTTTTTCTCTTGTAGTATGAGAAGAAAACACGAATGGTGGGTTATTGCTATCTCCTGCTAGCCAATGCTTGCTAAATCTGTACAAATTTTGTTAAAATAGGCATGACAAATTTTTAAAATGCTGGAGTAGAAACTTCAAGTTTCACGCTTAGGTGACAATGGCTGTGAGCACTGAAAAATGTCATTCTAAGCTATAAGCCCTGTATCTTACACAATAACAAGATAGCTCTTCATAAAGACCTGCTGCTGCTTATCATTAATCCCTCAACTTCTAGACTGGATTTGGTTAATGCTTTTGGGGAATAAATCTGGATCATTAATTAACATTACCAGGATATCTATAATAAGATTACACACATGGTTTTACATTCCCATGACTCAGTCGATTTTCTTTTGAACTTTTGCCATTGCACTCAATGCACTCAACACTGGAACTGTCACTGCTGATAAAACAGTAATAATAGAATAGCTAAAAAGGAAACTAAATTTTAAAAGTAGACAAATTAAAAATATTAGTTTATAGAGTAAAAGGAGGGAGAGTCACAATAAGCTGCAAACCCACAGGAAAGCTAAAAGAGAGCAAGGCATTAGGCCAGAAATACCCAAAACAGAGAAGGAAACAGATGACCACCAGAGAGGATGAGCCAAAGACAGATGGACAACAGTACAGGCAAGCATCAGCACTCAAATGCAGACCTGACTTAGAATTACAAGAGGAATATTGGGTTAATTCAGAAAAACTGAAGCACTTGTCTATTGAGAGGAAAGTCCATGAGTGCCTTGGATAGAGTGTGGGAATTTCACACTGTTCCTTTCAGCTGGAGTTAAAAATAGGCTACTAAAGCACAGATGTTTATTACAAGGAGGCTCCTTGTTCTATAATATGTTGTTTGGGGTTAACATGCATCCTTGTGCAAAAAGGCTTTCAACTTGTTCTTCAGACACAGTTTGATCCTTTCACCAGGGCCACCAGGGCAAATTCTTTGGAGAATCCAGCTGATTTGTGTCCCTTTTGTCACACAAAGCAATCCTGTCAGATACAGGACTGTTCATTGGATGGCACATGGATATGAAGTAGGAGTAGTGGGGAGAAGACTGGCACTTCATCTGAGGCTCCCCTGGCTGGTGCCTTATGTATAGCATAACCTTGGGACAACATCAGCTTCTGAAGTCACAGCAGGATGAAGTGTGCCCTGGTATTTGCTAGGAGCTGGACAGATGCCTGGATGACGGTAGGATAAGGGACCCAAGGGCAAGAGACAGCCTATCCACCTCCCTCTCGACTGCACTGAAGCTCCATTAGGCAGACTCCAGGCTCTGCACTGAAGGAAGAATTCTTCTCCCGAGATCTGTGAAGCAGTGGGAAAGCGGATTTATATCCTGCATGTTATTTCCATCAGCTTTCCCCCAAGTGTATATAAAACATTACTATAATTCTGTCCTAGGGTTCTGTTGATATTAACAAATCACTTGAATTTTGCTCTAAGTAATTAAAATTACAAGTACCTTTTATTGCAGTTACAGGCAGGAGGCAAATGTGATTGGGGCCATGGTATTCAGATACGTGCAATAATTCAGGCAGCAGCATATATTTCTTCAACTGCTTTTCTTTCACATAACAGTCTAAAGCTTTCAGCAATGCATCACACAGTTCTTCAAAGCCTCAAAACGTAAATCTAGGTCCTATACCACCTAATGCAAATAATTAGCACAAACACCAAGCAATTTTTTTCTGATTAACTATGTCTAAAACACCTTGCCAATAAGTTATAGCTGCTTCATGTAGTAATTCACTGAAAATAAATAACTCTGCAGTGTCAACTGAAACCCGGCTTGGATATTAGCAAAATGTAAAACAAACTGAGTATTCCTCATGGAGGCCCAAAAAATAACGCTTTAGACTTAGTCCAGGCTCTCTGGCTCTTTCAGACATCTCTAGGAATAAATCAGCACTTCATACAAAATAAATATAAGATTTGCTGTTTGCTCAATCTTTCCCCCACTAATGGCATTTCTCCAGGACTGACTTTCTAGAGAGGCTTAAAACAACAACAACAAACACATAAAGAAGGGAAAATCAGTAAGCAAATGCATTTATAGGAGACTGGAAGGTCATAAGGCCTCTCAGGCCCTGTTTGCTGAAGCCTTTAATCAGTGTATAGGACATAGCCAGTACATTGAAAGGAACTTAGAAACTCTAATTGAAATGACTTATATGCTCCCCGGGGCACAAGATTGTATATGGGAATTGACAAGCTTTTTCTTGCTTTCTTTTTCCCATCAAAAAGCTTATCTTGTGCTCTTTTCCAGATTGTTCAGATGAACAAGGAAGGTTATGGGTAGAGAAGCGATATAATGCCTGGAAGGCTCGCATGAGATGGATGAAAGAATCAAAACACAGCTTTAAATCTACAAGGAGCTAAGGCAGCAGCATGACTAAGCTTGAGATAAGTCCTTGCCAGTCAAACAGGAGGAAAGACGCCTGGTTTTGTTAACCAGGAGCTCAGAATAGTTTTTGTCATCACAACATTTAAGAGCTACTCATATAATCATAATCACTGTGTAAAATAAGGCCATAGAAGGTGTATCTGTGGGACACATTTTTTTGAATGATTTTTTGATGACACATTTTTTTTGTGTCTGACAAAGCAAAGAGGGCATCAGCTGAAGATAACAATCCAAAGGCAGAAGACAGGCAGAAGTACACAGAACTTTTTAGTGCAATTAAGGCTACAGAAAGGGAGGAGATAAAATACTAACAAGGCAAATGTTGGGAGTGTGAGTTGCTTTGCTGAGATTGCTGAGATTCCGCTTTGCAGCAGAACTCAGTCCAAAAGTGCATCCAAACATATATTCACAGAGAGCCTGTACCCATTTCATTATTTTAGGAGTGTAAAGATTTACTTGAAAATTACTTTAAAAAATAAGAATGTTTTTGCTGTCTGGACAGGATCCAGATGTGGATGCTTTAGGCCAGTCTCTTCCCATTAACTGCAGAAGCACTGCAACTCTATCTTTTAGAAGGATACATTTAGATTAAATGGGACCTTAGTTTCTATGTTTTAGTGTATGTAAACCAGTAATATTAATAATCACTGCTTCATCTGAGTTAATGGTATGTATTTTAAAGAGTTCTGAACCTACTCTCCCTGCCCTGGCAGTGTATAATATTCATAAAGATAAGAAAACAAGCTGTTTGCAGTTTAGTCAATCTATATCATCCACATTAAGCTTCACCTCATTTAACTGCCAGTTACTGTCTTACTGCTAACTGCCTAAATCCCTAAGCAGCAGGACTGGTGTAAGTCCTTTTGCTTAAAAAGCAGCCTTCCATATCTTGTAGAGGTATCTTATCATACAACCACTCAACCATGTATTATTTATCCGTGAAATCAACACCTAGATAACAACATCCTATCTGATCATTGTAAGTACATTTGCACTGAGCCAAGCTATATGTTTTTATCTCACTACATTCTTATCTGTACTATTATCTTATCAAACATAACTTTTGTCGTATTTCATTGCTAATCAGGGAGAATCTTAAACAGTAGTATCTGTTCATCTCACGCTCTAATAATTGAATACCACCAGAATTTGTGTTCAGCAGTTTGTATTCACTGAAGAGGCCAATAATCATGGTGTGGATATTCCGTTTCCACCTATCGTTCCCTTCCTGGGCCATTGCCTGCAAAGTGAAAATACTCTTTATTTCACAGCAATTCTTACTGTTTCTACTATTAAATGTATGGGGGGGTTGTGGTTTTTTGGTTTTGTTTGTTGTTGTTGTTGTTTTGGTTTGGGTTTTTTGTTGGTTCTGTTTGGTTGTTTTTTGTGGCTTTTTTGGTTATTTATTTATTTATTTTGGACAGCAGGTGCTGAAAAGAGTCTTTAGCTGACAAGATACCAGGTCCTATTGCATTACCAGCAAAATGCATTCTGCATTTCAGTGTGCAGAGCTGAATAGTAAGTTCAGGCAGTCTGGTCTCACTTCCAGCCAGTTTGTAGTTTCAAAATTGTTTTCTCTGCTTCAGGGGAAGACACTCAAAGTCACTGAAGACTTTGCTCTAAATGTTCATGTGCATGTCACTATATACTGGCAACAGCCAGGGTCATTATGTTCTGCAGTTCCATCTGCAGAATTCCATCTTTCATCTTTTACATCAAGATGTATCCATCTTTCATTCTTTTTACCCCATTCAGCATGAGGTTTAGGAAAGAATTTAAATCTCCTATGTTTTGATTGGGTTTCTGGTTTGTGGGGCTTTTTAATATTTGGAAAACTTTGGGGTGAAAGGCACTGCAAACTGAACTTCTCTTGTCACTTAGATACTAACATTCTGGTATTTTCATGCCTGCTTGCATACTGCACGCAAACATGAACAAACTAAATTTTTAAAAGAGATGAACAGAAAAGTGGTACCCATGAAAGTACCGAATGGCATAAGGGAGGCTCTTTGCAACTCCACTGGGTACAGAATGCCAAAACTGTAACAATTTGCCAGTAATAGAGGGCAATGCAAGACTCTCTGCTACTGCAATAGGACCATCTCAAAGAAGAAACAAGATCATTTAAAAAAACATTAATGACTACAGAAATTCCATAATTAGGGTTACTGCTACTCCTGCTGCAGATAATACAGATGGATGGAAGTGAACTAAGAAGATCCTTCAGGTTTACGGGTTGTTTTTTGTTGTTGTTTAGCACTAAGGAAGACTGTGAGAATCCAAATCCTAAGAGAGAAGCTGAATAAGTGGTAGTTAAAATACACCTGGATGTGAAAGGCAAAACAACTGTGGATAATACATAAGACTGTCAGAATAGCTTATCATTAATGTCAACCTATGGCCTATTTTATTGTGGTTTTCATTTTTCTTTTCAGACTTTGCCTCCTCAACAATGTGAAGGAGCCTTAGGGATTTGCTATGGATCCCAAGAATAACTTGAACTGAGCCTCAGATTCACAAGAAAGAAGGAAAGTGAGCATAGCACAAAATCATTTGTATTATAATCACATGAATTAGCATATTGTAAGTCATCCATTTTTATCTCTCATGTCAGTAATGTGCCCTAATTGCTGAGGATAACTACATATATTAGCATGCTGAATGTTTCATCAGCTGAAGCCAGGGCAATGGCAATGGAGGGATTGCTTTCAAATGTTATGTCTTTTGATGTATATGCTTAATGTAGTTTTCTGCTGTGTTTCATGGCTTATAATTTCATGGATCATAGTATGCTTGCTATTGACATTACCACTCAGCATGTTTCATTTCCAGGCCTTGTACTATGCTCATGGTACACTGCTGAGGCACAAAATCAAAACACCAAATAAAAAAGCTTTGGCTTCAACTGACCTGGGCATATCTTCAGAGCTCTAAATGTGCTTACAAAGTGATTTGCCGAGCGGGGTTAAGTAGATATTTAAAACTGAGAATTTGCATTGGTGCTTCACTGATGTTGATTTGCCTTACTCCCTCCACGTCACCTATTTGATTTAATCCTAGAGCACATGCGTTTCTCATTCTTTCAGCTGATTTTGTTAGGAATATGGTGTAACTCCATCCGTAAAATTCCTACTGAACTCATGGTCTCAGTATTTATTGCAGGTGTCAGAGGTTAGTTTTGCCCCATGTGAAAAATACTAATCTCAGTTTCACAGCAACCACCCATTTGTTTTACTGAGTAAGTAATCAAGAACAATCCCCACCGCCCCCACTTTTTTTTTTCTTTGTTTTATGGAAAATCTCAAACACGAGAAGCCTGAAACATGGTTCCTAAACCATTTTTTATTTTGCATACACTCACTTTGCTCTCTCCTATTTAACACATCCCTAAATGAAACAATGAGTCTTTTCATCCTCTCTTCGTTCTAGAACTTCTTTATGACTCTAGTCTTTTCCCTATCTCATTTTTCTGCTCATATTTCTGCTGAAGTTGGTCTGTGAAAGATTGGCTAAAACTGGCCACAACAGCTAAATTTGAGGTAAGAAATTATGGATTTATAGTTACGTGGCATTATGCTACTTCCATATGGAACCCAGAAAGCCTGTCAGAAGAGTGCTTTTTTAAATTTGGTGTTCTGACTTAATGTGATTAGCCCTGCCAATGACTAACAAAAATCAGAGAAAGAAGGAACTCTAAATACTAAGTCAATTTTAATTTTTGTAATGTTAAAGGAGATAGAGAGCTGGCTATGTGTCTGTCTCATAAGTGTATTTGTGAGACCAAAATGCTCTGCAGGTACTGCCTTTCATAATATGTAAATCACATTTTCCTACAAAAAGAAGGAAATGTTCACATTACAAATCATTCTGTCTAGGACAAAAAGTGACTGCAATGTAATTAGCAGGAGGATATGGTTGTTGTAAAAAGCCACATCTATGAAGAGAGGCTGTGCACAGTCCAACCTAGACAAGCTTGAACAATATTAGTAACACATTTATTATATCCATTATAATGCCTCAAGCACATTTGCAGCCAACCCCGGCTGCAAATAAAATACATTTCCCTAAATGGATTAATAAGAAAGTGGAGGACCTAGAATTGCTCTGACATATCATTTGTACACATTGTCATCCTGACAACTCCTACGTATTAGAGAAACACCAATGCAGAGACTGTGCAGAGCACGCAATTTATTATAGTCTACAGTGAAGCATCCTGGATCTGTTGATTAGCCCCTGGCTATAACAGCTAAGAGATATCTCAGAAAAAGTCTAGAAGACAGCTTAATTAAGTGAACATTTCACATATATCTTTACCTCACACCTTTTTTAACGTTCTTATTTATAACTATGTTTTCAGGACTATGATGAAAAATGTAGCCTATTGCTTTGCTAGATGACACTTGTTTTAATTTACTTTATGCCTGCCCACTCTTTAAATCTTGTGAGACAGATGTATTACTTTCTCAGAAGCAAAAGGTACAAGTAAAGCAGTACTCCAGTCAGACTCTGGATGCCTGCAAACTAAGACATGGCTTGGACTTCCAAACAACAGCAGGTGAGGAAAGCACTGCTGTGGATGAACTGTTATATGTGGAAAACCACGTGGAAATAAATAACAAAAAACCTGCACGGGCACCTTGCATTCTTTAGAAACCCTGTTTGTGACATAGCAGAGGTGTCCCTCGGCTCCCCAGGCCAAGCAGGGGTACATGGGGCAGGCACAAAACTCTTGCAAGCATTTGCATAGTGAGGAGAGGACATGTGCATGGTTGTGCACACGGGAGCTCTGTAAGCACAACACCTTGTTCAGCCATCCTGGTTAAAGATCTCAAGACCCCTATGCCATTTGACAGTGATTTTAGGCAGAATCTGCGAGTGAGTACTTCTCTCTCTGCTGCTTCTGTGGATGTGTTCAAAGAATTTCAGTGAAATTCAGCTCCTTTCTCCCCTTTGGAAGCTCAGTTTGTTACTTGCAGAAGGAGATGTCCTGCCTTTCCTGAGTGTATCTGCACAAGCCTACTGTGTGAACTGTCCCCATTGATCCACAGGAGTAAGGTATCTGCAGTCCGGTCTTAAGGGTGGGATCCAAATTCCACAGCAGCCAACAGAAAGGCTATTGCTGACATCTGTTGCGCTTCTGGCTTAGGTGATTTCAGGCAACTCAACAAATGCTGAGTTGTTCTATTCCCACTGAAATGTATGAATTGTAGCAGAAGAGAAAATGTGCCCCAGCAGGAACAAACCAATAAAGTCACTATATTTTCAGCAGTGAATTGGAACGTCAGGAGCGCTAGAAAGCGCAGAAGGTGTTCAGTGGGGTTTGAAAGAACCAGAGCAAGGGATTAAAGAGCCCAGGCTTGTCTCATCTGTGAAAAGCTACCTGACACCTGATCTTCAGATAAAATAATGATACAGGAACTTTATGAAAAATGTGTAGGTATTCAGAACATGATATTATAACCTGTACATATGACATCTTAAAATGTATTGTAAAAAAATCTTCACGTAGGCCCATTATTGCCGATGACACACTGTATAGCAACTTATTTCGCACTTAAGATAGGGCTTATCTAAAATACTTTTGTTTGATCCTTACCATAAAGGATAGAAAATGCTGCTCTGTCTTTTATAAAACGTCTTTGTCAAAGCAGTAGAACTGGACCCAAAGTCACCAAAATGCGTTAGACATACAAAGCATGATAGGGCTTTTACTCCTCACTCAGTCATTTTGCCTGGCTGTTACAGTCACTTTGATATTGCTCTGATTTGGCACTCTCAGTTATTCTTTTTTCGAGCTCAAACAAGACATTCTGCTTGCAGCATTACTAGGTGTATTTGGCATTGTTGCAGTCAAGCGTGGTTGTTGTTAGTGTGGATCCACATAAGCAGAGACTCATCATAGAAAGGGCTACGATGCTTTGATGGGAGTGAGCTCCTAACCAACAGTGGAGGGAGGATGGTGCATGGAAAGAGTACCTGTAAGAACATCATGTGCATTGCTGCACATTATGTGTGCTGTCTTTGAATAACCCAAAACAACAAAAACCTGCATGTTTGTTGGGATATGCACAGTCAATACTTCAGATTATTTACAAATACGATACAGTCACCATCAGTAACTAACACAGTTATTATTTCACAAAAGGCAATAATCATTCAAAGTTAAAAGAATGTGCTAATTAAGAAACAGAGTAGGATTATAAAATGGAGAAGCTTGGAGAGAAAGAAAGATCCCACTAGCTATACTTACATTCTTTTAATTGTTATTTCAGATCTTGGTAACAGAGAAGAACACAAAAGGCTGCCTCATCACAGCTATTTGCTACTAAGCACGTTTGCCTGCTGGTAAGTGGCAGGACCGAGATGACAGATCAGAAGAGTAGAATGCATCCTAAATAGAGGGACAGGGTAGATTCAAGCTGTGGGACAACTCCCAGAGCAAATCAGAGTGGCAAAATAAATTGCTTATTCTGATAGGTAGCTTTGGAAACCCACTCCATAGACAAAGAAAAGGACACCTTGGCTATTACTGTCAAGACCACATTCAGAGCTCTGTGACCAAGCAGATGGGGTACTCTGACACTGTAGGCTGCCATTTTCTGCTTCTTTTTGGTTTTGTTTTCCATTACCCAAACATGTCATTTGTATTTTAGGCTAATATTTGAAACAGATTTAGGACAACCTGATACTCCTACTTCCTGGGTAGACAGGAATCCAAAACAAAAGGGGTTTGTGGAAGCCTTCCAGTGCCTGCAGCCTGCTGTCTATGAAGGGACCTGCAGGCACTGGAGGTGCTTATTGCCAAGTGTTAGGAGGAAACCACCCTGCCATTTATTATTTGTCACCTCACAGGCAAAGTTAGGAAAGGAAGCAATCATTTACCACCTTGGGTGACCCTCAGGTTAACAAAAGTATCTTTGCATGGAAAGATACATGTATTCCAGAAACTTAGAAAAAAGGACAAACCTGTAAGACAAATGAGTGATTTCTCCTTGTAAGAGCAGACAGAAGCAGCGTACTGTTATTCTGAGCTGTTACAGGGTACATCAATTAGTTTGCAAGTACATGGCAGCAAAGGGTAAAAACACTTCTGGTGCTGACAGTATTAAAAACAGATCAAAAGATCATATTACAAATACTGTAAAGTGGGATTTGAGTTTTAGTTGTTCTGAAGAGCTGTTAGCAAAGGAAATTACCTCTCCGCTGTCTCCCAAGACAATATTTTTGTGCAGTGAGTATGATCCAAAGCTAATTAGTATCAGTGGAAGAAACTCCTGGGTGACATTTGTATCTGCACTGAAGTAAAGATGAAATGCTTTAGACATTGGGGAATGGATTTCATCCAATGAGCATCCAGTGAAAAGGTTATAACCAGTAAGCAATTCAGACAGGAATAACACATCTCCCTTCTCCCCACCTCTTCTTTAGTTGCCTCTCAGACACGACCAGGAGCTCCTCCTGAATATCTTGGAAAGAAAGAATTTTCTAAGAGTGATAGTAGGTGGACACCTGCAGCATGTTTCTGGGAAGCTTTCTCTTACGGATACAATCAATCCATGCTTGAGTGAGCTACAGAACTGATAACATTTACCCTAAGAAAACTGAGGAAATGGTTTGAAAAGTGTAATACTGAACATGCCGCCCCTCCCTCCACACCTTAAACCAAGGACTAGTCATCTTTCTTCATATTTTTTAAAATAAGGTATTTTTAGAAGCAATATGAAGCAGAAGTAATTTTTAGCAACATCATTCATAAGTTTGACAGCTTTTATAGGGTAGGAAAAATAAGTAATGCAAAGCAAATGCAAGGGATAGGAATAAAACTCCAAAACTGCCTAATGACCAGCTAAAAATATATTTTGACTCATGCTGTTAAAGGCTTAAAAAATCAGAAAGATTTCAAGAAGCAGGTATTTCAACTGAGGTATGAACTCTATAAAATAGAAACCATCAACTCGCACACTGGCTTATACTTGTGATATTTTGAATACAGTGTGGTATCCCCTTCTGTCAACTTTTGCTTAATTCTATAGTCAGCCCCAAAAATACATGCATTCATAAACCAAGTTCTGCTTTTAGAAATGTGTACACTTGACTTTTAGCTTCAATGGCACTTAGGTGCAAATACCTCAAACCCTGCATGTTTACTAAGTGTCCTTCATTTTTGTCCCCATCTCTAGGTTATGGTACACTGCTGAGTTCAGAATTCAAGTGCATCTTTAATTTTCCTCATTTCCTTCCTCCAATGTTACTGAGACACAGCAATGTGATTATTAAAATACACATTCCTGCCCTATTCCTCGATCATTTCAGGTGAAAATGCCAACCTAAAATTCTCTTTGTCTTAGCTCTACAGAGCCGGCACAGCTTTAAGGGCAGTCATTTGAGGTTTTTGTTCTGTCTTCACATCATCAACAATCCTTTCCAGGTAAGTTCCACTTAAAAATACCTTTATAATGGTTAACTGTATTACATGTATTTGTGTCAAAATATTTGCATAAGATTGCAGCATATGATCCCCATCGACTTTATAGTCCAGAAAGAAAACAGCATACCGAGTATAAACTTATTAAGGAGTTTCTCTTACCTAGGTGTTTTGGGCTGAAACCTTGCAGGGAAGATGCATGGAGAGATTAACAGAAGCTGGCTCCCTTTTAGGCTCTCTATACTTTAGAGAAGAGGGAGAAGGGGAAACTTTCCCTGAGAAAGTGAATCATTTGTGCTGACATATTCAAGTTCATTAACAAACCAAAAAGTTGTCCTAAGTTAAAGCTTTGCCCAACAGTGTCAATCCTGCTCTTATTTTAAAATGTCCTTAAACAGTTAACCCACACTGACCTATGGTTCTATGACCTGGATTTTTAAAAATTACCTTTGAATCCACAGGCTGAATCAATGGTATATCTCTTGGATGTGCTATATGATGTTACCATGTACAAGATCTGAGCCAGTAGGTATCTCTCATCCTGTAAGGATGATGCAAAAGTTGTCTTACTACCAAAGGAAGGAGTTTGTTTTCCAGATGAAGCAGCTCACACATGAGAAATGCTGCTACACACATCAGTTCTTCTGCTGCATAAGAATCCAACTTACTGAAATGTCACAAGATCCCGTCAAAAATACAAAGCTTATTTGCCAGTGATACCCTCCTACTCTGCTGCAGCCCACAAAATGCTTAAAATAACCAACCAAAGGTAAGCTTCGAAGACTTCTGCCTTGAGCTTCAAACAAAGCAACTGAAATTTAAACAGAGGAAGTAAAAGTTGTTCTGTTCATGATTTCGCCCTTCAACCAGAAATAAATACAAATCTCCTTATTCCTTAACTATTTCAGGAAACTGTGAATCAGGTGAGTGTTCATAAAAGTATGAAGTTTTGTTACAAGTTACTATGGTGGTGTGATCCTCAACATGAAAACAGAGCACTCAGGTGATCCTGCCACCTTCAGTCACCTTCCAACTATAGAAAAGGTGCCAGAAAATTCTCCAGTGCATCTCTGTATTTTTTTGGTAATACTGCTAGGCAAGGACTTAGTGGTGGAGGCACTAAAATCCTGAACATTCTTCACCGTTAAGCTGCTGCCTTCAGTTACAGTTGGCCTAACAGGCTTTACCTTCGGATCCCCAGACTGAGTAAAGAGAGAGACAAGGAAGAGCCTACGTGGCTGCCCGTAACATTTAACCGTATCACACTGGCAGATTTCTGTGGTGGTGTTCCCCATGTTCTTTCTTTTGCCTGCCCTTTCTAGCTTTTATCCCTACTTTTTGAACCACACACAGAGGAAATGAAGCTCCTGCTTAACTTTGCTCTGGACTGTCCCATGGCAGGACATGGTTTGTGGTGACATCTTTTGTGCCTCAGACTATGATAAACATTACTCTCCTTCATTCCTGCCCCATTCTTCTACCACATCGCTGTCACTTGATTTCAAGTTGATGACTTTGCAGCTTGACCCTCTCCTCCTCCAATCCTTCCCAGGTTATAAGGGCTGAAAAGCCACATTTCCTTATACCTGAGCTGCAAAAAGGCACTACTGAACGTGCTGGGAAGCACCCTGGGGCANAAACAGAGCACTCGGGTGATCCTGCCACCTTCAGTCACCTTCCAAGTATAGAAAAGGTGCCAGAAAATTCTCCAATGCATCTCTGTATTTTTTGGTAATACTGCTAGGCAAGGACTTAGTGGTGGAGGCACTAAAATCCTGAACATTCTTCACCGTTAAGCTGCTGCCTTCAGTTACAGTTGGCCTAACAGGCTTTACCTTCGGATCCCCAGACTGAGTAAAGAGAGAGACAAGGAAGAGCCTACGTGGCTGCCCGTAACATTTAACCGTATCACACTGGCAGATTTCTGTGGTGGTGTTCCCCATGTTCTTTCTTTTGCCTGCCCTTTCTAGCTTTTATCCCTACTTTTTGAACCACACACAGAGGAAATGAAGCTCCTGCTTAACTTTGCTCTGGACTGTCCCATGGCAGGACATGGTTTGTGGTGACATCTTTTGTGCCTCAGACTATGATAAACATTACTCTCCTTCATTCCTGCCCCATTCTTCTACCACATCGCTGTCACTTGATTTCAAGTTGATGACTTTGCAGCTTGACCCTCTCCTCCTCCAATCCTTCCCAGGTTATAAGGGCTGAAAAGCCACATTTCCTTATACCTGAGCTGCAAAAAGGCACTACTGAACATGCTGGGAAGCACCCTGGGGCAGATGTTAAAACTGAGATTATTATATGTTCTGGCTATGGTGGAGTGTGAATGAATTTGAAGAGATAAGCTCCTACCTGTTCTGTTAGTGACATGAGAAGAGTTAACTGCAGTTTGAGTAGTACAGAGGAACAATTTCAAAGCAAGAAACCCTTGAAATGTCAAAGAACAGAGTTATCAAAACAGATCATTGTTAACAAATGGGTGTTTATTGCTAACACAAAGCAAATGTATGATTTGAAGCTGGATTCTTTCTGTAAGTGTTTACTAGAGGAAGAGACAAAAAAAGACATTTGTATCCTATCAGTTGTTCATAAAACTCGCAACTGTTTCCATATGGCCCACTACTATACTGTTTTATGACTTCCCATTTTCGGTCTTTAACAATGATCCACTGGGTGAAACACTCTCAGTATTTGCAAGACTCTCACACTATTTGCAAGACTAATTTTTTAGAGGAAAATGAATTTTAGATAGTGACTGGAATAAATGTCATGCACTTGAAGTTCTCAGAGTATCATCCGTGCCTGGACAAAATCTACTGTATCACACTTAACAGACAATGACAATAGACTTGTAATTCTATTGGTAATGCCTCAGTTTGGGTTTGTCACCTCAATTTTCCTGTCTAAGTTCATGTGAGTATATGTGTGGCTTTTGAAATGCCTTGGCACCTCTTTTGTGCTAGGAATTAATCAGTAGTACACAATGCACTGTAGCAAAACCATGCTGCAGAACATGATCTCAAGAAAGCACTGCAAAGAGGAGGGACTGAAGTTATTCAATGAGTTCAAGGAAAATACCTCAAAACTCTTTTCAGGAAACACTCTCTGCATGCTAATTTTTTGCAAGTGTTCGAGTACCTTAAAAAAGGGCAACAAGCACACACACCAGGTAAAAGCCTCATTCCATTGCTTCTGTGCAGTAAAAAGATGATCAGTTTAGTATTTCTGAGGGGTAGGCTGTCTGCTCCCCTGCAACGGAGGGCCACAAAGATGATTAGAGGGATGGAGCACCTCTCCTACAAGGACAGGCTGAGGGAGCTGGGGCTGCTCAGCCTGGAGAAGAAAAGGCTCCAGGGAGACCTTAGAGCAGCCTTCCAGTATCTGAAGGGAGCTGGAGAGGGACTTTTGGTCAGAAGTGGAGTGACAGGACAAGGGGGAATGGTTTTAAACTAAAAGAGGGGAGATTTAGATGAGATATTGGGAAGAAATTCTTCGCTGTGAGGGTGGTGAGACACTGGAACAGGTTGCCCAGAGAAGCTGTGGCTGCCCCATCCCTGGAGGTGTTCAAGGCCAGGCTGGATGGGGCTATGAGCAACCTGGTCTGGTGGAAGGTGTCCCTGCCCATGGCAGGGGGGTTGGAACCCGATGATCTTGAAGGTCCCTTCCAACTCTAACCATTCTATGGTTATATAACAAACAATGGGAGAGTCAAAGGTAGGAAAAAAACTCACCACCTCACTTCGGCTTTCACTGGCAGTCACGCAGGTACATTACTAAATCATGTATGCCAACATTCATTAAGTGTCTCTCTTGTAAAGAACTTTTTTTTTTCCCCTCTGGCAAGCAATCTCACCCCACTGGAAGTGCCACTAACACATTACTGTGTAATTGAAGTAACATTTGCCATGCCATCTGAGAAAAAGCTTCAGCTTGAAACTTACTAACAACCTAAGGATGAAACAAAATGCTTAAGCTATAATTTGAGTGGTAGGTAAATATCTAGCAGACTTTGTTGGCAAAACACATGCGAAGGAGCTTATAACCATTTGGCCAGCGTAGCAAGAAAAGAGAAAGCAAACTAGAGCAACTCTGCCTGGTTATGGTGAAATGGTTAAGGAAAAAGAGCAGCTATCCAGGGGGGACAGTATGAGCTCATAAATCTTTAAAACACACAGACTCAGAGGTTACAAATCACAGCACTGCACAGGCAGAGCAGAAATCTGCCTGTCTCTCCTGGCAGGCTGCTGAGGGCTTGTCAGCACCTAAGAGCAAGGATGGGTTTGGCCAGCCCATGGACAGGGATAGCTCGGTTAACAGTAGTGGGGAAGGGACAAAGACAGGGGTATCAGAAAAATGTGGGGCTTGGAAAGTGATATTGTGCTTTGTAACTAGCCATGTACCGGATGGAGATGTAGAAGGAACAGGAGGTATCACCTGCCTCTCTTCAAGCCCCAGTGGAGCAGAAAGGCTGCTACTACTGGGTACTGCCCCAGTATCAGTGAGACCCGATCTACACGGCAGAGGCTTCGCTAGAAGGACTGCACCCATCAGGACTGTGAAACAGTATCTTGTCCACAAAGCGTGTAACCATACCAGAAAAAGGTGCAGTACAGCTGTCACACTGGCAGGAAACACTTCTGCTACCTTACTTTTTTCCTGGATTAAGCTGTACAGGCCAAAAAAACGACCTGGTAAGAAATAAATTTAGGATGGTTGCACTCTGCCAGTGCAGCCACATCTACAAAACCTTCTTTACTGAAGACAAAGGCTGAGTTTGTCAATGCTTGAAAAAGAAAGACAGATCAAGATCTGGTTTAAAATTCCAAGTAAAAGAAGTCCATTCAACCCACTGGTCACAGAATTGTAAACTGCCAAAGATGTAAGTCTCCTATAACAGAGACAGTGGCAGACATTGCTGCTGCGGGACTGGATTTAATCTCTAAATGACACAAAAAACTCCAGCTAAAATCAGTCTGCAAAGGTGGGCGCAAATATATTGAGACTGGTTTGAAGACAACCAGACAAAAGCCATCTGAGGCAAAATGTTTTCTGTATCTCAATTTTCCAGGTGTTTCATGTAAGCACGAAGTGAAAGCACTTAAAATTTCCTATTCATACACCAGTTCTAGAACTTGCTTCAGGCTGGAAAAGCAATTCACCACGATCTCAGGCATTAGGACCTCTTATCAATTGTTCTTTAAAAATTATGAGCACCAGGGAAAGCTAAGCCCAATTACACAGCATGTGACATCAAATGTTTGAGATCTTATACAGTTTTCGACATTATTAATTTTCTACCTGATGGCAGTGTGTTCCTATTATTTTTGCCGCCCACTCTTGTTCTGCGATGAAAACCCTGCAGTAAAAATTCAGGTTAATTCCTTTTATTTTTCTGCCTCCTGCTGCTGTTCTATCTGTCTGAGCTGCTGCAGAAAAGAAAAACTGTAGCTGAACAGGCTAATAAAAACATTGCTCTATCCCTTGTGATATTAATATTGACAGAATTTCACAGCTCCCTGTCTCAGACAGTAAAGAAAACAGCTCTTAATTTTCATGTTCCAACTATTATTTTCCCATCGTCATGGGGTAGCAGAAAATCAAAACCGCCCACCACCTCCTGCACAAAAGCTACCCCCAGAGCTGCACAAAGAACATTGTCATCTTCCAGTGGCTTCAGTGATCCAGTTTTTCTGACTTGGGTAGGTTGGGGTGGGTTTTTTTTTGGCTTTCTACATAGCTCATCTCATATCTACATCTTGATCCAGGGCATTGCTAGATACAAAGCACAGTATCACTTTCCAGAAGGCAGGGCCTTCTGTGGCCAGAAGGGAAAGATGCAGTCACCTCTGTGCAAATTCTCCCCCACCATCTGATCTAGAATCACAGCACAGAAGAGGATGGGGCCAGAACCAGTCGCAACATGAAAAGAACAAACAAATCTGTGATCCCTTCTTTTTGCCTTGTCCAGACACAATAACGTTACTTAGTCACATATTTTATAATATAAAACCAAGCCCGAGTGTCATTTTCAGCTAATACCAGAGATTTGTATGATTAGCAAAGGATGGATTTATAACAATTCAGGTAAGCACCTGAAAATGTCAATCCCCATTACAACCTTCGAGCTGCAGGTGCTACTGTTGAGATTAAGGGGACTATATTACGATATTGCCCTCTAGTGTCCACAAACGAGAGAGTGTTTTACTACTGCTTAATCTCAGCACTTCTCTTTCAGCAGGGAAGTTCCCAAGTGGGTTTGCTGTTGAAGAGCATGCATGGAGTTCACAGCATTATGTACTAGGCATGCCCAGCTCAGCCATCACATGCGCGCAGCCTTTGCAAATGCCACATCAAGGTTGTACTTTCATTAGAGCAAGTGAAAACTAACCGAAACACAGATGTTTTAGACCAAGCTGGCAGACCCAGTTTATTCCCATCTGTTCTTCTGCATGGGGAGAACAGCCAAGGCCCCACTGAAGCTGGCCCAAGTCATGCAAGTTGCTGAAATCTGAGGCCTTGCTGCAAGGTGCCTTAAGAGTCTAGTCATGCCTGGTCATCTGCATGAGGACCTGCAAGAGGATGTGAGAGCATACATCTGCCTCAGAGCAGCCAGAGACACATAACACTGAAGTTGAGCACATGTGAACTTGGAGAGGTTACTAACATTGTCACCACCCAGATAAAAATCCCAAACTTTCTCCTGCTCATCCTCCTAGCATTCCCATTGCCTTGAAAGCAAAGATGCCCCCAAAAGAGAAGTGTATTGACTACAACAACACCACTTTGCAGTGGTTTCATTTAAGTGTAGACATAATACCAGGTGTGCAGAATCCCAGAGAGGTTAACCTAACAGCAAGGTCACAGCACATGGCCACGAATAGATCCAGACCTCCTGGCTCCCAGGCCTGTGGTTAAACCACAACAGTGAGGCTTCCCCTCAGTAAATGTGCTGAGAAGTTGCACAACCTGAACCTACTGGTTATGTTTCTTTCTGAAGTTCCTGACAGCAATCCATAATCAGATACTTCAAACTCAGCATTACAACTGTGATCTGCTAGTGGTGACACACGCACTGTCTTTGACTTTTTTAAGTAAGTCTTATGCTGTATCAGGTCTCTTTTAGACAAAAATCCAATCAGTGATTAACAGCTGAGGTGCGCTGCATCCTCAGGGATCTTTAAGGATATACAGTGACTTTCAGTATTATCCACAAGACTTGAAACATTTTACTTCAAGATCATTTTATTGCCAGAAATAGTTTAGGTTAGTACTACTATTTACTGTAACTTCTGAATTGACAGAATCCTATTCACTTAGCTACTTTTGATTTTCATCTTAAAAGGGGACAGTCAAAGTTTTCTGGGGGTTTTTTTTTTTTTTTATGGGGTCTTCCCTTTAATGCTGTCTGCTGAAGGAACGATTCTCCCTCCCCTTACAGATTTTTAATTCACTCCAATTATACAGACACACCCAAGAACTGAGGTGCTGCAGCATTTCTTAGCTGTCATGAGAAGACTATTTTGAATCTTGAAATCTATTATCTCAAATTGCCTCTTACTCCAAGTTTGGTGTGGTTTTTATTCTGGATTCAAAGAACCGTGTAGAAGGAATAATTTAAATCTCTTCCCTTCCATTTCTTTTTCTGTTTCAAGCTGGGGTAGACCAGGTATGACTTGGGTTATCATCTACTGAACTTCTGAAAGAGGCTTGCTGTTAAGTTCGTAACAGGAAATGACCAAATCCCAGCACAGGAACAAAAGAAAGCAGAAAATTAAAAAGAAATAAATCACTGCATGAAATTCAGGTTTACAGTATAAAACATAAAAATGTGGTTTAGTTTGCAGCATATGAGCATGCCACAGTATAACCAGGGTTTCTCTGCAGCTGCAGTGAAGAGAGACAGATGGCTATTAAAATCGCCTCTGCATGGTAGGTTCTGGGCTGAGGCATGCCAGTACGTGCTCTGTATAGAATATAAATGATCTTTAGAAGGAAAATGTATTTCACTCTTTTTTCTTAATTTCTCCACCACTTGTGTTATTGTCATTTCCTCTCACTTCAGGAGTTCTCACCTGTGAAGCCCGCACACCATCCCAGCAGGCACAGATCGCCTCCCAAGGACAGGAGCTGCTGACACTGCAGTATGACTGTGAGCTCCTGCAACACCTTCACACCAAAGAGCTTCTTGTTCCGGGCATGGCATCCTTGGTGAACAGAAGTCAGGGGGACCGAAAAGGACATGCAAAGGAAAATCTTAGTATTGGTGTCTTAGTAATTCAACTTCCCATTGGGAAATGCTTTAAGATCAAGTAATTGCAACCCTAATGCTGATCTTGCCGAAAAGAATTTAGAATGGCTAAGTTGAAGGAACAAATTACAAAGGTTAACTCAACACAAAGTACCTTGGAGGCTAGAAACTTGAAAGTCAGACACCTGAAGGTGCTGGTAAGTATAGATTAGGAACTTTAGAAGCTGGCAATATGCCCAATTTCCCCCAAAGTTAATGGAAATCTAAGAGACCTGGAACCCCAAAACTCTAGCGATAACAACAGCTGCCTCTCTACACCCTAGGGTGCTTTACTACCTTAGCCTGGCCTAAAATCCATCTTTCAGCAGTTAGCTCCATGTGTTAGATGCATCAGGCACACAAAAGCTTTTCAAAATATTTCTACAAAAATCATTCCAAAAGTTACAAAGAAACACATTGTCAAATGTGTTCAGGAGCCAAAGATTCTTTTAAAGTAATAATAACTGAAGGGTGAGGTTTTCAAGGGTACACAGATATAAGGGATAGATGGATGCTTATCAAATTAATAGAATTGTGTTTAATCCTATTAAAAATTAAAATATCAACACAATTTGATCAATTTCTTATAACACACACTCCTCAAGCAGGAGGGTCTGTTGTATGGCTAGTTATTCTAACAGTATTTGCCAGCAATATTCCTCTTTTCAGTGTTTTGCGGACAAATGGCCCATTGCTTCAATACACTTGATATACCTGCTAAAATGTACTCTGGAATCAGCTTTATTAGACACTGGTAATATAAATATTGACTTTTGTAATCCTCTTTAACAGCTGCTGCCTTCTGCACTTGAACTGATATTCCTCTTAGAGTATACCAATTACTATCCTGTTTACAAATTATTGGGTTATTTAAATCCTAGAACATGTTACAAAAGATATAAACTGAAATGAAATGTAAAAGAGGAAACATTAATCTTACTGGCAACATTTAGCTATGTGAAACAGTCATGATTTATGAATACCCACATAGCTTCTCAGCTTCTTTCCCAATAAACATTTCAAATCAATAGTTTTACTTTAATGCTTCATATGTATCATCTTAATTGGGTTGCTATAGATCTGATGCACACTTCCATAGACTTAAGATGCTTAATGCAAAATCATACTTAACTCATGGAAAACCACAGAAAACTTAAAAGAAATATAGAATTGCTGAAGCAAATGGAATGTTGGATTTCGCATCCTAAGTGGATTAAAAGTGAATTACTATTTATCTGAAAGCAACATGGAATTGCAACATGGATGACATTCTCTGTACTTCAACAAAGCAGGAATAGTAAAACCAGTATAAATTCCTTGCAGTATTCTCTACAAGACTGTGGTCTGTACACACATGCATTTGTCAGTCTTGACACTGCTCACCAACACAGATGCCCCTGCCAGCCTGGGGAAGGGGGAAACTGGAAAAGGAACAATCTGGGCTGGAAGGGGATGTTCCTGCTTCCTCATTTCTGAACTGGAAGGCTGCTGGACAGACTCTAGACAGCGACGCATTTCTGGCCTGCATCAGCCTCTGCTATATGCAACTCATTCAAGTTCTTTCCCATTTCAAACTGAAGATGTGAAGAGAAAGACAGAAACAAATTCCACAGTGCCAAAGAAAGCAATTCTTACCCTCTTCCCAAGCTGCTACCAAAGCAGTTCAGACAGTTTATGGTGCCCAGCAGCCAGCCGGCCATGCCCGAGGGTGGCTGCCCTTCACAATGGGCTCTGTCTGTGCAGCACTGGTCATGGCACAGTTTTTCATTTTTTGCTTTGTTCATGGACTTCACTGTGATGGCAACCTTTTTTAGAATGAGGAACTACTGTAGAAAACTTGGCTATCAAGCTCTGTTAGAAGTAACAGGAACACAGCAGTCTGATTGTGGGTATTGTTTTATTATTAATTTTAAAACTCAAGTTTGTTCTTTGGACTCAAGATTTTTCAGATCCATGAAGATGATAATGTTAACCCATGTCAAGCTAAAATCTATTCAAAATAATTGGCTTAGAGAGCCATGTTACCCTTCACCTTTGGAAAAACAGGTTTGCCTCATACTCCAAAAATACTCTTCTATTAAGATTCACATTTGCATTTTAAAAGTTTATCTCCTTTTTCCTTGTCACTTTTTGAGGATGGACTCTCATATCTCTAATTTGAAAATATTGCAACAAAGTTACTTTTAAATTATCAGGATTGTAACACCAACAAGACCCTTACATCTTTTTTTCTGTCAATCAGAAGCTACTGTACAAATGGAGTTATGGTTGCTGATAGTGTTCCCTTTGGATCACTACGAAAAACTTCCTGATCTTTAAGGTGAAGGTCACATGCACAGGCATTGCTGCTGAATTAGCATAATTTGATCAATTCATTAGTTATAAATAATACGTTAAAAAGATCTAAGAAGAAAAATCTAAGAAGAAATACTCTTGGTTTATCTAGTTTCTAGGTAAAGCAAGTTTTGTCAAATAACTATTTTTTTAACTGTCTGTGTTAGACAAGGCATAGGATATGGACAATGGCATAGGCTAAAACACCCGTGGTAATGTTTCTAGGTGGCATTATGGACAGATCACATCCTACTTCTACACATGCCTGCGGCAGGACTTCTGTATAAGCGGATCTTTATTTGCTCATTTCAATTTTGCACCCAGTGAGAGACTAGCTATTGAATTACTAAAGTAAAATTTACCTTTTCAATTCAACCATGAGCTAAGGGATAAATACCTACTTAGATGCTTGAATTCAAAAAGACATGATTCCCCTTTGGAGGACTTTAGAGATTTCTATTAATTTGACAGTGAATGCAGGTGTTTGCTTTAGGATGCTTTCTTCACTAGACATCTAAAATTCAGATCCAAGCTAGACAGTCAGATGCAGAGTTGCAATACCTTGACGCATGCTGAATAGACAGACTGGATCATATTCCTTATGATTAACATTTTATGAAAGTAGGATAGGTTTAAAGTGAAATCTCTTTCCCAGTGGTCTTTCTGCCTTCAAATATGGCCATTAAAATCCTGAGCTATTTTTAGGCTTTCTACACAATTTATTAAATATTAAAAATTTAAGTAGGTAAGGAAAATTAGTGTGCTTTGCTGTCAATGTGAAAAACAGCTTGATATAAAGTTTCAGAGTCTGGAATTCAGAGTTCTTTAGATCATCACAAGCAAAGTAATGAGGCAACTTCAACCTGGAACAACAGACAGTAAGAGGTAAATAAACATGAATGCCCAAATGAATGAAGGAGCAGACACTCCAAAGCTCAGAGAAAGAGAATGAAATAATGGCAAAACAAGAATTTTAAGCTGAAATGGGAAAGTGATTATGTAATACAAAATTTGTATGACTCAAGCATAAAATACCATGACTGCAGTAAAAGATATACTAAATGTAAAAGCTAAAATAGCAAAAGCAAAGGAAATGCTTCACAATTAGTAAAAGCAATCTTTTCCCTCAAGATAAAAGTACATATACTCTGCATGCTGCACAAAACCTTTTGGTTTTGCAACAAGAAGTTATTGTGTCAGAGGTTTCCAGTTGAGTAGCAGCTACTACGATGGTAGCAGATGACCAGCTCGCTGTCCAGACCCTTGCTCCAGCCCAGGTAGCCCTTATTCTTCAGAGGCTCCTCACAGCATTGTTCTAACAAACCCCACAAATCACAAGAGTTTGCACTTCCCATGCGTTCCCATTTCTCTTCTATGTTACGCTGAACACTTTTGATGAATTTATGCTCATAGGGTCATGTAAAGAAGGGCTATGCATCTTTAAAACAGACAATTAAATGGTAGGATTGGTACCTGTATCTTATATTGTTAAAAAAATCCTTAAGATTTCAAACAAAATGAAGCTATGGAGTGCTGAAACCTCTGCCAAAGCAACAGAAAGAAGTATTTGAAAGCCTCATTAATAACAATTGATTAGAGTCAATCAGAGGTAGTACAATGCTTTGCAGATAGTTTTGTCAAGCAAAAGCTGCTATGCTATGAATACATCTGAATATACTTGGCACTTGGCAGTGAGTTTAATCATGATAAATTGTGGAAGACATAAAAATAAGACTAATCACTCTGTGAATATGAAACATTACTCACCAGAAATTAATGCATATTCTGGGAAGTAAATTAATTCCTGATGTCCTTTCTGAAATACATATTATTAGACTTACTAATTTTGAAAGTGACTTTTCTAAGGTACAATATTCAAATATATAAAGTATTTACTAGTCCTCTCATAAAAACAGATGAAATATTTAAATATGGCAGAAATTGTATCACTAAAATAATCTCCTATTGTTGGTAAACTTTTAAACTGCATGGGAAGGGCTTTCTAGAAAGCAATCAGTTTTGTGGAAGTAATCAAAATCTAAATTCCAAAGAGTCATTCTACATTTGTATGTAATTTCATTTTTATGTTAGTCATCCTTCGGTTTGAGTGAAGTTCCCCTCCCCCCAAGTTGTGCTTTTCAAGGACAGCCCTTGCTCTGGAAGCTTCATCAGCTGCCTAACACTTCAGGCACGTCTGGTTCACATCTCCGCAGTGGAGACTGCAGAATGTGAGCACAGGCGTTGCTGTGGTTTTTGAGATGCTTCAGAGGTCCTCCACTTCCTTATCTCATGGTGCCCTGACTGAGCTGGAGCCCCACCAGCAAACCCCTGAGCTGTCCACTGCACTTAGGCTGTCAACAGCACAAACTCATGGCTCAGCACGCAACAGGGTGTAAAGCCTGTCTTTGCACACATGAATACACAAACACGTCCAGCTGAGGGCAGAACAGAGCCGGTGCATGAGATGCCCACACACAGGGGGTAAAACTGTGGTTACAAGTTGCCCAGAGAAGTTGTGGCTGCCCCATCCCTGGAGGTGTTCAAGGCCAGGCTGGATGGGGCTTCGAGCAACCTGATCTAGTGGGAGGTGTCCCTGCCCATGGCAGGGGGGGTTGGAACTCAATGATCTTTAAGATAACTTCCAACTCCAACCATTCTATGATTCTAACTGAGTCTGCTTTGTGAATATATCCAGTTGGTTTATCTCTCAGAGATCTCAATCCCTGCAGAATGAGCTCTTTAAGAGCTGTGAAAGACCGCTCTGCTGGAGCCAGAAGTAAAGGAATAATGAGAACAGTTCAACCTAAGGCAACCTCTAAATTTGATGTGATGTGGGGAAGTGTCTATATATTTGGGAGAATCAATATTAACAAAAAAAAAATTAAATACTGAAAATTACGTGATTCAGAAAGGGTAATGACTCATAAAAACAAGAGAAGCACAGCGCTAAAAAGGTCAACGATTTACCTAATTAACAAAATATATTCTAAAGAAGATCATGAAAGAAAAGAATCAAATCCAAGAGACTCAAAGAAAGAATTTTAGATTATGGAAATTCAAATATGTCTTGCAAAGCTCTTTAAAAGGCTTCTTAACAGCTGCTAATTCACATTGTTTTACTCTGCCACACCTGACTATTTGGAAGATTAAAACAAATATACTATAATAAGTGCCAACAGGATCCTTCTCTTTAAAATGACCAATCATATACTCTAGCTGCTGAAGCTGCAGAGTTTTTGGCCACTAATATTTTTTCCTTTATCTCTTTTCTTTACTATTTTACCCTCTCAGTTGCCGATTATGGGCCAATTCTTCACAAGAAGTCTTCAGCTTCATGTCAATAACAGCGAAGACATTGTAGTATTGCTCTGGGTACTTTGGAAAACCTGAATGGACTTATAGGATAAGCACATTCTGAGAACTATTCCCTGCCAACTGAGAAGGAATAATAATACATCCCTGTACATGCTCCTCTTTCATTACAATTCAAGTAGACCTAGACAACTAGTATAAACACAACAATTTGTGTGCTTATACCTGCGTGAATGGTGAAAAAACCTTTATACTTGTGAAAAGCGCAAATAAAGTAGGATGTCAATGCCTTGGGAGCAGAAAAGGGCTGGATGGTTACAATATAATCTTGTAACACAGGTATGCTGAAATGCTCTAGGTCTGCAAAATCTAACTCATTAATAATGAAAGATTCTTGCATTGCTATCAAGAAAATGAAAAGGTTTGTAACTGTATACATAGAGATTTCTTTGGGAGACTAGAAAAAAGAGACACTGCTAGCATGAGCAAAAAGCTGTCAGACCTGCATGAAGAGCTCTTTACCATAGTTACTAAACAAAACCAGATGTTTCTAATATAATTTTTCCTGGCTCCGGTTTATTCACTATACCCATCTCTGGGTGATCTTCCTGTGATAAGATGTGGTAGTTTGTAGGTTTTACCAGCCAGACACTATCTGATACACATATTTTAGTTGCCTCTCTACTAAGAGACAAGAATTTTCCTTTCATAAATGGAAAAAGGGAAAATTCATTTGCTTAAAATGTTGTTTCTGTTGTTCCTAAGATATGCACAATGTGACAGCTGCTACTGAAGTTGGCTTCATAACTCTACCAGCACTTAAATCTTCTGTTATTCCAGTTCTTGGGAAAGAAATTGAACAGGCATTGATAAACGCTGGCACTGTCAAAGCAGCAACATCAAAGGCTACTTACTACCAAATAATTATTAGTAAAGCAGAACACTAAATTTATAAGATCTTAGAAGGGAAAGGAAGAGGTCTGCAGTGTCCTAATGCACACAGGGGACCGAATGGGAACATTAATCTCTTATTTTAGAAGAAATCTGCCCTCACTTTCCTGAGAGGTGAGTGTCTAGGAAAGAAACAGGAAGAGATTATACTTCTTACTGTTCAGAACCTGATGACTGTCTGACTAGTTCAAAATGAAATCAGCTGTAACATTATTACAGCTCTTCAGATGTGAGCAGTTTTTATGCTATTCATTTTTATGGATGACATAAATTTGCTGTAAAGGCCTACAGACTATCCAAACACTGCAGCTCCAATTACTTTCTATGATGTAAAGCCCCCCCAAAATTGATTGTGGATTCAAGATGTACAGTTCAGTAGATATCTCAGCAAAAATGGACTAATGCTTAATGCTGTAGGAGTTAGGTCTGAATACTCCCTTGCTTTGCTAAACAGTTCCCACTTACATTGTGAGATTCCTCCAGATACATTACCTTAGTCTGCTCTTCCAGCAGTAAAACCACAGCTCTGGCTCATTCATTCTGCTCTGCCCCCCTCCTAAAGTGCAACAAGCACTTGCTAAGTTCATTCAAGAACTGACCCCATTTTGCTGTGCTTCACTGTGCTGACAGGCAACATCAGCCCTGGATACCGAGCCTCACAGATAATGCAGCAAGGTAGAGTCCTAGCTCTGTACTGTCACTCCTAAATAAGTGGCCTCCTCTTCAGCAGTTTTGGCTGTAACAAGTTCTTGGCTGGAATTCTGTTACTCTTTTCCTGAATTTTTGATGAAAAAGTCCATAAGGAGTTGAGATGACTGAATACAGCTCTAAGATGTCAGTTACAGCCAACAAGGTTTGAAACATTTTGTTTCACCACAGTGAGATATACTGGCTGCAAATTATCATAGAATCGTGGAATACCAGGTTGGAAGGGCCCTCGAGGATCATCTGGTCCAACCTTCTGCTGAGAAAGACTGGACCAGATGACCCTTCATGTCCCTTCCAAAAAAATTTGTATTGCTTTGGAGCTAGTCTCATGTTTTGAAATTGGTGCTGCCAAAAAATACATGTGGATTTTATTAATTCAAAGCTTTCGAAGTCTCTGACAGTAATTTACCTGAAAACATGAGCTCAGACACTCAGAACCATCTCCTTCATTTGCCTAAACTGAGATTAACTTGGAGGTGGATGGAAGAGCTGGTTTAGAAAAGCTGACTTTGCACCTTCTTTCTTGTCAAGTCATCTGAGTGCATTTGTGAGTAGTTTTAACTGGGTTAGCCATTGTGGGACATTTGACAACTGGACAAAGACGGATGTTGTGGTTTGAATCGACAAGTGCAGGACACTTGGAAAAAAAATGGTCTATGTGGCCACAAGGGTACCTCGATCTCCTGTGTCCCAATGAATGTGTGGTGTCCAGCTGATGCTGATGAGGTGAAAAGTTTAGAGCCTTTAAACTCTTCACTCTGTAAATTCCCATCTGGTCTCTCTTTGGTTTGCAAGGGGCAAAAGTTCACAAACACTGAAGGAAGTCAACACCACCAGTGATGGTAACTGGAAGAGCTCCTACTAACATGAATCCGTTTTTCAGGATTATGAATTATGTCAATGTCTGCTTATGTCAAATTGCTTGCAAAATGCCCCTGTATTAGCTTCCTGGAAGATAATCTCCTATGAGACTTTTAGAAATATCTTGATTGCTCAGTCCCTTTTCTTTACCGTAAGATTGTAAATGCCCAGAGACTTCACTGATAGAAGTTCAACAAATTATGGGAATACATTAGCAGGTTGTGATCCTTTGTGGCATTCCGGTGAAAACAATTCTCTCAATATGAAAAACAACCCGTAGTCTTGTTGTTATTAAGAAGTATCAGACCTTCTGTTCTCATGCTAGAAGAGTGAAACAGCATCACTGTGTACTACTCACTCCAGGCAAGGTGCTAATTAGAAATCACAACTGCCATGCTATTACTGAGAAATGACTGGGTTTCTTACCATAACTGAAATAAAACCTCTTGAGCAAATTTTGCAATAATTTAACTATTTAAAGTAGGAATCTCATTTGTTTTTGTTTTAAATTCCATTTAAAGACTTTCCACTTCAAATTTAAAACATGAATGTGCCATGACTTCAGGAAGCCGCTTGGCAACACACTGTTTAAAAATTGAAACACATACTACTATTCGTTCCATTTTTTAAACCCCACAACAACGCCCAAAACATGTATTTTGAACCTTCATCTGTTTTTTTTTTTTTTTTTTTCCTGAGGTCCAAAGGCAACACCCAGGGTTTGGGGTTGAGTTGGGAAAGCTCAATGCACACCACTCACTTTGGGCCTCAGTACTGTTCCCTGCTGGTGAGATTCCTAGCTGGGTACCTGGTGGGAAACAGCACCAAGCACAGCAAAGCAGTAAGGACCACGGGAGCTAAGACTCCTGCAAGACTGACTGAGCGGATGAGTGAGATCAGAGTCACATGCTCCCTGCTCCTCACAAGACTACCTAAAACTAAACTATACGGCTAAGAGCATCATGCAGACAATGCAGCTTCTTATATCACGTTTAAATCATCTCAGGATAGGTGTCTTGACTTCTCTTGTCACAAGTACTTCCTAAGGGAAAAAATCTGGAGCGAACAGCAACCCTGTTGTCTTGATATAAACTTCACAGCCTTTCTGGACAAAACTTCATGTGGTTTAAGAAAGGCCTAATTTTAATGATTTATTTTGAAATCTTACCTTTCTTACTCTGCCTTCCTTTTGTTCTTTTTGTAGCTTCAGTGTGCCCAAATGTTACAGGAAGAGCATTACAAGAAGCAAATCTTGCTCCATTCTTCTAGGATCCAGAAACCTGGGGCAGAGGGGTGAAGGCATCTCTAAACCAAAATACAGAAATACCCAAAAGAGAGCCGAGTGGGAAACAGTATCCTTGAAACACGGGATGGAGCTCCTATACTTCCATTTAAATATTGATATCTAGATCCTGAAAAGCATCAACTGCTGTAGTTAAGCACAACATAGGAACATATGTTCAGGCTTAGGGTGGAACTTGGGAAAAGTCAGGCCACGGGTCCAACTCCAAGCCCTTTGGTTAAGAGGACTCTATAGTGGCTGCCACTCAAGCTGGCACCTGCCCCCAGGAAGGAGCCCAGGTGCTGTTTTGCAAAAGTACCACAAGCTTCAGAGGGAAGCCTTGTCAGGGTCTCTAAGGACACCTGCAGAGGCTCCTGAACTACAAGAGAAATTTCATCTCCTTTCATCAAAAACCGAAAGGCTTATTTCTTGAAATATGGAGCTTTGTCTAACTTAACAATTTAGTTTTTCATCTTTTGCAGTAACATACCACGAGCAGATAACTAGCACAGCTCCACTGAAGTTACTATTTATAAGCTGGAGATCTACTTCTTCCAAATCAGTTCAAGCCTTCCTACTTCAAATGCCTTTTTAATTTGCCATGAACAAAGCAGAGGAAATGTATCATTCAGGAATGAGATCTGGGCTTATATTTGATCATCCTCACTTCACACAGATAGACCTTTATGTCACTGAGCATTTCAGATAAGAGCTGACAGCACCTTCTTTTGTAAATCAACAGAGGGATCAGTGGACTTTATTCAAACTACAAAAATATCAAACTGATCCAAAGTATGTTCTACATAATGAACAAATAAAATCCTTCTCTCTCAGCTACTCAGTAAGAGCATTTGTAAGGCTTTCAAGAAGCAACTGCAAACATTTTTAAAAGCCTTTGTTCCTGTGAAATGTATTCTGAATTATCATAAGCAAACTTCATACACTTTTAATTTTCATTATTACACTTTTCTGTTACCAATACCAGACACAAGGCTGGGGTATCACCTAAGTGTGAGGGTTATTTGAGTCACCCAGTCGTGCCCAGGGGGGGTGCTGCACCTCCCCACGAGCCCAGTCACTGCACCTGGCCTTACCTGCATCCACTACCCATTCCACTTGGAAGACAAAATGCATTAACCTAGCCCCCAGTAAAACTGCTTTAATGTGAAATTGTGTACATTAAGTTGTGTGTAGTTATTGCAGCTCCATTGATTGACCCTGATTCATTAAGCCACGATAATAAACTTCTCTTGTTGCCTGCCCTGTAACATATCTGCTAGCCCAAACCAGGAAAGATAATAATTCTCTATCCCTTTGCAGACAACCTTTTCCGTTGTTTTCCAGGCAGTCTCATTTTTTGAGAAGTTCTGATTGCTGGTATTTCACCTACAATTTTAAGAAACCTTGTAAATTAAGCCTACCAATGCCACCTTTTGAGTTTTATTACTTAATAATCAGGTGTCTCCTTGCAAAGCAGAGAATCTGTAGATTGAAATGAATGCCACATGAAACTCTTAGCTGTTCAAAGAAAAAGCTGGACCTAATATCTCCAAACTGTCTTGCAGTAATGATTGCTGTAATTAGCATGTACAACATACTAATTTATGTTACTGTGATCAATAGGAAAATTAGACAGTCGTCAACGGCATAAAGACCAAATAATCGGAACATATCCCTAATTTGTTCGGTGAGTAAGAAAAAGAACTTCATATATACGTATTTTTGTTCTACACTTAACATGATAGTATCAAAGACTCTGTCAACCCTTGACACTATAAGGGACAAGATGATTCATTTCACTAAGGATTTCATAGTTAAACATTTTAAAAAACATAAATAAATTTCTCTAGGCTTCATTTTCATATATTTGGAAAATCAAAAAAAGTAAGCAATACCAGTTTTGTATTTGCTTTAGTTCTGCTGCTGACACATTTCAAAGTGGTTTGAGAAAAAAACCTACAACTATTCAGTTATGAATCATTCCCAAACCCATTCCTCCTTATAAAGCAGTTTGTCCAAGCCTTTCCAGCATGTGTCATTGAGCCAACATCTGCTGGACAAATGACCTCCTGGGCACTGAGGCTCAGATCATGAAAATAAAAAGAACAAGGAAGGTGTTTATATGCCAATTTAGTACCACCAACACCCTCAAAACTAAACCGCTGCTTCACTGTTACAGGATTTTGAGCTGAGTACAAAGTGTCCTCAGAACCAGTGCCACCTGAGAGCAAATTAGCTATTCAAAGGTCCAGTGTGAGCTACAACCCCAAAGCAGGACTTGTCCTGTGAAGTGGCCCATCTCCAGCCTTCCTACTAAGCCTGAATTTTGTGAGTTCCTATACAAGATGCAGAACAAACAAATTATGTAAGATGTGTGTTTCTTTAAGAAACAGAAGACTCACTGGAGATACAGAGCATCACACTCAAGCCCTTGCTCCAAAGCAGCTATCCACATTCAGACCTCCTATGCCCATCTGAGACCAAGGGAAAACTTCACTCAATTTCTCTGCTTTACACAAATACTTAAATGCTTATTGGAAGAGGGAGTTCACCCTGTTCCTGAAAAAAAATGCCCAAAACACTAGAAAATCAGAGTCTCTTTTCTCTGACTGAACGGTCTATTTATGAACGTATAACTATGAATAGAATAGTTATGTATACAACATGAAATAGCTTCAACAGGAAATGTGGCTTTCTCTCATATACCAGGAGAAATACAAGCATTTCAAGCATATTGTGCTTCGTAAGATAAAGCCTTGACCATGAAGGGCCATTCATGGCTTCTGAGTGCTTGCGGCTGGTGATAGGATCAGTCAGATTGGTATTCATGAAAACCCTGAGAAAAAAAACTGGACATACCCACCCTAAATCCTGCATGCGCATGGCACATTATATAGCAACCAACGAGGAAAACAGTGACCAGATGTAAGTGTTTTCATAAGTACCACGTGACACAGCAATGAAAGAATGAGTAGCTCTTCAGAAAATCAGCAGCAAAGTCAACAGAACATCTTGTTCCACTATGTTTGTAACCAAAGAGATCTGAAATCACCAGACCTGAGTTGACAATAGAGCAAGACTGCATTCAGGCTATGAATTTTTAACTGGCTACCACAGACTTGTATATATATTGTCCTTGAGATAAACTTGTTGAGACTGGCAATAGCTAAAAGCATAGTTTATTTTTTACTTGGAACAGATGTCTGTTTTAATAGTTGCTAGAAGTCCTACCACATACTGCATAGCCCTGTGAGGGGCTATAAAAAGTAGTCCAATGTAAAAAGTACTGGTCCAATGATCTTACAATTTATGTGTAGGGCAAAACAAAACCAACGAACAAAGATGGATGATAAAGAACATGAAAACTAGTCCATCAAGTCAACACCTTGGCTGCTCAATTTTTTTCAACGAAAGAGAGAGCTCTCAGGATGCAGAGGGTTTAGTATTTGCATTGGGTTTGTTCAGGTTTTTCAGAGTTAAAGTTTCAGAGCCTGTGATCAGCTACACCATGCTGCTGTGGTTGATTCCTATTCTTTTTACAGTAAATATGCCTATACCAGTTCCTGAAAACATAGACATGAAAGCAGAAATACTCTCTGTGGCCTATCAAGAGCACTGCAAACAGCATTACCTCAGAAAATGAATTAAACTGTAAAAAATTAATTCCTGCAGTGCCACCTTGTGTTCAGATGTAATTCCAAATCCTAACAGCCCCTCCACCTGTATTTATGCCAATGAAGCCTTCCAGCTCTGGAAACTGATTCACCCTAAGGTTAGTTGAACAACAAAGCATCTCCTTGGACATCAGAAAAACTGCTTCTCACACATTTTAGGATTAACCTCCTTCCTGGAACTTCCTAGAATCCCAGGGACCTCAATTCAGAAGCCAGATTCTTCTGGAGCTGAGAAACACTTCAAGCTGTACCAGTATGTGGCAGCCAGGACACTCCATGATAAACTAGAAAAAGTACCTGGAGAACGGATGAACTTGCTTGGTTTTGCAACTTTCAAGAAAAGGATATTGCAAAAAACATTCAAGTAAATGACATCAATATGATTGCAATAGGCCACATAGATCTATTATAAGATAGATCCCGATTTCACCTCTTTCTACACATAGGAGTGTTGGAATTTTAAGTATCTAATTTCTAACTGCAAAAACTCTAGTGAGAAAAAGCAAGAAGTCACTCTCTATGCAGCAAAACACTAAAGTAGGTCACACTTATTCTGTAACAGAAAATTTGCAGAATTCCAGGGCATGTCAGAGAGAAAAGCATAGGAAATAATTATCAATAAAACCCACCAACCTCAAAAATTATCCTGAAACTTGCAGCACAAGTGAGAGAATTCCACTGAAGCTGAGAATATTATTCTAATTTCATCAGTATCGCAAGGAACTAGATTCCGTTCTCAAACCCAGAAAGCAGTAGATTGATTTATTTATAAACTCATGTAGTTACATTTAGACATATTTTTAAAGAAGTTGAATAACCACTTCCTGACCACATATGGTTTCCACAGACAGCACAGATACCAAGGGTGGATCTAAAGTGGAGGTTATGGGTAGGAGATTGATCTACAATGTGCTATGCAGCCTTGGGAAGCAGAGGGTACACACAGAGGCGTAGCTGGACACAGAGCTCCGTGTCATTCCTTCTAGCATGAACATCAAACATGTAGGGTTGAAGAAGCTTAAATGGTTCTGTTAACTGCTCTCTGCCACACTCCTCCTGATGAGTGTCACTAGGCAGTGCTCATTCCTGCTGTGTTTTGTGAGGCTGTTTCAGAGAAGGGACTGGGCGTAGTCCTGGGAAACAATGCATGCAGCATGAGGCGGAGATTTCTAAAACTTGTATTTTACCCAACTCCTTGGCACCTTCCCTGTCACTGACCTTCCAAAACAATGCATATGGGAACACCTGCCATGACCTGTCAGCATCCACAATGACACTACTATGACATGCTGTCATTTAGGGAGGATGAGGAAGATGAGAATACTGAGCAGGAAGCTCCAGGCAGCTTGAAGCAGGAGGAGTCATGGAGCTGCTGTCCCAGGAGGTGGCAGCATGATGCAAGATCATAAGCAGCACCCACACCAGCCACACCTTGACTGTTACCAGGTGCATGAAGAAACAACATTGCTGGACACTGCTAACTGCTGACCTGCTATGTCTCAGCACTTCTGGGCCCACAAAATGTCCTCACTCAGTGACAGTCTGTTGGATGCGATTTCCAGTCAGAAGGATTTGAGTAGGTCGCTAACTCCAGGACTGGAAAGGCCACTTTCATCAAAAACTGACAGAAAGGCTAAGGTGGGATGAGACCTCTGGAGATCATTTAGTCCAATGCCTCCTCAAGCAGGGGTTGAGCCAGCTAGAGCCTGTTGTTCAGGACCATATCCAGATGCCTTTTAAATATCTCCAAGGATGGGGGTTCCACAACCTCTTTCAGCAACTTCTGCCAATGTTTAACCACCCTCACCACAAAGTCCGAGTGTGGCTCTCCAGGGCCTTTGTCACCTCTGCCAGATCAGGTGGGTGGGAGCATTCTTAGCCCAAGCAGCAGTCCTTGGTCTCCCGCCACTCCAGAGTGCAACTTACTTTCTTATGTTTTAAGAGGACTTCAAGTATTTGAAGCATGACTGTGTGAGCCCTTCCTTGAACAAACAAACCAGTCATTTTAAAGAACTGTGAGTTTAAAAATAAGCAGTTCAAAAAGCAAGATGGAGAGAAAATCAGAGGCAAGATAAAAGATTTAGAGCCTCCAGCTACTTTGTGTTCTGTGGAATCCTGTTGAAACTGGTGGAATACCACTAATATTTGCCCATGCGGATGCATTGAACCAAATATCCATACACACATACTCCCAATCCAAACTCTAGAATTTTTTTTGCAAGAAAGTTGCCATCTTCCCACTCTCTACCCTCGGATTGAGGGAATAAAAATAGCTTCATTCCTGAAGTATGAAAAGTCTCTTGACATATGGACCCTCTCAACACTCAGTCACATCAAAGATTTCCCTATCCTGGGTGTCAGAATAATGTTTTGACCAGTCATTGACTGGGCATGGCCAGAAGATGGAGCACAAGCCCCTCTGCTTTTATTCTTGGGGTTCCACCACCAGAAGAGATGCTCTGTTTATTTGCTTTTATTTTATTTTTTTTTTTATTAATTTGGTTTTACATAATTTATGGAAGCTGTTTGGAAACTCAGAACATTTATCATCACACAATGCATGAAATCTGAAGATAAATGGAAGATTATTTGAGGTCTGAGACATAAGAGATCAAAATCAGGTAGGATTTATGCTTGCTTCAAAAATGGTAAAAAAAAACAACCCAAACTCAAGTTATGACTTTCAATCCTTGAGCAAAACAAAACCTGGAGCACTAGATACTTAGTGTGTAAATGTATGTGTGTGTATATGTTGCATATATATGTGTATGCATGCATGCACATGTATGTTTTCCTCCATCTAGAAGGAGAGTGAACATTTCCACCCCTTTAGAAAGAAGGATGAAAGTCTCCCTTTTGCAGGTGGGGACACTCAGACACCAAAGATGTAGCAGTGACCTCGGGCCAGACAGCACCAATGATGGCGCTGGCAGGGAATCTCAGGGCTTAAGTTCAAGGCTGGGTGCAGACTGCTGTGTGTCCACCGAAGGCCTCCACCCAGCTGAATGTAGCTACAGTTTACAGACTGGACCATTTTCTATTTGCTAGGCTCTGAGCCCAGGCAGAGCAGCCACATGGCTGTTTGAATTGCTCCTGGCTGCTATAATTTGGAAGGCTTGACTCCCACTCTGTTGTCAGAGCCTCAAAACCATATTGTCTCAGTGATGAGAAGGCGTTAAACTGCCTTGTCTGGTTAGAAAGATGTGCAGGGTATATGACATCCTATGGGGATGCTCCTGCTTACACTACATAGGGGCCTGTGAGGTGTACCTTTGGAAATCTCAGATTTTAAAGATAAAATTAAAAGAAAACAACTACCCACTGGGTAGTTTACAAAGCAGGGGTTTGATGCATCTATGTGTATTGTGGTACTGATGGGTATTGTGGTACTGATGCATCTATGTGTATTGTGACACAGTACCAAAAAGAAAGCATGTGCTTTTAGCTGAAAAAAATCCCAGTGCAGTGATAAACTCAAATAAATCTTTGTGCAAAGTATCAAATCAGTTTCATTAAGCTCAGACTTTGAGGGAGATCTACAGCATTGTCAATTCTCCCAATTTCACAGAGATTTTCAAGACACCTGCTATTCTGCTTCCACTACAACTGTGAACATGTCCCTGTGAGAATCTGAAATACCTTTAAAAACATTCTTAGGGCTACTGGCTAGAGGGAAAGGTTGAAATCTTGATGCATTTGGACTCTGGGATTCAGCCATAAGATGACAAAATGAATAGATAAAATAAAGAGCAATAAAATGTTATTTTATTATTACATCTACTGACTTTGAAGCCCTCCCTCTCATAGGATTTTTGACCGGCAGTTCTGAAAAGCTTAGTGACTGAAATACTGAACATCCAAGGAAGTAGCAGAAGCAGGTACTGAATTTACTAGTGCAGTATAAAGTGGAAGAGAGGCCTAGGTATATAGTCCCAAAAATCTGAGCCTGGAGAACCAGCTGACTAGACAGGCTTCTGCCCTCCAACAAAGAGAAGGAGCAAAAGAAACAAAAATCTGCATCTGCTCTTTCACCACAAGCCAAAAGGCACGAGAGCTTCAAGTTCCTCAGAGAACCAGTTAGTCAGAAAAAGGTTGAAAAGGCAGATCCTCCAAGCAGGAAGAGCAGCAGGCCTTCTCATTAGTAACATTTCCAGCATACAAGCTAGTAAGTGCCAAGAAATGGCATCGGCACTATAGCAAGGTTTCTCACTAATTCTCAGGCTTCAAGATGATGCTAACAAATCCCACTCCTCCTCACGCCCCCATTAATTTTTCATCTCTCATCCAAGTCAGCTCCTTCAGTCTTACAGCTAGAAGCTACCTGGAAAATAACTGCGAATCCTGCATCACCACTTCCATAAGTCTCACAATATAGATACTAGCCCGTTTTTTCCACTTAGTTTGACTGGGAGGGTGATTATTAAGAGAAACAATGCAACAATCCCACGTCCAGAAGTGTCAGGGACTTAGTGAGCATGACAATTTGGGGTTTTGAAGGCTGTAATATTTTACTCCAGTGTTGCACAATAATGTTTACCAGTACTTAGTGCTGCTGTCACCAGAGGAAACGAAAAGTCTCTTTTTCCCCAAGCTGGTGCCAAGGAACAGAATTAGGAACCTACGCAGTCAGTGTCAGGTCATACATGACCCATTTGGCTGCCAGCTTTAGACATGGAGAAACATACTTGATACCAGGTCAAACCGAGTTCATTTCCAAGTGCTCAGGTAGGGTGAAAAAGTGTAGCAACAAGTAATAACCAGGTTTCCACCAATTTTAAGTTCTTGAAATTGCTAGGATGCCGTAAAGTCATTTCAACATAAATGTCAATGGGCTGTATCAAACTATTTTTCCTGGGAGTGTTGAGTCTCAGGTTCACCCACCTTTCAGTGTTAAAGCAACAAACTCAATATTGAGTAACAGAAATGGGCTAAAAAAAAATTATCTCTTGAGCACAGTCTTCTAGCCTCTTCTTGTTGGCTCCTCCCACCTATCCTTTCCTTACTGCTGCTACTTCTCTTTCTTCCTGCCACCATCTCTCACATTCCCATCCCAGCAATCTGTCCTGCTGGTCTGCAGCCATAGCCTTCTTCTAGCCCCTGCAGATGCTTTACCAACTTTCAAAGTCCTTACTGAAAACATGCAAGTAGAAGGCTTGAAAACAGAAGAAAGTTTTTCCTCAGCACTGCTGCTGCCACCTCTTTGGAGCACACAGCTTGAGCTCCCAACTTCTCTTTAGGATCAGAGAATCTAGTAAGTTGGTACTAGTGCTCTACATTGGTCTATGAAGCTGCCTACTAACAAGAGCTTCAACCATTTCTCCACCGAAAATCTTAATTACATTCATACCAGCTTCCTTAATCCCTTTATATTTCCCTGGATATAAATTACATCCCAAAATATTTTTTAATGCTTTATCACATTACAAATGTGATAAAGAATTAAAAAAAATTACAAAAAATAAGCTTTAAGGCAAATGAGAACAACACTCAGGCCGCTTAAAATAAGTTGTGTGTGCCTTTTGATAGGACATCATACTCTTTGTTCCAAATTCTTATCTTTCATACCACTACCACATACCAGCAACACCAGTAATTTTGAGAAAACTAACGTGAGATTACATAGTAACACGGAAATTAAAGATCAAAGAGATACGAGACAAATCCTATGAAATTCAGCATAGCCTTCAAAGTGTTGTAACCCTGTACTCTTGTCACCTGACTTTTGCTCATCTTCCCAGATATCTACTAATAGATTGCAAGCACTACTTCCCTGCAAATACTGCATGGAAAGTCAAAGGAAGGTCTTCAGTGAACTTAATGTGGGTCATCCCACATCATAACACACATAATGCACAGCTTTGCTCTCTGTGTGGCAAAGGACTAACTTGAAAACTCTCTGTGAGTATATCTCATCATAGTGGTGAGTACTTTTGTGGGAATACCCACGTGGCCCAGGCCAGTAACTCTACACAAATGACAGGGACTTCTGCACAGATAGATAACCTGGTGAGATCAAGGAGTATTTAGTCAACAGGTGGATTATCAGCTCCACACCCTGATGGTGTCACAAAGCCTGAGCCTGGCACTGTGCTGAAGTTATTTCAGAGCCCCTGCATCTGGAGCAGCCTCATTCAGAGCTACAGAGCAGCCCTCTGCATGGTACTGGATTGCCCTGCACTGTCTTCCCCTTCAAGGTATGGAGTGCACCTTCACAAACTTTTACTCCTTTTCATAGAATCATAGAATGGTTAGAGTTGGAAGGGACCTTAAATGTCATCAAGTTCCAAGCACCCTGCCACGGGCAGGGGCACCTCACACTAGACCAGGTTGCTCAAAGCCCCATCCAGCCTGGCTTTAAACACCTCCAGGGATGGGGCAGCCACAACTTCCCTGGGCAACCTGTTTCAGTGCCTCACCACCCTTACAGTAAAGAATTTCTTCCTAATATCCAATATAAATCTCCCTTCTAATTTAAAACTGTTACCCCTTGTCCTATCACTACACTTCCTGACAAAGAGTCTCTCTCTTGCTCTCCTGCAGGCTCCCTTCAGACACTGGAAGGCTGCTATAAGGTCTTCCTGGAGCTTTCTCTTCTCCAGGCTGAACAGGCCCAGCTCTCTCAGTCTGTCCTCATAGGAGAGATGCTCCTTCCCTCTAATCATCTTCGTGGCCCTCCGCTGGACCCATTCCAACAGTTCTATGTCCTTTCTCTGTTGAGGACTCCAGAGCTGGACACAGTACTCCAGGGGGGGTGCAGAGTAGAGGGGTAGAATCACCTCCTGCAATCTGCTGGTCACACTTCTTTTGATACAACCCAGCTTTTCTCTCTGGCTGATCAGGCACATATTATCAAGACCTAGATATTTTAAAGCTGTTTTATTTTCTGATTGAATTTACTATTCCTAAAGTTAAGACCAGGCCCAGTTGCTTCAGTAAGTGTCAAACGGCAAAACAAAAAGGGAAGAAAATTGAAAACATGCTTCTAGTAAAGCTCCCAATGTCACAGGCGTCTGTGAAGGCAACAGGAAAAACAATTCAGAAGTGGGTCACCATGGAAATTTTTTTACCATTAGTTGACATCAAGAGGCAGCTTTGAGAGATTTAATATAGTATGAAAATCCCAGAACAAATGTCAATAATTGAACTGCTAGGAGAGAAAGAAAAGCTTTTCACCTGCAAAACAGTTGTACTAGTAGGTAAGTCTCTGCTATCAATTTGGATAGTGACAACATTTCTCAGGAGTCATCAGGAAGTACAGAATATTCATCTGCCGCTAAAATCTCCATCCTTGCAAGAGAACATTATTTCTCTTCAGGCCCATCACACGTATTACCTTCCATGCGTTGTGGTTAGGAACGTATGCTTAAAAGGAGAACATAGGACTCCACGGTGGGCGAATTTGCTAGTCTGTATCTGTAATTAAAATCTTCAACCAGGCAGGGTCAGTGGTAATTAAACGTAACATGTAACCTGCTGGCCTCAGAAAGCAGCAGTTATTAACAAATCCAAACAACTTCCTTCTCATGTAATTGCTATTACTAAATCCATTCACTGCCAGGAAGGAGCACAAAAGTCAAAACCATCTAAAACTATCAAGAGAAAGAAAAATATGAACAAAGCAATACTTAGCAACTCATGTAATACTTCATCATGACAGAAAACTTTCAACTCAGAGGGACTTAGTGGTTTGCAAATGTATGTCTACGTCAAGCAACAAGGAGAAAAGAAAAATCCCAAGATCATTTTAATAAAAAATGCTAAGCATAAGCATACAATTCTGTCTCACAAAACCTACACAAGAGTCAAGAGATTTTCTACTCCACATGATGGAGTTTAGTGGAGAAATAAGAACTAACTGTTAATTAGCTAAACTGGGTCCTGAGCATGGTATTGGCACTTAAATATGGTACCTAAACCAAAAGAGGTGGCGTAACTTAGCCTACATAGAGCACCCTATACACACAGCTGTAGGGTTTCCAGAGCCTACACTAAACTGGACACATATAAACAATTTCTTTCAATCTGAACAGGTGTAATCTAATTTACGGACTCCAGGAAATCCATGTGTGTGCCAGTGTGCCAACAGCAGTGACCTGAGACCCTGGAAAACAAATAAGTCACTTGATGACAGGGTAAGACTTATGCCAGATAATCCCTCTGCTTGAAACTAAGAGGTGAAGAAAGCACAGTTAAAAGTTGTAATTGCTGTAGTTCACTGACTGTTCCCTGGGGCACTGTATTCTGAAGCCTGGAATAAAAGCTATCAGCATCCTGAATGGAGCTGTCAAGCCACACTTGTTAGCAAAATTGGTTGAGAAGATGAAAAATCCCTTTTCACTTGCAATTGATAGAGCCAATAATTCAGGCTTGCCAGAAGAAGCCTCTAACAGCGATGACATCTGAGGCAATTTGAAACCATCTAGAACTCCTTGATGGGTTTCTGTGAATTTAGCTCCCAGCGGAGGTTCAGAGATAAGCAGAACCTTGTATAAAAATCTTTTCCAAGGATGAATGTTTATATAGCATAGACCACAGTATTTCCTCCCTGTCAGGTATGCTGTAGAAATGCAAAGAAGTTGAATGTGGAAAACCTTGATGGTCAACACTCATAGGAAGAGCCTCCTTTTCATAGAATCATAGAATCATCTGTTTGCTCAAGTTTATATATTGTTTTTTTACATCCCAACTGTTGGGATGATTCTCAAAAAAAAAAAAATTTGAGAGCCCCCTGCAACAGTTTGGACAAAACCAGGAAATTCAGGGCATACACTGCCACAAAAAACTTCTTGCCACTCTAGTGAAAGGCGGCAAAGATTAAAAACCTTAGGCTTTGCTCTGTTAGGAAGAGGTTTTCCTGCTGTTGTTTTTGACTAGATGCTAAAAGGTCCCAGCAAAGGCATTTACATCCACTGGATGTGTATGAGTGTTAAATGTATTTCTGCAGACAGAAAAATGTATTTTCGCCTGTTCATGTCACAAATGTAAAAGTTCCTAAGAAACCTCCTATAAGAGCTTAGGAAGCTTTAGTGGTTTTTCAGTAAGCCACAGATAAGTAAGCTCTCATCTGATCTCTAAACCATGAAGAATCTCTCTTCATGATGACAGGCTACTCACTGCAAGTATCACCATCACAAGATGCAGATGCCACTTGCAAAGATTTACACTTTTTCTAATGGTGCTGTTTTCCTTGTGGAAGCTGATAATTCTGCTGTGAGCTGCCACTGCTACAGAATCCAGTTCTACTTTTAGTGTACAAACAAGACTCAAAGAATAGGAAACATTGAAAGCACATAAATATTGTTCTCAGTGGAACAAATTATAGCTTTTCTCAAAGGATGGAGACTCAAGATATTCTTAAGAGAAGCCAAAGTACCTGAAATACTCAAGGGCAGAAGAATTGCAGGACGTTTCATGTTATGCATTTATTTTTGTCAAAGGTTGTTGATCCATGCATTGGACACAACCTATTTGTCTCAAGGCTGATAGTGGCTGCAAGGCTTATTCGCACATATTCCTCCTGCAACACAAGCACAGAAACAATTTTTGTTAGAAGTGTTTAAAGAGACACAGAAAAATGATGAATCATACTAAGAAAGTGAATGCACCCTCTGCTCATCACGAGAACCACCACGAATAGCATTGCTGGAAATCTCTCCTGAAGTCAGCCCAAAAAGAGTTCACAGAATCCAAAGTTGATCTGAATCTCCACTTATCAGTAATGCACCTAGTCAACAGTTATCTCAAGACCCTAGGAATAACAAAAGCTTTGCCGGCTTCAGACCAGATAAAGATTTAGATCTTTATGTGGCAAGAAGTAACACAACGTTATGGAAAAAACTGGCAGGGTGCACACTGTAACTTACTGTTGGTCAGGAAGACAGGCAGTAGCTACACAAACCAGGCACCAGTGACTTTTGCAGACGTGACAAAAAAAGAAAGCATAAAGGATGATGAGAATGAAAATAATGAGGCAGTTCGTACCACTCAAGCATGGGAAGAACAATGTGCTTGTCTGAAAGATGGAAGCTGTGGGTGGACGGTTGGCGCCTGCAGCTGACTCAGGGCAGAAACAACTACTAAACACCGAGAAGCGCTTGGGAGTGTGTATCACCAGTATCACCACTCTTCCTTAATAAAGAAGCCTCATTGTCAAAAGAGTCCTGCCAATGTTTTGATGATGGATATTACATTAAATATATTCGTATTTTTACTTCTTTTCATTAACTGTTTTTTTTATTATTTCAGAACAAAAGACTATGCTGAGCTAATTAATAGCTCATATCTCTGTTCAAGTGCAAACAAATCTCCCACAAGCCAAAACTTGTGGCTGAAACTGGGAAGCTCTGAGGTAAGTAATTTTGCAGGAATTCTGGGGAGAGGTGTTTGCTAAACATACCAGCCTTTTTTTTTCCTTTAAGGAAAACTGGCATCTGGAAGGAATATTTTAAGGAAGGCAGCCTAAGGCAATTCATTTTCTTAAAAGAAGCCCAATCCAACAGATGAAGCAGCTCAGTTTTGGTGCAAAATTAGATCTCAAATGTCACAATTGAGCCCTTCGGGCATAAGAAGAAATGTACACAAGTCAGAGAACTCTTCTGTCTAGAGAGGCCCTTGACCTTGCTGAGACCCTTGAAATCTGCTAAGCTGAGAAATAATAAATCTTTTAAAATCTTCTTGTGAGTGACCCTCAACATCACATGGTCATTAATGAGGTTTCTAAGCCCTGATGCAGGTTTTTCTTTACCAACTGACATTATCTGAAGTGTGGTTTCTAGAAAAACATCTGTGACTTCACCTCTAGAGAAGCTCTTCCGAAATCCGGCTGGTAAACTTGCAGCTATTATGAACCAAACTTTTACTATGAAATGTAGATACAAATTATTTTCTCGGTAGACCTTTCATATTACCAAATTCAGCACAGATTCTCCTTTCTGATGATGAAAAACTAATCTCCATCTTTCAGAAATATCAGCTCTTCTGTTGAGATCAAGAATTTACACATACCTGACCACCTTCCCCAGCATCAGCTCCACCTGGGAGTTGAGTGCAATGTGTAAAAAGTGCAGTCTACTAAGTAAATTCTGAGGGTAAAATCTACCCATTCTCACTGGCCTGAAGCACTGAATGTACTTCTTAATGTTTTTTGCCTTAGCGAAACTCCTTGGGACTCAGAAGCATCTCCACATAATCTGAAAAGACAGATTCTAGCAAGTAAACCAACCTAATTTTAAGTCTACAGCAGCGTGTTTTCTCAGTGGAATTCTGCTAAAATCAGGACCATGTACAATTAGTTTCCTCCTTGCAATTTAGGTTATTGCATTAAAAAGTAAACACGTGTATAGTGCAGCCTAGAAGTTAATACCTCCTGCATTGAAAACCTGCAGCCCTTTGACTTCTATTCTGTTGGTCTGCTGTGATGGCATTGTACCAGCTTTTGCTACCTCATTAATTGCCTGATATAAGATCTAGCGTATGATTTTTAAATTGTAAAATATCATTTTTGTATTCAAGAAATGAACACAAGTTAATAAGACACCTCATTTTAGCAGATATTTGGTCTGATGAAGTGATTGTAACACATAACCCAAGTAAGGAAAAAGTGTTCCCTTAAAGCAATTCTCATCATGTCTTCTTGAATGTTTCGTCTTCAGGCTATTATTCATAACCCAGTTACAAGATCTCATTCAGCTATTTGAAACAACCTCTCCAGGGACATGGTGAAAGGAGTCCTGATCACTGGAGATTTTCAAGAAGCAACTGGACAGGGTGCTAGATAATCTTATCTAGGCTCTCTTTCCCATCAAAGGTTGGACTAGACGATCTTTCCATTTTTGGAAAGAATTTCTGGAGAATTTGGTACACATGATTCCGCATAAGGTGTGTGAGTACAGAAGTGCAAAAGAGCCACTAAAGTTCTTCAGCTAAGTGCACATGAACTACATTCTATTTTTCACTGCTTGAGCACTCCAAAGCTCAAATAACAAAATAATTCTTGTGTTTTCCGAGTTACTCGCATTGGAAGTTTCAAAGATTTATAGTTCTGCATGCTTTATAACTGCAATTTTCTGAGTAGGGGACTGCAAGTGATAAGACCCACTGTTTTTACTACTCCCATAGTAGACTCCAGCTCTCAGAAAGTGCAGGAGACCTTGTAAAGGACTGTGATTTACAGATGCATGGTCTTTTAAGGAGAGCAAAAGATGAGATATACAGAAGGAGCTGATGCATGGAAAAAAAAGCAAATATAAATGCAGGGCAATTTACTAAAGGACTTGGCTACAAACAGAGGTGGTGCTTCCTTTGCTTGAGTGTTTTCAAATCCCAGTGGTTATCCCTACATGGGTTTGAATATCTTTAGCAAATACAGCCCAACTTTCACAAACGATTGAAAATCTATAGCCCTCATGGTTAGCTGAAAAACACTTTTGGCATTATCTGACAGAAGTAGCCAGAATCCTTCTCTCTAGCAAAGAGTTTTAGCAAACCACATGATGCAAAAACCCAGCACATATCGTACAGAACACCTGCACAGAGGTATCACAGACCACATCCTTGGGTTTGTGGCTACCTCTCTGTTGTCTGCCCTCCTGCTCATACGCAACCTGCAATTCTGCTTTAGCTGTGTAGGTGACCAATAAAGGGTATTTTGTGCCACCAAAGAGTTTGTTTCTTGCTCACATCCAGGATTATATATATGTAATAAAAAAATATTGCACATTATAGAATATTAATCCTCATTACTTCAGACAGTTGTCTACAGATAGATGGAAAGAAACAGATAAATAAGATATAGCTAAAAAATAGATAAAATAAACCCACCACTCAGTGTAATGCCAGGAAGGAATCAAGCTATCACTATACCTTTTCTTTAAAAAAAGCACCACCTTCTTTTCTTTAAAAGAAAAAAATAGATCAAACCAAACAACCCCTAAACCATAGTATTTTTGAATGTATGACTCCGGACACTGCTCTTTAAAATTCATTTACCATACCCATTTCACATTTCAGTCTTCCTTGTTTCAAACCTGTATGAAAAGTCCCATAGCTCTGTAATTACTACTTGTGCTAGCTCTCCTATCAATTGATTATTTTTTTTTTTGTTTCCTCGTGTAAGCAATGGCTGCTTTCCTGTTACCTTCCCTCCTCTTTCTCCTTTCTGTTCTTCCTCCTAAATGCCCTTGATCATGTGACCAGAACTGCTTTTTTTCTTTTAAATTGCTGCAGAATGACTCTGTATGAAACACTGCCCTAAAGGTTTCCTGTCAATGTATTAAGCTGCTATGCTTCAGATACTGCAGAGATAAGCATCAAAAAATATTATGGAAAAAAAAAATCAATAAAATACTTTATAGGTGTGACATCACAAGCTTGATATGGTCGAGTGATAAGTCACATCATGCCAGACCTTTCAATCCAAAGAACGTCAGAAGAACGGTCCTTGTAAAGGCGACAACCAATGACTTGCAAGATCCTGATTAACAAGAAATGAACGCACAGTGTAAGGGTTAGGATTTGAGGAATCCCTGAAGATAAAGACATCATATACAGTTAAGTGAATGAAGCATGATCACGTTTAGAAAATACTTCCTGTTTTTAAAGATATTTCTGGCTCCAGCATTACTCCCAAGAGTGAGGTTCTTCAATACAGAATCACCTTGCTCCAAGTGTATATTTAGCTAATTGTTTCCACTGTAGTTTTCAGATTTCTAAATTCTGATTCTTGATGCCTTTGGGCTTATACCACTAAATGCACTTTACATCCACTTTGAAAAGTTAATGTAACATTCGTGTCATATTCTCCACTCCCTTACACTCTTTCTGCACAGATATGTGAAGTACATGAGGTACAGTTTCTTTTCCTGTGAGCACACAGTGTAGAAAGATGGTAGCATCCCTTAAGAGAGAATATAGGAAGAGAGGAAAACCAGGGTAGAATCTTCCTATTCACATTCCTTACTAGACTCAAAATATGATCTCCCACCAATTAAGGGAGCACAAAAAGGACTTGAGACATGCAGTTGAAAAAAGGAAAGCAAGTAACTCCCAATTATCTCAAATAACCAATAAAATAGCGGGCTTGTTTGCATTTAAAAGACTGTAGCAAATCCTCTCCCTCTCACATCTTCCCTGTTTGGGAAGGAGAAAGCCAGCTACGAACTTGTCGACCCAGGTGGGTTGTCTTTGCAGGCAGTGCAGATGCAGTAGCTGATGTGACTTAGACAATAAGCTACAGCCATTCCCAACCAGCCAGCTGGCTCTCACCCTGGTATGACTCAGCTTCCACAAGGCTTTCCTTTTCACTGTTATTACGAGGCAAAAACGTCCCACAGGGCTCTGTCCCACTGCTGGGTCTTATATTGAGGGAGGGAGACAACTGGATGCACTTGAAGTTCAAGTGACCAGCATCTAATAAAGTATGCAAACTTCAGGAGTAACATCCTGAAAACAAGAGTGTGACAGATATGCATAAAATTATTTTCTTAAAAAAAAACCTTTTTCTTAAAATCTTGGAAAATACAAGATGAGTATGACTCTTCACACAAATGTCAACAAACACAGCAGTATCTGGGCACATGGACCACATCTCATAGTGACTAAGTAGGTTCAGTGACCTGCTGTCTCCTAACCCACACACACATGCGCGGTTCCTTGTAAGGCATGCTAGGTCCAGTGACCAGCTGTGCCCTAATATATATGCAAGACTTTTTGTAGGGCAGATGCCCAAGCAGGGCTGTGTGACATATTTACAATGCCTATCAAAGGCAGCCGAACACAAGAATACACTACGTCTCAGAAAGTCCCTGAGCCACAAACCGTGGGAGCCAGGGAAAATACTCTGGGGAGCTACAGCTCACGCCTGCCCTGTCTGCACCTCTGCCCTCAGAGACAGCTGCTAGCACTGTTTGAGATAAGATGCTGGGCTGGACAGACCTCTGATCTGAACTGGCACAAACATTCTCGTGTCCTAATGTTGTGCAGATGGCCTCATATGTTCCATGCTCACTAATCCATTTTGACAAGGACTTGTTCTAACACTTGGAACTTCAAAACAGACATTTTTAAGCCAGGGAAATATTCTCTCTCTTCCCAGATTTGGCTGTTCTCAGCACTGCAATTGTTGGAAAAGAGACTGCATTTTTAAATTTTATTTCCATCCACTGATCAATGACCTGGTTTGATGACATGGATGGCAAGTTAAAAAACAAAAACAGGTAGAAAAAGGAAGAAGAGGAGGTTTGGAAGTTTAGCCCTAAACAATGCACATTTCAGAAAGTTCAACAGGCAAGTTATAGGGGCACTGCCAAGGTAAGGCAAACCACAGGTGTCAGTAACGCTCCATCCACAGTTGGGCAGATCAAGGTTAACTCAGCCTTCCACTTCCCACTCCTGACTTTCAAACAGCACACACACACACACCACCCTCAAAGCAAAGAACTACAGTGCTGAAACTGGAACACCAGTCACAGACTCGTGCACCACAAACCACTACACTGCCACTGCAAAGGCCAGATGCTCCTGTGCCAAATAGCAAATAAACAATATTATTGAGCTCATAGAGATTAAGAAACCTACCAGATAATCAGTCTGGGTAAAAAGAAAAAAAAGATAATAATTTACCTAGACTTTAGCAAGGCCTTTGATACAGTGTCCCACAGTATCCTTCTGGAGAAACTAGCTGCCAGTTTTCCAGACAGTTTTAGACTAGGAACATAAAGGTGAACTGTTTTTAACTGGGTGGGCCCATGACGCTTCAGGTCACCCAAGGAAGTGATGCAGCATATAAATGGACTTGTGACTGAGGGGTGGATTTTACCATTGACGTTACTGTGCAGGTTATCCATAATTGTGAAACGTGCACAGAAATTAAAACCTTTAGGAGGTAAGTAGCTGAAATATAAATATGGGGAGGCCTGGCAAATTGGCTATATCACACTCCCTCAAACCCACCATGGTAAGCCTTACGTGCTTATAATGGTGGAAGGAAGCACTAGATGGTTGGAAACCTGTGCTGTACCCCATGCTACTGCTTGGAATGCCATCCTGGGCCTTGAAAATCAAGTCTTGCAGCAACATGGTATTCCAGAAAGAAGTGGGATAGACAATGGGACTCATTTCAAGCACAATCTTACAAGTAACTGGGCAAAAGAACATGGCATAGAGTGGATATAGCATATCTCCTATCATGCACCAGCCTCTGGGAAAACTGAATAATACAATGAATTGTTAAAAACTACCCTGAAAACAATGGGTGGTGGATCCTTTAAAAATTGGGACAAGCAGGTCCTGCCTCGGGGAAAGGCAAACCCATTCATGGGACTGTTTTTACTCAAGGACACTGAAGTACTTGGTGGGTGATGCTGAAGAATGGAGAAGTTCAATGTGTACCTCAAGGGAATCTGACCCTGGGTGAGAATACTTAATTCTGAGTATGATGTTAGTTGTTTATAACACTAACAGTGTCCTATAAGTGTTTTTCAGGATAACACAGCAACGATGAAACCTAAGATGGATTCATCATGCTTATACTTATTGCTATAACTACCAAGGTCAGCCAATTTCATTATTTGCCCCATTACAGGGTGGGAAATGGAAAAAGAATAGAGAGGTCATACCTGTGGTGAGGAGCCGACAGGACCAAGAGCCCAAACCTGACCAGTTCGGGTATTCCATCCCGTCTGCCCTATGCTCAGTATAAAAGCTTAGAGATAAATAGGTCAACTCTTTTTCTTCCACAGCCGACATTTAAAGAGGACCCTGTCTGTTCATCTGCCTTTGATCCTAACCCGTGTGTTCCCAACTCCAGATCCAGAATCCAGTTCCCATCTGTAGGTGAGTCCAGTCTGAGACTTCCCCAATGTCTGACAGTGACATGATTGTCAGTCTGGGAGCTAGATACAGTTTTGTATATATCCTATCTATTTTTTATTTTTCTTTCTTTTTTAATTTTAATACTAACACTTCATTAAAGCAGTCCATTCTAAACTTATCAATCTACTTATTTCTTCCTCTCCTCCCTTTTTTGGGGGGGAAGCGCCATCTGGTTTTCGTAAAAAGTAAAAATAATCATGACAGGTCTTGGTTTAACTTGTTTTTTTAACATTGTCTAGAATATGTCAATTTTTATAGAAAGGTTTATAAACTGCACAGATTCTCTACAAAACTTGAGGGTTTTTTTTAAATGCACTATTACTTGCAATAAATGAATTTCTATTCTGTATTCAGTAGAAAACCTTGCTTTATGTCCTCCAGACTTCTTAATGGGTTATTTTATAAGTATCAAGAAGTAAAGTCTAAGATAAAGCAAGATCAAAAATTAACTTTCACCAATAGAGAGTTGTAATGCGATGCAAATTGGAGTAAAGACATTAAACTCTGAGTAAAATCACAAATCAACACACTAGCATTTATCATTAACAATTCAATAACCTCCAGCAAAACGTTTTAGTATTGTCAAGTCAGTTTGAAAATATTTTGTATTAACAGGCAATAAGGTGAGTGTACAAAGAAAATATTTTAAGAGAAGTTTTAAACCACAGCGAAGTACTTAGCATTTTCTTGTAGCTCTGAGCAGCTGAACACTCTGATACTACATTTTCATGAGGAGTAACTTTTCTGGTGGTCCAAGAACAATTCAAATGATCCAAATGAGGAACATTTCCTGCAACTGCTGCTGTTTCATTTTCCAATAAAAATTAAAAACCCACTCATACAACTGCTTATTCTAAGATATATGATTTATGCACACACACAGTTCCAACAGGCTTAAAGCGGCTAACTATACATAGATCTGTTTGGATGCTGACAGCTTAACTATTCATACAGTTTAGAAAAATTATTCTGCTTGATATTAAGCCAATTCACTTGCAGGTTGTACCTCTTGGACTCACATTTCAGAACACTAATTTCACTAATAAATTCATTTTAATGTAACCTTGAAATGAATGTCTGTTGAATAACATTATAAATCAAGAGATGGCTCTTCGCTGCTTCAGCGTGTTATGAAATAAGGCTTTTGGAGGCTGTTTGACACAGAAGTTAATGAAATAGACGCTCAACTACTATACATTGTCACAAATGTATTGAGGAAAAAGTGTACAAGGGAGACAGGGTCATTATTTCTCCACACCTCCAGTATGAACTTCATTTTTGCACTACGATCTTCAGCTATTAACCTTTTGGGAGTACTTGGGTGCAGCTCATAAGGAATCTCCTAACACGGATGGCACTCACAGGTAAACCGCGCACATCAATATATTAAGTAAGCTTATACACACAATCATAGATTTCCACTATCATTAATTAAAGTTTCAGGAGAGTGTAGTAAAATAGCCATCAGGGTTAGTTTAAGGGATTCGAAATCACACCTAAACCAAGAAAACTACATGGTTACAAGGTCATTGTAAAATGTTAAAAAGAGGGATTTTCATCCTGCCAAAAGACTGTTAAAAGCTACACCATCATGCAGAATGGGTAGAGAAGAAGAGTGTTACTTCACGGGTGTCATTTCACTTACAAGTGGAATATATCTTTGGCTGACTGGCTGAATATGAAATTCTAAAACCAAATTAACTTTGGTGAGAAACTTCCCCTGACGTTTTTCAGGCGCAAAATGCACACAGGATAAACTTCATGGTCCCACCCAAACCATTAACAAGGATTAATAAGGTTACCTTTTCTGTAATCTCAAAGCTGAAATTTAGTGACCTATAGTTGAAGCAAATTTTTCCCAATCTCAAGAATCCATTCCTGAATAGGAGATTGAAGGGGACTTACTCTTCTGCTGAGACATTTGGCCACTTCTGCACACATAAAAGCTACCAATTACTTCCAAGGCAAGAAAAAGAGAGTGCAGAACTTTTTTGTTAGAAGTCATGCCAGGAAGAGTCAGCTCACCAAATGCCAGCTGTATCACCCCTCAGTATATTTAAACAAATATTTTAAATGCCAAAATACAGCACAGAGGCCAAAAATCTTTCCCTAATTTAATAATACTTAAATATTTTATTTATTCATGCTAATTTAAAAATGAAGGGATATAAAATAAAATCAAGATCTGGCACCTAGTTCAGCAGAAAATTACAAGCTCCTACCTTCTCCCACTGATAAGAAATGTGTTAGTATCCATATCAGTGCATCCTCAGACAGAGAGAGACACTGTTAACACAAAGAAAGCTGGCAGAGCATGCAAAGAAATTACTTTGAACTATACAACAGAAAGAAGAGAAAAAAGAAAAAACAAAACTTTTTTTTTTGCCTATATAATTTCCAGTCATGTTTCATTGTGAACTGAAGGACTAAGAATAAAGATGAGAACACCAACAGATTATTCTACCACTGGCATTCAAAACAGCAGCAGAAACATGAAAACACACTCCTGATCGCTAACAAGAAACTATGACATCTCAAGGAAATGGATGTCACTGAGAGATAGACTCCAGCAAGTTCTAGCTTGGGGGTTGCAGTGTTTTTTAATCCTCGTACTACCTTTAAATTTACTAAAAATTCCAGCAATGGCATGAAGGTCAATACTGAGAGGATATATAGTTGGCCTACATGACCCATTACATAGCTGTTGTCTTAACTGCTGCAGACCACACTCAAGAGAAAGCCTATCAGAGGTTTTCTATGCTCCTCTGCACCATTGCAGGGAAAACACAGACAACAATCCAGTGAAGAAGTTTCTCTACAGAAATGATCCTGAAACCAGTATCATCTAGCTAACTATTAGGAGCATGCTGAGGAATAACTTTATAAAGAGCACACACAGGCAAGATCTTCTGAATTCTAATGACAAGAGTTACTTTCTCTAAAAAAAAGGAGTAAGTCCACTGGAGTAAGAAGTGCACTGTGATTTAACTTATGTGTTGAAGGAGACCCAGTTATCTCTCTGTTATAAATCATAATTATCAAAGCAACTCTAATGAAAGGTGTGGGGGTTGTTTTTAATTAATTTCAGTGATTAAAATTCAGCTGTCTGTAGAAAATAGTTTTCCATAGTAAAAAGACATTGAAACTTTCAGTAATATACCATTATATCATTTCAAACATAGTTAAAATGACACTATTGTGGATGACACCTCTATTTTCAGTGTTATTGGCACATAGAATTAAGAGGACTATGCAGGTAGTAAACTGCAGTCTTCACTGTACTTTCATAAAATATCTAAAGTAAATTGAAATACATATTGTATTTGGAATGGTATTATAGATATTTCTGAGTTGTGATTCTATAAACACAAAGTAAATCAGATAACCTCTGTGTCTATAGAATAATTGTTTCAGCTTTATGGCACTGTGAGAAGCAAATCATGTTTCACTGTCTTCTTTCACTGAGGATGACTGCCCTGGGAGGTATAAGACAGACTGTTCTTTTGACGTAAATGGAGGAAGCAATGAACCGGGCTTAGTAAGAACTTTACTGTATCGGCTAGGAAGGAACACTGTTCTATGATATATGAAGTTAAATGTGGAACAGGTTCTTGATATTACTAGTCTGATGTAATCAAGTCTTTTGCATGGAATTGACACTAAGAGAATTTTGTACAGAAAGTGAAGCAGCATCTCCCAAGGCCTTTACTTCCTTGGGAGGGGTAGGCAGTACATGGGTCTGTAACATGGTTTCTCCCATTTTGACTAAACTCTCTACCTACCTGTCTAAATACAAATCATGCAGATTTTTTTTAATAAATGATGCTGCCTAGCATATGTAAAGCTACTTATAATCACATTTTAATTTTCCCTGTTTTCACTTTACTGAAACACCCTTAAGTGGGGTGCTGAGTGTGCCTTATATGAAATAGCTACCTACAGGTACCCTTTGATGCTGTGCTTCCAGAGACACAGGATGGCATGCAGCCCAGATATTTGGGACTAAGTGGCTCAGGACCCTTTGGGGCCTTTTCAATGCTTCCAAGGGGCTACAAAGAATCATTGAAATAATTGGGGTGGAAGCCTAGAATTTGAGCCTGGGATGTCATCACAAGAATCTCTGTAATACTCCCCAGAGATCTCAACTGGGCTCCATGCTGCCCTGTGCCCTGGGGAAGATGCCTGTAAAAGCCTCCGTTTCATTTAATTTACCAGATACAAGCATGCTACAGGTGACACAACGAGTGTGATTTGGAGGTCCACATTACATACCATTTCAAATGATAAACACATCCACTTCACCCCTAGACTAGCAGCACTCCCTCAAGAAAAACAGAACATCAGAGAAGACACTCAAGTGGGGAAGAAACAGATGCTTACTAAGTTTTATTCATGCATAATGAAAAGGCTTCACCTTATTTCTGATTCCTGGAAATCTGAATTAATGAGTTGTCTGAAGCTTTTTTAGCTCCTTTATTGTCTACAAGGATGAGATACATTCTGTACCACTAGAGTTCAAGTCCTATCCCTAAGAATTAAAAAAAAAAAAAAGTGATCAATCTACAGAATACAGATTGTCCAATATTAGCTACTTGAATGATTCATGAGATACCATAAGTTGGCACAAATACTCTTGTTTAACGACAACCACATAAGACTGACATTTCAAGGAGGCTTTAAAATGTCTTTAACCAGCATTTCTCTACTTTCAGAGTTTAAAATGTAGTTAGGGCTTGCTTCACAAAAGGATGTGTGATATGATCATGCTGAGCTTTCAGAGTAGAATCTAGCCCAGGTACACAGATGAGCACCAGCCCTGAAATTAGGTAGGTAAGCAACTGAAAGGGAGGAGAGGACACAGCAGGAGCTGGTATCGGCTCCCAGTGGCTCAGTCCTTACTGCACTTAGCACAGCCAGAGTGAGATGGCTTCCCAGTGCACAGCGCCAAAGACTGCCCTGACCTTGGCTTACAGACGGTTCTGGAATCAAGGCGAGGATTTTCCATTCCTACTTGTAATGTTAACACTTTGTGGAAAACAGAGCCATGTATCTTTGAGACACGGAAAAAGCAGCATAGGCTAGAAAAGACAATGCACTCATATAGGAGGATAGATATAGTGAATTTGAATGATCTCCAGAATCCACTTTTTGTTCTTTCCAAATATATCAAAAATTTCAAAGCTGTACAATTTACTATAAAAAATATAAGCAACCCTGGAAACAGAGATGAGTAACTTTACTTTGACGACTAGTCCTAAGGGAGAAAGTAAGATGCAAGGACATACTAACATGCCTGGATGCCTGAGCATAAGAGGGCTAATACTCTACAGTCTCTTATTTGTTTCTTTTCAGCAGGAAGAATTTATCTATTTTCTTCATGCTTCTGTTTTTGTTGTTTCAAGGCAAACTTCATGATAAAAGACAACCCAGCTGTTCGTCAAATAATACCATCATGGTTTCTTTCAGTTTGAATGAATGTCATGCACCACATTAAAAAAAAAAAAAAAAGAAAAGAAATCAGTATGGCCAATCTGAATGCAACTAATAAATTAAAAGATCTGGGAGAGTTCAAAAGCTTGAAAATTACTTGCAGATGCAGCCAGGTACTTCACAGTAATGGACACTTGTATCAGTAGATACATCAAAACAAAAAGCGTGAAAGTGAAACAGCCTGTGCTAAAATATATTAAAAGGGAAAAAAAGATTTTTATGTTCATTTTGTATAATTTCTAATGAGACATCCAACAAAAGAGAATACACTAGTCAAATGAATAGCAGTACTTCTTTTCTTTCATGGTCATGAAAACTTCATTTAGAAATGGACTTGGATTGTGCTTAAGATGACAATTATGCTTTGTGCTTTCTGTTTTTCAGCCATGGATGTAATAATATTCCTTATTTTTATGTTCAAGATAAGGACTCTGATTATCACTTATATCAAAAGCATTTTAAACAATAATGGGAGAAAAATGAGCTTCAAGTTACATTTATGCTTATTCATTACATTAGTTGAGTGATGCAACGTGGATTTTGAATATATGAGAATTAAGGTCAAAGTCTGTTCAAAACAAAAGTGAAAAACAAGAGCTAGCTCTTTTTCTCAACTGAATCTGAAATTATTGCAATGAAATACCTAATCCATGGTACTCTGCAGCAACCAGTGGAGACTCAGATGATCTGTTGAGATCCAGACAAGTGGCTCAGAACAGGTCAGTGTTAGCTAACTCGTTTTCCCCACTAGCAATGGCCTGAGCTTGATCTTCTCATGCAGATACATGTTAGTGCCTTTTTCCTAGCCAGCTGAGGTACATATTTTAGTGAAACTCCAGTGGTTTCTAACTACTTAGTGAAAAGTGTTCATTTTCCACTAACCTAAGGTGATGGGTAAAAAAAGAGAGATAAAATGTACTAGCCAACTCCAAATTCATCTTATTTCAGTAGTCTACACAAATCCACAGGACTCTTTACAGGGAACTCTCCTTCCAACAGCTCATGTATATTCATGTACATAAGTGATGCATATGTCAAAAGCCAATCCTAGCTTCATATATAAAATGAAATTCTCTGTGCTGATCATTATCAGCCAGAACAGAGATTCTGAGGTCACAACAACTCATAAAAACAGCTCAATGCTCACCAGTAGGCAAAAAATGCAATCCAATATTTGGATTAGCAAGGGAATAGATGGGCCATCATTATTCCACTGTGCGAATTTGTGGTTGCTGCACCTTGAATACTGTATGCAGGTTTTGCCCTTCCATCTGAGAAAGGAAATGGTAGAACTGGAGAAGGTCCAGAGAAGGGCAAAAGCGATACTGAAGGTATGGAATAGCTTCTGTAGAAGGAATAAATTCTAAGCTACACCTTTTCAGCCAGGAATACTTTGAGGAATGTGAAAAGGGTCGTCTACCCAAACCATAAATGTTGTGAAAAGCCTGGATATGGATTGATGTCCACTGTCTCTTCCTGTGCAAGAACAAGCAGGAATCAAATGAAGCTATTAGGAACCAGGTTCACCACAAACAAAAGGAAGTAGTTTGTCACACACTACGTAGTAGGATTGGCCAAAGGATACTGTGGAATGTGCAAAGCCTACGACAATTGAAAGGGAAATTGCACAAGCTCATAGAAAAGCTTCCACTGAAGGTTATTACGTATAATAAATAACATCTTGCCCAGAAAGCTGCTGAGGTGCAAGAATTAAATGTTGGCAGACTATTAGAAAGAGGTGTCAGTACGGGCTTGTCCTGATCTTAGCCCTCCTTCACAATCGTTTACAGTCATTGATGGAGTGACAATGCTGAAGAACATGCACCTCTGACATGACATGTTCTTCTTATGCACATACTACACACTGGATGCTCATACTTCCACTCCCTCAGATCTGGGCAGAACGAAGACCACTGAACATTTGAAAAATAAGAGAAAGTAGAAGGCCACATTTAAAGAAGTGTCTTTTGTCAAGTGTTGTACATTCAAACTTATCCTATAAAATGAAATTGTGCATGTTTTTATGATTTTCCACGAAGCTAAGTTTTGGGTTACTTTGGTTTATCCCCTTGTACACATTTAACATCCAGCAGCATTTTCATTTAATATCTACCAGCATTTGAGAGACCAAGATGTAACTAATCCTGTACAGCTAAAATACACAAAGCAGCCTTCAGCTAAAGATGTGGAAACTATAGCACGCAGGAAGTACTCAAGATGAGAAGTTACACAAGAAAGAGAACAAATTAATTTAAGAATATAATGTTCTAAGAAGAATGCATAAGCATTTTTTGCCCCAAATTTGACCTATTTAATGAATTCCCAAGACTAAGTACCTACTAAAAAGATATGAAGGCAAGAAATATTAACCACTCTGTTGCCAGGAAACAGTAAAATAAAATCTGAAGCAAACAGACACCCTTTAAGTTATAGCTACAATATGTGGACTTCCATTTCTGAAAATCTTTGCAGTCAGAGAAGGAAACATAAGTTAAACCATACTCTCAGAACAGTGTGGACATTGTTGGCTGCATCAATTATTATGTCAAGGCTTTAGGAAGAAAAGAACTACAAAATTGGCTGAACTTTTGGCTCTGTGGGAACACGGGAACAAATCAATGGCAAGACAAATGTGACAGTGTGAAGAATGTAATTTGGAAGTTTCTAAGGAATCGTTTCAAGCAATGGGGGGGG